>RPFO01000156.1:4052590-4485090 GCA_009746045.1 Mesostigma viride
TGCCATGCCTAGCCATGCCAAGCAATTAACATATGATTGCGATACTAAGTGAGACAACTTGCATAAGGCTGCACTGTGTGCACAGCCTTTTTGGACGTTTGGAAGCATGGGCATGGCCAGCCTTAGCCATTGTTTAGCCATGATGTTCAGCCCTAGCCACTGTTTAGCCATGATGATCTTCCACCCTATCAGTCAAGGAGACAACCAGCGCCAGCTATAATGTCCGCACCTTAGCTGCTGGAACACATAGCGGTGCAGGTGTGCACACTTTGTCAGTGCACCCAGAGCAGGTGTAGTTTACCCCCTACCCTTGCAGGAAGTAGCCCAGAATGTATTAAAAGCCAAAGGCCCCTTCTAAGGGATACGTGCTACATGTACTCCCAACGGAGATATGTTCCAATTTAATTTAATTTAATTTTCATGGCCAATCCTGAAATTTACATGGCATGCCATGCCATAATGTAAATTACATATGTAACGATCGCTCACATGACCTCCATAGGGCCATGAGCTCCATTGCGGCCGGGTGACGGATTCCTCGTGATATATATAAATGGAGGGTGTTTACTTCCACTAAGAGTGATTCCTATCTAAAAATTGCGGGGGACTGATCGTTGCAGTGACTCCTGCAACTGGCCGACACTCCTGGCCACTAGGAACAAACACACTGACCATGCGATTTAATCTGTTGGCTATCAATGACGAGCTTATTCATTTAGCTTAACGAGTGCACGTCTAGATCTCTCTGAACATTCGCAAGCCACAAGGGTACACATATCCAACTCCTTATAAGGCTCCATCATCCTGAATGACTCGAAAAATTGCAGATAAGATAACGGCATGCGCAGGCCACCATCCATCCAGGGAATTATACGTGCTACATGATATCTCCAACGGAGTCATGTTATAATTTTTTAACGCGCCGGCAGGCTGGAGCCATACCATATGGTCGGGATTCTTCGGATTTATGGCCTGCTCTGGTTGGCTCCTTGATGAAATGTACCGTGATACCACCAAACATAGTTGCCTCATTAAAATTAACCATGTGCAGCCTTGGGAATAGTGTAGACTAGTCAGGCTTAGCTTAGTAGCACGTGGCCCACGCCTATGCGCATGTGCTGTCGCGTTTGCGTGCCATTATATCCTGGACTGATCATTACCGCTACTTGAATGCATCCACTATCAGCAGTAATCATGTGTGTGATATGCCACCTAAAATCCAGTGTGATGCAGGTCACGGACATACTTGGCCGCCGACCTCATGACAGGCAATTCCGTAGCCAGCCTGCAGGTGTAGAATAAAACCATGATGCTTTATATATTTGGAAAGCAACCAAACCATTCACATTTAATTTCAAAAGACATCGACAAGAATACAAGTGTTGTCTAGTCGTATAATGTCGTACTTGTGCGTCACTGTCCAAATAAGGCTAAGCGGTTCTTGATAACCTAGCAGGCCTCGGGTGACGCCACACTGCTCCGCTTGGCTTACGGCTGGCAGTGTCCTTTAGCGCCCAGGTTGGAAAATACGTGTGCGGGGTATAATACGTGGACTTAAAATACGCGTATTATACGTGGGGGGTATAAAATACGCGGTGGTAAAATGCGCGACAGTTTTTGTGGTCCACTTGTCAGTCACCCAATTAGCACGCTCCTTGATGATGGTCATGCAGTTATTACAACTGAAATTTGGTGTATATGCTTATTTATTAACATCTTCCATTTATGCCCTGCAATCCTATCTGATTATGATTTGTTGATTGCAGGGGGGAGCATGCTGCAACGGGAATAGTAAGGATTCAACTAATTAATTGATTGTAAGGAAAGCCATCCACTATATAATGCATGAGAGGACATAAGACACAACTTCCGAGAAGGAGGGGTGACGTGCCCTCCTTTGTACTGGATCATGCCGGCCACCATCTGCTTGAAAGAGGCGCTCTCAGCCGCATTGAAGCAATGCCGTTCTCGATAAAAAATTCGGCAGCCAGCAGCTGGACACCTTTCTCGTCGACGGGAACCAGCCATTTGGTGATGCTCAGCTGGCCTTTGCTGGGAACCGACGACAAGTCAGCCGGCGCAGCTGCCCCTCCCATCTCCGCCATTGCCCTGTTCAAATTGTGCTGCTTCTTGGCGTCTGACTGCTGCGACTTGTTGTTATACATCCTGAGAAACCTGCTCCGGATATTCGGTGGAATTTTTTCGCAGGTAACATCCCTTCCCCTGCGATTCCGGCAAAGTGTGCACGGACTCGGAATACGCTGATCATTGCCCCCGCCCCGTATGAGAACTTCTTGTTGCAAAATGAGCAGAACTTATTCGACACAAACTGCGTTTTGTTACTAACAGCATCTGTGACTGCTTCTTTCTTCTCGAGAACGAAATCCCATTCAGGCCCTTTCTTCTTCATGGCTGCAAATCGAAAATGGCTGCACACTGTCGCACAGTCGCACTGGCCTCGTCGTCGCTATATTGCATTACACCGTCAGTAGCACAGCTGGCATTTGCTGGCACACTGTTATTTATGCGTTATGTACCTAGTCCTAGCTGTCTCCTACCGGCCAAACATTTTGCAAGGCTTGCGCTTTATGAAAAGAACTGTACGCATCTACTTCTAGTAGTAAAAATCTCAAATGTGCAGTGAGCGCGCCGCGCCCAGAACCTGGGCACCGCGCCAGTGCCCGCTGCCCGCTGGTACCCCTGAAAAATTCTAAGTCCAAACCGCGTGGTCAGACGTAAAATACGCGTAAAATACGTCGAGGCCCATAATATGCTTTATCCCGCATTTTATCGCAAAAGTGCGGCGTACAGACCAACCCGGTTTAGCGCCCCCCTATCCTGTCTACCTATCCCGCTTACCCCAGCTATGGCTCACTGGCCAACGACGACCGGGTTCCTTCCCGAGTCTCGCCCACAATACACACATCATCTTGACGAAACCAAACAGTTATCACTTCCGTCAACCAATCTCATGACAATTACTCATTGCAACCACTCTCGGGGGCTGCTCCGGATTGTTCCACTATTAAACCCCTTGACGACAACACCAAGTTGTGAGGGAGAGTAACGAGCGAACAACGACCACCATGGCCGCTGCTGTGCTCCTAAATACCTCCAAAAATCCCGGCATCCATGCGCTGTCGCATTTGCCAGCAAGCCGCCTGACGTGCAGTTAGACTGCCAGCAAAATGCAGAGCAAGTCTATTCGACAGCCACGTGCGAGCCAGCACACCGCACACTACGATCTGCGTATCTAGCTTTGTCCGATGGACTGAACATCATTCCGTCTGGACAATACAAAAGATTCGTAACTGCCAAATGTCACGCACCAGAATATTGCGCAAGCCACCAAGGCTTTGCGCCCCAAAGTCTTGTGCCCGAACCTAAGTCAGGTCACCTAAGACTGTCACTCTAGAAATTCGGGCCTTTCCGGCGCGGCGCTCTACACCGGCCCAAGGAACAAAGCCTGCGGCCTATACTGAATCGGAACCAACCAAACGTCGGACGTAACGATTCTGATTACGGCAATCGCGTAACTTCTTGAGTGCACGGACGTAAATGATCACGGACGTGACAGCTGTCGCGTTTGCGTGCCATTATATCCTGGACTGATCATTACCGCTACTTGAATGCATCCACTATATCAGCAGTAATCATGTGTGTGATATGCCACCTCCCCCCCCACTCTTTAGCTCACAACAACTTGAGAGCAAAAAGTGAAAGAAAGGCATCTCACACAACCGAAGGAAGCCCAAAGAGGGCGACATTCCAGGCAGCAGCAAAAAGGAAAAAAAAAATCCAGCTGCTCAAAGATGCTTTTCCAGGATCAGCAACAACCTTCACATGCATGCTTTTAAAGGCTTAGCAATAACCCCTTCAATGGCTTTTTACAGGGAAAAGCCTAACCTCTTCAGATGCTTTTGAAGGCTAAGCAATAACCTCTTCCTTGTGCTTCCCTGGGTGAAGCAGGAGGAACCCCAGGCTGGCCGAACTGAACCCGCCAAGGGTTGTTCGCTCGTTAAAATCCAGTGTGATGCAGGTCACGGACATACTTGGCCGCCGACCTCATGACAGGCAATTCCGTAGCCAGCCTGCAGGTGTAGAATAAAACCATGATGCTTTATATATTTGGAAAGCAACCAAACCATTCACATTTAATTTCAAAAGACATCGACAAGAATACAAGTGTTGTCTAGTCGTATAATGTCGTACTTGTGCGTCACTGTCCAAATAAGGCTAAGCGGTTCTTGATAACCTAGCAGGCCTCGGGTGACGCCACACTGCTCCGCTTGGCTTACGGCTGGCAGTGTCCTTTAGCGCCCCCCTATCCTGTCTACCTATCCCGCTTACCCCAGCTATGGCTCACTGGCCAACGACGACCGGGTTCCTTCCCGAGTCTCGCCCACAATACACACATCATCTTGACGAAACCAAACAGTTATCACTTCCGTCAACCAATCTCATGACAATTACTCATTGCAACCACTCTCGGGGGCTGCTCCGGATTGTTCCACTATTAAACCCCTTGACGACAACACCAAGTTGTGAGGGAGAGTAACGAGCGAACAACGACCACCATGGCCGCTGCTGTGCTCCTAAATACCTCCAAAAATCCCGGCATCCATGCGCTGTCGCATTTGCCAGCAAGCCGCCTGACGTGCAGTTAGACTGCCAGCAAAATGCAGAGCAAGTCTATTCGACAGCCACGTGCGAGCCAGCACACCGCACACTACGATCTGCGTATCTAGCTTTGTCCGATGGACTGAACATCATTCCGTCTGGACAATACAAAAGATTCGTAACTGCCAAATGTCACGCACCAGAATATTGCGCAAGCCACCAAGGCTTTGCGCCCCAAAGTCTTGTGCCCGAACCTAAGTCAGGTCACCTAAGACTGTCACTCTAGAAATTCGGGCCTTTCCGGCGCGGCGCTCTACACCGGCCCAAGGAACAAAGCCTGCGGCCTATACTGAATCGGAACCAACCAAACGTCGGACGTAACGATTCTGATTACGGCAATCGCGTAACTTCTTGAGTGCACGGACGTAAATGATCACGGACGTGACAGTGCGCCTATGATGGGACTCCCCACGGATGATGCATTAAGAGTTATGCCCAGCTTTGCCTATGCAGAGAGCTACTCTCTGCTGAGACGCCATGCCTAGCCGTTGTTTAGCCATGATAATCTTGCCACCTCTGTCGGCACCCCTAGGTGCCTGAATACATAGTGGTGCAGGTGCACTTTGTGCACCTAGAGCAGGTGTAGTTTACACCCTACCCTTGCAGGAAGTAGCCCAGAATGTATTGAAAGCCATATGCCCCTTCTCAGGGTTATGTGCTACATGTACTCCCAACGGAGATATATTCCAATTTAATTTAATTTAATGTGCAACCTTACCTCACAATATTAAGTTAGTCCTACCTTACTTGTTTCCCCATGAAACCAAGCACAGTGGCGCCGTCGATATTCCCAGGCACGATTTGTCTGTGAACAGCAGCCATACCAATGTGGGGGCGCGTCGGGCTCGGACACACCGACCTGGCAAAATCCACCTAGCCGGCTGCTAGGTTCTCCCTTTCAAAGGGATTTGCTTGTGCAGAACATTCCCCAGACAACATGCCGGGTGCCCGGGCTTTGAGTGCGGGGAGTAAGCTGTTGGCTACATCAAGGAGACTACCAGCGTTAAATATCCTCAAGGGAAGCACCACCAATGTGCAGCGCACTATCCAGATGGACCATCCGCGGCCCATACCCTTCTCCCATCCACTGCCGCTGCGGCTTAAGTTGCATACACAGAATAGGGTCACTGGCACACATCACCTGCCACTTTTCTCGGAGGCACAAGCTGCGGATCCCACCTCGGGCCACACCTCCAGGGCCCACCCTGGCAGCGGCAGCCGGAACAAGTCGTAGTCCACCTGTAGGACCGACAGCGCCACCGCCAGCACATCCGGCGTGTAGTGCCTCGTCAGCAGCCCATGGGCCGCAAGCTGGGGGCCACCGTCGCTGCTGGCATCCGCACGCACACCCTGCGTGTGCGCGTTGGTGAACTGAAGCATCGACTCGTTGGCCCCAGGGCCCCAGCCAGAGGCGGCAAAGGGCTCCCAGAGGCCCAAGTGGGACAGCATGTCGTGGATGTCGTCGTCGCTGCGGGCGATGGCGTCGTAGCGGGGGAGATATTTATAGCGGTCGCAGAAATAGGCCTGGGGGACAAAGTGCTTGTTCCACTGTGAGGGCGACAGCGCCGCAAATCGCTGGACGGTGCTGGCAAAGGCAGCCACCGAGTCCCCTTGGCCGCCGCTGCCCGTGCGCCCCTGGCTGGGGCCCTGGACCCCTCCCCTCCCTTCCAAGGCCCTGCGCCCCTTTACCGCCGCATCCGGCCCGTTGCGGCCCCAGGCGTCTGTGGCGTGGCTTGCTATGCTCGTGCCCTGCACGCCGGCTATGGGGTCAAGACTGGCCACACCATCATGTTCTCCATGGCTGGTGTGCCCCTGGGTGTGGTTGCCAGCGGCCCCTGTCGTGTGGTTCGCGCCGTATTCCACCCCACGGCTGCTAGCATCTGCCAACGTGGCCATCAAACGCCCACCGCGCTCACGGCCCCTGCCACCTGCCACGCAGGGAGGCACCCCCATCCCTGCCTGCCAGCAGATGTGCAGGAATGTCGACAGCAGCCGCTCCAGGGGGTCCCGCACGACGGTTGCAACGAAGTAGCCGCTGCCGCGCGCCACCAGCGCGGACGCCTGCGCCAGGCCCCACAGCTTGAGCCGCAGCAGCGTCGCGTCGTCTTCGCGGTGGACCACAGCCTCCCGGATTACCCCCCTGGCGTCGCGGCCCGCCCAGTTGGGCACCCCGCGCAGGCGGCGGAAGAACTGGCAGGCAACAGGTGGCGGCACATGATTGGGTAATTAGAATATCAGGATGCATGGGGGGGGTGGAGAGGCAGCCAGTTGGGACGTTGGTAGTGATTTGTACTCGTGCGCAGACAAGTGCGGCTTTGGGCGTATGCCACGGCAAAATTTTGCTAAGTGCACAGGTGCAGCAGTGGTGTGTGACAGAGTACTTTCAGCGCAGCATCAATGCGCATGCTCGTTCCAGCCTTGCACGTGCAAACCCCCGTATCCATCTCGTGCAGGATGCGGTCGTACATGGTACCCCAGGCGCCAGCTGGCGCATCACGCATGCGCTGACGTGGCGGTCACATCCCCACTGCTACGTGCAGTTGTCAGGAGGTGGCTGGCGCGTGCCGGGCGTCATAAAAGCCGATCGTGCCGGGTGTCGGGCGCAAGGCCAAGTGGGCCGGGGCAACAAGGCCAAGTGCGACGTTGCGGGTGACAGGTGGTTGGCATCGCATGACCAGCACCATGCAGCCCTTGGACGCCCCTGCCAAGGTTGAATTGGACCTCAGGCAGCCTAGGATCAACGTCGAGGTTGGGTTGAGGATCCGGAGACATGAGCGCGCCACGCAAGGCACCGCGGTTGATGGTGGATCGACAGGCACTGCAACCAGAAGAAGAGGCCTGTCACTAGCAATGCATTTATAACAATTCAAACAGTCTACACCCACCGCACGCCATCCCACCATGACTGCCATGAATACCAGCACCTCCTCCCTCGTTGTAAGTTTTTGCCTCTTCGCATTCCTCACATCAGCCTTACCCCCACGAGCACTGCTGCTGCCCGCAGGTGCCGCCACCAGCCAGAGAAAGAAGTACACAAGGAGGCTTTCATTGCGGAATGACTGGGCGCAATTCGGCCTATCTTCCAATTCTGAATGGAGGATAGCCATGGATTTAAGTACATATGTATCCGCTATGGGCACCAGTATGCTACGGAAGGAGCGCAAGCGTACCTGTTCACACGAATGGTATATATAAATGGTATATACGAATAAGGCACAGACATATTTGTGAGGATACATCGAAGTTACGAAGTAGCGCAGAACCAGCGCAAGAGTTATAAGAGTAATAGAGCCATAAGCGGGCTTTGATTTGCTATTTCAAGGGGGTCACAAACTGAAGGTGTGCGCACAGGCTGCTGAGTTTGTATTCAATAGTGAGAACCGTGGCTGATTGTTTAGAGGCCATCAGACAACATGAAGCGTCGCAGGCGGCAGCAATCAGGGACAGTACGCCAGCCCGCAAACTGCACGGTTATATGCAGCTACAACTTATATGCAGCTACAAAACCATGGCATGCACCAGCCCTCTGTAGGGAGCAAGCGCATCGGGGGCTATCCTCACCTGTTTCCACTTGGTGCAGCCGGGGGCTATCCTCACCTGTTTCCACTTGGTGCAGCCGGGGGCTATCCTCACCTGTTTCCACTTGGTGCAGCCGGGGGCTATCCTCACCTGTTTCCACTTGGTGCAGCCGGGGGCTATCCTCACCTGTTTCCACTTGGTGCAGCCGGGGGCTATCCTCACCTGTTTCCACTTGGTGCAGCCGGGGGCTATCCTCACCTGTTTCCACTTGGTGCAGCCGGGGGCTATCCTCACCTGTTTCCACTTGGTGCAGCCGGGGGCTATCCTCACCTGTTTCCACTTGGTGCAGCCGGGGGCTATCCTCACCTGTTTCCACTTGGTGCAGCCGGGGGCTATCCTCACCTGTTTCCACTTGGTGCAGCCGGGGGCTATCCTCACCTGTTTCCACTTGGTGCAGCCGGGGGCTATCCTCACCTGTTTCCACTTGGTGCAGCCGACCTTTGGGGCGTCGCAGAAGATGAATTTGTGCTCCAGGGATACCAGGGGGCTGCCCGACCGAACGTTAGCCCGCATGGTCACATCAGAGGGTGAAAGGGGGGGCAGCGGCACGGCAGACCCCCCCCCCAGCGCTGAACCGTCACCGGTGCGTAGGCTAGCCCCATCCATGTTTAAGCTGCTGATGCCCTTCTCATCAACCCCAGCAGACCAAACGTCACCGGTCAAGTCGGCCGCGTCGCCAGCGTTGCTGCCACTGCCCCCGTGGATGCCGATTGCCCCGTTGTACACAGGGCTGCTGCTGCCATGGTTGCTGCTGCTGCTGCTGCTGCTGCTGCTGCTGCTGCTGCTGCTGCTGCTGCTGCTGCTACTGCTGCTGCTGCTGCTGCTGCTGCTGCTGCTGCTGCCATTGGCGCTGTATTTGATGCTGCCGTCGCCACAGTTGCCTTGGGTCAGGGTATGAGCGGTGCCCCTCCCTGGCGTGCCTGCCACGGGATCTGCTGATGGGGCAAGCGCTGCCCACCGCACGACCTGTGACGGGGTGGCCACAGGGAGGGTGGGACCAGGGACCAGGGACGAGAGAGGGCAGCATAAGGTCCTATCCGTACACGTCGAGCAATAGTCAATACGTTGAGCACGTAGCGTCAGTCAATCTATTTATAGCATGCATCAACCACAGCGCGTGGCTGTATCAGCACGTGTCATAGCATGCTTCCATCATAGCATGAGGTTCCACTAGCACATGCTCTACCTCTAAAGAAAGGGCCCCCTAGTACATGTGAACTTAAAAAGATCGTACACGTACACAAGTACCATACTGGCCCGAGTACGCCACGTCAGCTAGCCATAGGACAGGAAGGCCCCACTGCTGTTTAGAGGGGCGGGGGCCTCTGGAAACAATTACTTGCTGCCATGCACCCTTGGGTGGTGCTAGGTTTGGGTGATGCCAGCTCCAGGGTGGCAAACACCAACTACTTTGCACACGCATGGCAGCTGATCACTCAGGCTGAGGGCTTCAGTGAGAGAAGCGCTCTACCCGTGCATGCATAGCCTCAGGTCAAATAAGCATTATGGCCTACACACGCACACACACGCACATACACATACACACAAAAGGAAAAAAAGGGGGGGGGGGGAGCAGCTGTGTGACGCAACGTGCCCACGGGGGGGTATCAACAGTGGTAGGGAGCCACCGACCAGCACGCAACACCGTCCGCACGCGCCCGCCTAGTCACACACCGCCTAGTCAGCGCGGGAGTGTGCAGAGGGGACAATAGCGAGTGGGGGGATAGAGGCAGAGCAGAGGCAATCTGGGGCCCCATGGTCGACGCCCTGGCAGGGTGCCTCGCTCGGCTGGCGGGGTAGCTGGCTGGTGGGCTGGCAGGGCGGCGCAGACAAGGGGGTAGCTCCAACATAAATGCTGACGGTACGATTCTCCCATTGGGGGCGTGTCACAGCGCCGGCCCTAGTGTCCTCACCGCACACTACCACCCGCCCCGGTGTAGGCACCTTGCGGTGGTCTTATAGATGCTGTGCTGCCACCGTGCCAACCATGCGCATGCTGCCACCATGCAAGCCATGGGCATGCTGCCACCGTGCAAGCCATGCGCATGCTGCCACCGTGCAAGCCATGCGCATGCTGCCACCGTGCAAGCCATGCGCATGCTGCCACCGTGCAAGCCATGCGCATGCTGCCACCGTGCAAGCCATGCGCATGCTGCCACCGTGCAAGCCATGCACATGCTGCCACCGTGCAAGCCATGCGCATGCTGCCACCGTGCAAGCCATGCGCATGCTGCCACCGTGCAAGCCATGCGCATGCTGCCACCGTGCAAGCCATGCGCATGCTGCCACCGTGCAAGCCATGCGCATGCTGCCACTGTGCAAGCCATGCGCATGCTGCCACCGTGCAAGCCATGCACATGCTGCCACCGTGCAAGCCATGCGCATGCTGCCACCGTGCAAGCCATGCGCATGCTGCCACCGTGCAAGCCATGCACATGCTGCCACCGTGCCAACCATGCGCATGCTGCCGACGTGCAAGCCATGCACATGCTGCCACCAGGCCAGGGGGCAGCTCTGCAGGCCTGGGATGGATGAGTGAGTACACAACAGATAGGCGTTGATAGTCGGGGCCTATACAATGAGCGAAGCAAGTTTATACCGGGTGGACAAATCAATCAGGCAAACGGATACTGGTGCAGCTGCAAAAAACAAGCACAGGACCATGTGGCAGTCTGGCAGAAACCACGGACAACAGCGAAGCCGCCATGCTCTTAGCGATTATGTCCAGCGGTAGATTTAGACGCACACTATGTCTAGTTGTGGGGCATGCGACTTGCGCAAGGGGCAATTGCAGTTCAACATCAGATCACTATGTGCTGACGTCATCGCCTGCGGCTTTCTCGACCCAAGATGAAAATTCGTATCACTCAGCCCAACAAGGTATCAACGCACTTAATCCGCAACCAAACGTGCTGGCGCACCTCTTGCAAGCTTGGTAGCTGACCTAAACTCGCAGTTCCAGGCCCCTTTCGTGTATGCTTCTTGCCGTGAGAATTGCCGAGGGCATGCCGGCGAAATGAGTCTGCGTCACCATGCAATTGTGGCTTTGCATCCACCGGGATAGCGATGTATATAATGCAGAAAAAGAGTATTCTGGCACCATGCATAAAGGCCATTACATGGCGCTCATCGTTGATAATCGCGCCGACAGATGCTAGGCACCATGCAGCCGTTTATGTCCACTTGACATTGAATTGAGCGAGACGTGCCCTGAAGAACGCGAATTACAGCAATGTCACATCGCCTTCGATGCGAGCAGTGCGGTGGATTTGCACATCAGCGCTGGTGGAAGCGTGCGTGGCCAACAGTTTCAATGCACGACCAGTGCGATCGTCAGAATTGCGTTGGCAATCTCCAAGGCTGGCTTTGGCTTATTCGAGCCCTTGATATCGCCAACGTTATCTGAGCTCATATCCTGGAGAAAAAAAGCTACTACAATGCTGCCATCCCTCGTGACTCATGATGACCGCTATTTCCATTTATCTATGTAGGTCGTCAGAATATATATAGGTAATTAGGTAATATAATTTATTAGTCAACAATATTAATTAACCCTTGTAGATGCGGGTAAATCAAGCTGGATCGGGCTTGACGAGAGCTGTCGATTGCCGTACCTATAGAGGCCCGTCAGAGGAGGAGGGGGTGGGCTGCTAGCCTAATTCTACCGTAAAGGTTACCTACCCGCGTTATGTTACGTTCCCGCTTAAGTTACGACGCCCAGATTTTGGCGGCGATCGTAACTTAAAGCGGGAATTACTGTAACTAACTAACTAACTAACTAGGTAACTTAAAAAATCTAGGCGACGCCTGGGCGACGGGCTATTACGCCCTCATCGGCTAGACTGCTACCATACGCAACCGCAATATGTTGATTCATGATTGTTGGCAGAACCTGCGGCTATGGCGAAGAGTGACAGCAGTGTTGCGAACAGGTTTCTTGCTGATTGCCGACCGGGAAGGCCTTCCTTTTGATGTACCTTGCCGTGTAGGCCGCTTCGGAGTTGAGTCATGTCCGGGCTATCTGATAGCCTGTGACTCTAGCCTGTAAGGTGGAAGCTTGCGATGGGAGTGCACGCAGAAAAGGACACATGCGCGGCTGATGGAATTACACGTTGATTAGGGAAGGCGGCTGGCGTCAAAGTCTTTCGATAGGATCTCCGAGGCTCCGTTACTTGTTTTTGTGTAACCTCGATGGCTTTCTTGGCACCGGCATGCGGCAGGTTTAGGGTACGTCTTCCTTCGCGACGCAGCGAGTGTGCATCTTTTTGACCCAGCCATACATCAGACATGCGGTGATGTTGGCACATTTTTTGTAATAATGACGGTGTATATACACATACGATTCTTTAGCGACACATTATATGTACGATTTCCTTATGCATATGTGAATTACCGATATAACCTTCGCAGGCTTTGGCGCAGGCAGCGCGAGCCTTCAACCATGCCTCATTTTCCGGGCTCGGATTTTCCGGGGCCTCGAAAGCCTTGTCTTCGGATGCTACAACTGGCGTAGCTCATGGGTCGCCTCAGCCTGGCCTGCCGACCCCCGCGGAGCGGCTGAACCATGTGTTGGCGCTCACGGAAGAACGGCAGCGAGCTAGAGGTAGGCGGCTACGCAGCAGGGCCGGAACTCGGCGCGTTTTTTGGCACCTGTCTGCCATGCACGTTCATGGATTCTCGCGACCCCATGGGACCGTTGGATTCCATCGCTATACCTCGTGAACGGTGCATTGGGGCCTCATGCATTTTGTTGTGCCAGTGTCCCGGGGTGACGTGTGTCGGAGCACGCGGGATATCAACATTGCTGTTTAAGCGTACTCAGGAAACATTCAAAAGGGCCATGCTATTTTGCTCCATGTCATATGACATAACTCCCCCCCCGCCTCCACCCCCACGCACCCAGGTGCACACTCCTCTCGTGTTTTGCTGTATCGCGCAATGCCCTCCCTCGCCTCAAGTCTGCCCTCGTCTCACGCCTGCCCTCGCCTCACGCCTGGTACGGTTGCTGTCCTCACGCTGCAGAGAATGGCCACCTGCCAGGGACGCCCTGGGTGCCAGCGGTGCGCTACAAGCTCCTGCCCGACGGCACCCTGTTTGCGTACGAGAAGGGACGCACATACGCCAAGTTTGCGCAGAACATCATGCGGGTGCGTACACCGCCTGCATTGGTAGTTTGAATGCATATACAACCTCAGCCCTCTGTGCATTTTGATTTATACTGGATCGATTGTTGGGAGCCAAGTAGGGTCCCGGGCTTTTCGTTTCAGTAAAATTCTTTGTTTGTTTTTTTATCCTGCAGCTGTTGACGGCAGTCGGGTATATATTTCCTACTGTAAATTCCCCGGCTTTTCCGATATTTGCTTGCTTTTCCCCTAGAATAACCACCCTAGCCGGAAAGATTCAAAAAAATGAATATACTTTGTTTGTTTGGTAGGTTCATCTTTAGTCCAGTCCACAGCCCTGGGCTTTAGTTAATTAACATGCTAGTATCTATTTTATTTTAATGTTGTCAGCCAGGAAGGTTTCCAGAAATCCTATATTTCATAAAACTACCAATGCGGGCGGCATATGGGGGCAGAACATCATGCTGGTGCTTGACCTTACTAATCCGACTTTTCCCCCCCCCACCCCAAAAGTCCTCTTTTTGGTCTCCCTGCTCCATTGGTCCCCTTCATTGCCCCTTTTTCCCCTTGCCCTAACCCCAGTCCCTCTTCCCTTACATCCATGGTCCCCCCCTGGCACACGCCCCCTATGCCGGCGCCCGCTGGGTTGCGTGTGCGAGCAGGAGGTGAAGCTGTCTCGCCAGCGTGCGGTGCAGCTGGAGCGCAAGTACCCACCGTTCCGCGCGGGCGATGTGCTGGAGCTGTCGCTGGTGGGTGCTGGCGCACGCACATGATACTAGAGTGACCGCACGCACGTACACATGCACACCGCACTATAGTGACCACAAGTGCAACACGTGCATGTAAACATGCATGCATGTGTGACCGAACAACCACTAGCCGGTGTGCCCTCATGCACGCACCAGCCTAGGGGTAGGGCTCGTGCACGCATCCATCCCTGTGAGTAGAGCACCACGTCTGTGGCGTCGTGGCACGTCCCCTAGGCTGGGTACTATCAGCGCTGGGGTGCTGCTGGTTGCCGGCACCTGCTCTAGCCCGTGCCACGGTGTGGGCATGCCGCGTGCCCAGTGTTGCCCGTCTCTCTTGCCTCGTGTGAGCGGCACAGCACGGTACGCAGGGGCAAGCAACCAGCGTGCCGCGCCTCTCCCGCCACACGTCACCCACAGCGACTCTGTTCGCCCAGGATGTCTTCCCCTCCACCGCCTCCTCCCTGTCCTCCCTCCCCCTGGCCTCTGTTTGTCCTGGTGGCCCCCGTTGTCTTGCACCTGCATCCGTTACCGTGGCCGCCTGCCCTGTGCGTTCTGTACGCCCTTCGATGATGTGTGCCATCCCCTGCCCCTACCCCTGCCCCTGCTCCTCTCCCCTCTCCCCCCCCCTTACCCGCTGGCCCCCCTTGTCTCCCCTTGCTTGCGTCTCCCTCCCCCCCTCCCCCCCTCCCCCCGTCCCCCCCTGGGCAGGTGGCACCGGAGCTGGACCGCAAGCCGTACACCTGGAAGGCGCTCTGCATCGCGCGCCAGGGTGGCGACGAGTACGGCGGCTCCTTTCGCGTGCGTAGCGTGCTGGGGGACATCTCCGTCGAGCGAGTGTTCCCGCTGTAAGTGACGCACTGCATTTTCGCTGTAGGTGATGCCATCGGGGGTGATGTCCTCCCGCTGATAGGGGGATGAAGGCAGGCCCATCGACATGGTGAACCGATGGATAGTAACCCCAACGCACAGCTTAAAAAGACGTAACGGACCCAGACAGGAGGCACACCACCCTAATGTGCCATCGGTACGTCAGCATAACTTGTCACATCTCTCCCTCAGTCCCTCTCCACGTATACGATATCACATTTTCTCAACCCTCTTCTGCCCCTCTTACAGTAGGGCCTCCTTTCCTCCCTCCCAGCGCTAAGGGGGCCCCCATGTATTCGGGGGGAGAAAGCGTTCTACAAGCTATGTTTAATCTTGTACAGGAGGCGGGCAGTTGACATGCATGGTCACACATGAGCATTTTTCTACGGTAGGGGTGGGGTGGGGTTGGAATGCCCCGTGATGGGGAGATGCATGGATGGGTCATGACAGGGTGGGCGTGGGCCATGACAGGGTGGGCGTGTGGTTTCGTGGGGGCTGGAGCTCCCCATGTTCATGTTCCGCGCCCCCGCGCTCTCAGCCTCGCGTGGGCTGCCCTCGCCGAGAAAGGAGGGCAACCGCTTGGCAGGGGGGGAGGAGGTTTGTGCGTGGACCCAGGGCTGCCTCAGTGCGCTGGTGCCAGAGGGCAGCCGTGGGATTGCTTGGTTGGATGGCACGGGGAAGCAGGCGACGATGAGATGCACCTGGGTGGGGGTGGAACGTGGCCAGGGGGAGGCTTGTTGCCTGAGAAAGGCACCCACCCGCTGTGGCTGCACACTGCAAAGTCCACTTTCCAGAGGCATTGTCGGTTAGGTCTCGCCGTGTCGGATGTTGCTCTCCCCTTTTGGCATCGTCATGGGTCCGTTCGCGCGTGGCACTTGTGTCACTAAGCGCGGTGTACATTCCATGGAGCATGGTAGTGGTTTGGTATCGTGTCAGAATGCTTGCACCCAGGGTGGCAGCGAGCGTGCTCTGTGCTCCCTTCCTCTGCTGGCGCCCGCATGGATAGAACGGCGAAGACGCCCATCCCATCACCCACCCTGGGGCGCTGTGCCTAGAAGGCGAGCCTGTCCTGTGCGCCCTTGCATTTAGGGTAGTGGCCACGCAGGACACGGATTCTGGCTCCTGGACATGCCAGTGCCTGCTCCTCTTACGTGTTTGTTCCCTGCCCCCTCTGTCTTCCCTGTCGGGTGCCACCGCTGCAGATACTGCCCGCATCTTCTGGGCATCAAGGTGCTGGAGCGGCGCAAGGTCCGGCGCGCCAAGCTCTTCTACCTCAGGGACAAGCCGCTGCGCGAAAGCAGAGTCTAGCCGTGCCCAGCGCACGCCACCTGGCTCTCTACCTGGGAGCCGCTGGTGGAGATCTGCATCATACAGCCAAGCGCGCCATTGTCCAGCAGAACAATTGCCCAGCTGGCGGTCGCAATACCAAGTGCTACGCGTGTACTACTTTTGCGTACGGCGATGACCGTTGTCATGCCATCGCTCATAGCTACCATTTGGCAAAGCATATTCTGCAGAAAATTCGGAGCGTGAGACACTTACAGGCAGTTAGAGGTGATCCTGGTTCTTGTCATGTGCATGTGCCGAGGGCTGGGAGCGCAAATTGCTCTTATATATGCACCTTCCTACCTAGCGATACGAGGTTGTGTTGCTGATGCCTGAAAAGCAAAATACCAGCTCACATGTTGCACGAGCAAGAGCAGGACTGATTGCTGTTATCTTGATTATGTCAAAGCATGCGACTGAGCCGCGTGCATGGGTCCCAATAAAGGAACCGTCAACCCCTCATACACAAAGTACAAGGAGAAAGGACACCCAAACTTCTCTCCCCGGAAGGGCACGCCACACAGTACTATAGACCCAACGGCTGGGAAAGCTTATTGATCGCCTTTATGCACAGCGATGAAGACCGCTGCAGTCTAGCCCTACCAAGCTCGTTCATGCTCAGAAGAAGCCGTGGCGACATGGCTTACCGCTGAAGAAGTGCGCAAGGTTACACCAACAGCTAGCTAGCGCCAATTAATTATTAATTGATCAATTAATTAAGATACCTCCGTGGGGAGGATTTAATTAATTAATAGACACGTGAGCACAAGTCCTCAGTGGGAGGGGAACATGGGATGGAATTAAATTAAAAACATGCCTCCGTTGGGAGATCATGTAGCACATATTCCATGATAAGTAAGTAAGTAAGTACTTGCGTGTCATGCGCAAAGGCATGCCACGGAGTACTATGCTAATCTCATTAGAAAAATAATTACACAAAAGTTTAAACAAATATCGTCTGCATCATCCCCCAACCGTTAAGCACTAGATGGGGAGTGTATTCCATGATGGATGGGTGGAGTGGAGGAAGCCGCGTAATCGAACTAACCTAACTCTAAGCTATCTAGTCTAGAAAATCCTAACTACACTACTCATCAAAACGCCTCCTCCTCTTGGGGGGAGGGGGCTTGCCCACAGGGTCGGGCGTGTGAGCCTTGACAATCTTCTGCCACCGCGTCTTGTCCTGCATTAATTAATTAATTAAAATCATAGCTCCGTGGGGAGCATATGTAACACATAGCCCTGAGAAAGGGGCATCTATGGGTTTGTAATACAATCAGGGCGACAACCTGCAGGTGTAGGATGTACAACTATCACCTGCTCTGGGTGCACTAGGTGCACCTGCACCTCCATGATGGTTCATGCCTCCTAAACAAGCACAGGCACCCAGGGGGGGCTTGAGGAGAGGGCCTAGAGGCCTGCATGACATATGGGGTGGAAGGTATGTGGCTAGGCTATAGCTAGGGTACACATGGCCTCTCAGCAGGGAGTAACTCCCTGCATGGGCAAAGCATGACTCGAAATTGCTACGGCTATTGCAAGGGCGGGTGTGGGCTCATCACGTAGGCATACATGGCCACATAAGTAAGCTTTCTAGTCTACACTACTGCTATATATTCCCTAGGCTGGGGTGGCTGGGGTGGCTGGGGCGGCAGGGGTCGCCTGCCGGGGCTTGTGGGCGACGTAGATGTCCGCCCCCTTCCAGTAGACCGGCTTCTGCCCCGCCGTCTGCCGAAGCTGGAGGTAGGTCGGCCATAACTCCCGTCGCCGTTGTTGCTGCGTCAAGGTCAAGTCGTCGTCCAGCGTGTAGGCGGTCCCCCCAAGCCGCTTGCGACACTTGAGGAACTCCATCTTACCCGCCATGGTGTCAAAGGTGAGGAGCAAGGGGGAGGGGCCGGCCTTACCCCGCGAGCGGGGAAGGCGGGTCACCCCCCGCGGCTTGCCCTTACCAGTGATAGCCATGGGGACAAGGATTTTGTTCTCAAACGCCATGGCAAGGGTCTCGGGGGTCTCGTCCTGCAGCGGGTCGAAGTGCTTGACTATGACGTTAAGGCTGCGCTTGGCGAGCTCGGCCTCCTCGCGGAGGTCCAGCGTCTGCTGCTTAAGCTGGGCGGCGACGGCGGAGGTGGTGGAGGTGGCGTGCTGCTTAAGCATGTCCGCCCAGGTCGGGATGGGAGGAGCATCGCCGGCATGGCCAGCAGGGGCTGGCCGAGCGGCGATGTCCTTCACCGCCTGGGCGGTGATGCCGGCGGTGTTCTGCAAGCATTCGATGGCTATGGCACTGTCCTGCAGGCGCTTGTCGATGGCGAGGAGCTGGGCGGTGAGGGCGTCGGTTGTGGTGGAGGTGGAGGCGAGGAGCTTGGAGGTGGCGGTGGTGGTGGAGGAGAGGAGGGGAAGCTCGGCAGCCAGCGTGCCCCCCATGGCCGCCACATCTGCGGCGAGGGGGGTTACGTGCTGCACGAGGGCCTGGTTGATGATGGAGCGGATTTCGGAGGTGGAATTCATGGCGGTGGGGGCCCAGATCTCGGCGACAGAGCGCCCGAGGAGGGAGCAGAGGGCGATGAGCTGAAGGCGGGGGCGGGGGAGGCTGGGCAGATCCGGCATGTAAGTACCGGCCACGCCACCTCCAGGCGGAGTGAGGCGACCGAGGTCGTCAAGGTGACGGCACAGGGCAAGAAGCGAGGTGCGCGACCCGTAAAACACAGCGCTCATAAAAAGGGTGGGCTTTGCGTTGCAGTGTGCCCACCATGCGGCTGATTCGGCGTCAAAGTCATAGCCCAGAGAGGGGGCATTAAATTAAATTAAATTAAATTATAACATGCCTCCGTGGGGGGGTCATGTAGCACATATTCCATGATGGATGGGGTGGAGGAAGCCGCGTGATCGAACTATCCTAACTATCTAGAAAATCCTAACTACACTACTCATCAAAACGCCTCCTCCGCTTGGGGGGAGGTGGCTTGCCCACAGGGTCGGGCGTGTGTGCCTTGACAATCTTCTTCCACCGCGTCTTGTCCTGCATGACAGTCCAAAGACGGGAGTGAGCGTGGATGCGGTGCTCAAACTGGGCTGGGACCACTAGGTCGTCCAGCAACATCTGAACGTAGTTGGTGACAGGTTTCCCTACCCTTTTGGGAATGCCCTTGGGGCCAGGCCAGGTCAGAATGTGTCGCCCTGCATGGCTGGCCAAGCCACTGGGGGCCGGCCAGACCAAGGGCGGTGTCGACCTGGCTGGTGCGAGCAAGGTGTCCTACAAATGCTATCCTACGCTGCCTAATCTCGTCCGAAATACGAGGCATACCATGATACAAAGACTCTGATGACGGGCGCTCGGAAAACCTTATGTTAATAAGGACCTGTCGGAGCATCCTGTAAACCGTGCCGTTGAGCCTGGCTGCCAGTTTGGGTGTGATTGTCCACGCCTCGGCGCCATGGGATGGAATGGATGGTGTAAGCTATCTAGATCCTAGTTACAGCTAGGGGTGTGGGCACCGCGGCCCGAATCGCTATGAATGCCATACTTTGTCACACGCGGAGCCCCCACAGGCTTGGGGGTGGTCTCCTTCATCACTACTTGCCATCTATCCTTGCGCACCATCTGCCTCCACTGATATTACAGACAAACCAGGAGGCTGCCCGGGTGTGAGCCCGTCACGTCTAGTGTAGCACATGTCCATGCCGAGTCTATCACGAAAAGTCCACGGGTGGCGGCCCTGCCGCGCGCGGCCGGGGGCACGCCAGGTGAGGACATATCGCCCAGGCTGGGCGGGCTCAGTTGGTGCCAGCTAGTCTATCTGATGTATCTACCTGATCTGTGCGGGCCAGGTGCCCGGCGAGGCCCAGGCGCCTGTGCCTAATAATGTGGGAAACATAGGGCAAAGCAGCGTACAAATCCTCATTACTAATGTGCAAACCAAAGGGGATGTTAAGGGCCTTGCGCAGCATCTTGGTGACGGCGCCGTCGAGTCGTTGCTCAGCGGGCCAGCTCCTGCGTCAGTGTCCAGGTCTCGGCGCCGTAGGTCAGGATCGTCAGAATGACGACCTTGAAGAGGTCACGCTTGACGATCCGGGGTAGGGCGGGGTTGCTCCACCAGCGGCGGTGGTCATGGAGGTGCGCCCACGCCATGCCGATCCGTGTCGTCATGTCGTCCTCGCAGTCGGGAAGCCAACTGCCGAGCAGCTTGAAGCGGCCTGTAGGAGGGTAATTGACCTCGGCATCGTCTACTAGAGGCGGAGTGTGGGTGGGGGCCCTGCCATGCCGAGGGCCAGGGCCTCCATTTTGGGGCTGATATCTAGACCAACCGCCCGAGCCTCGAGCGCCAGGCAGTCCAGCCAAAGTTGGGCAGACTCCGGCTTCTCGATGAGCGTGATGTCGTCGGCATAAATGAGGTCAGCTAGTAAATTCTGCTTGTTAGTCGGCCCCCCCCCCCCAAAGCTCGTTCGTGATCGCTAGGCCAGGGGCACGGCCTGCAATGCTAGCAAAGCGAGCACGTGCCTGGCGCATAACATAATCCACTACAATAATAAACAGGTACGGCGACAGGACGCAACCCTGCCAGACGCCGGTCTGCAGTGGGCATGGCGGGGTAATGCCGTGTTGAGTGCGCACCGAAGTGGTCGACCCCTCATACAGCGTGCGGATGACGGTAATCAGGGGAGTGGGGACGCGAGCGCGAGCAAGTACAGCCCATAGAGCGTCCCAGAGGACAGAATCAAAAGCCTTGATGAAGTCGACGAAGATCAGGATGGCGGGAAACTCACCAGGTTGCAGGAGAGCGATTTCCTCGAAGAGGCGACGCGCGACGAAGATGGCCATGACGGTGTTGCGCCCAGGACGGAAGCCCATTTGACTTTCCCCAAGGTGACAGTCGAGAGCAGAACGAAGGCGGTTGAGGATCATGCGCATGAACAACTTGAGTGCGGCGCTCTGGATGCAGACTCCTCTGTAGTTGGCGGGGTCGTCAGGGGAACCTTTGTTTTTGTACAGCATAATACGGTAGCTGTGCTGCCACTCAGGAATCGGCGGCGCGTCGGCAAGCAGGATCCGGTTGCAGACGTCAAGCAGGAACCCCGTGAGCGCCGTCAGCTTAATCACCGGGGCTGGGAGCTGGTCAGGTCCAACGGCGGCATAGAAGCGGAGTTGCTTGGCGGCGGTGCTCAGCTCGAGCTCGGTGAACGGCGGGAGCTCGTTGGGGTCGGCCAGGGGTTCCGTCAGGGCTGGGTACGTGTAGTCCTGCTCAGCGGCGGGCGGCGTGGGCGGCGCAGGGACGTCCGCAGGTGCTACTGCCAGGCGTGCGGCCGCCAGAGGGCCAAGCGGCGGAGGCGGCGGGGGGCGCCGAGCAGCCGGGACTGGGAGGAATACCACTGGTCGAGCTGCTGCTGCGGTGAGCCAGAGAGCGTCCGCGGCGCCGGCTGCGCGCCGCCGGCGGGCCGTTGGGCGTGACGCAGGCGGGTCCAGGCGTACTTGCCGTGCTGGTCCTTGAGGTGGGCGAAGTACTCGCGGACATGAAGGTCCTCCTGCTCCTTGGTCGCCTGCCGGATGGCCGAGTGGTAATCGGCTTTGAGGCGGGCGTAGCGGGCGGGGTCGCTGTTGTCGCGCAGGGCTTGCCGGGCCTGGATGACGGCGGGGAGCCGGTGCAGGCTGGTGAAGCGGGGCGGGCGGCGGGGGGGCAGCAGGGCCCCGGCCGCGGGCAGCTTGTCAGCGAGGTGCCGAAGGGCCGATGCCGGGCCGGCAGCGAACAGCTGGGCGTGGCTGGCCGGGATGTCCAGCGCGTCGACGAACGCCTCTGCCGCGCGCTTGTGGGCGCGTTTTTCAGGGAAGTCCTCCAGAGCGTCGTCAGATTTCTCAAGCAACTGAAGTGTGCGCAAATCAGGTGGTGCCACGTGCTTACGAAAGGGCGAGGGGAATCGCAGGCGGATGCGGGCGGTGACGATGCGCGATGATCGGAGCGCACCAGGGGGATCACATGCGAGCGAGCAGCTAGTACAGATCCTTGACGGCGCTTGCGCATTACAACATAGTCGATGCAGCGTTCAGTGCCAGTTGGCGAGGTGTGTGTGACCAAAGCATCGGGACTATGTGGAAAGCGGGTGTTGGCAGTGACCAAATCGCATGTCGTGAGCAAATCAGCAAAAAGTTCAGTGTTGGCATTGGAGACCGTACCGTTGGGGGCGTGCTGACATCCGCCAGTACCCGGTGGTAGCGTGGCGTTGGCGTCCAGCAACAGAGCGAGGTAGTTGCGACCAGGGATGCCGTTCGCCAGGTTCAGACTCCAGCGCTGCAAAGAAGTCCTTGCGATCTTGTTCTGGGTGGCCGGAGTGGGGCGCGTAACCGACGCCCACCGTCAGGGCGTAGGTCGAGTGGCCCTCCATCGAATGAAAAGTGGCCACAAGGAGCCGAGCGTTGACCAGCTGGGGTTCGCCCATGTGGCGTACGGCGAGCGGGGAGCAGAGGAGACCGACGCCCCCGTTCCCGGTGCCGTCGCCGCCTCCGTAGTAGAACCGCCAGCCGTCGATGTCGTCAGCAGCAAGGGCAGTTGATCCGCGGGCCGATGCACTGTGCGCCTGTGTTCTTGGATTCCCAGGATGGCGATATTATTGTCGATGCAGAAACCAATAAGATTGGAGACTCGATGGCACTGCATGACGGTCGTCACTGCGCAGGCAGTGACAGCGGTCAGCGTCGGGCTTGAGCGTGCGGGCGTTGAAGGTGGCGATGACCAAGGGCGCGCGTTAATTGACCGAAAAGGGGGTGCAGGCGGGGGTGGGGAGGATATGTAACAAATATCCCTGAGAAGGGGCAAATGGTTTTCAATACATTCTAGGCGACAACGTGTCCGATTGCTACAGACAGATGTTGCTGGCCGACCTATAGTGGTCCCCGCCCAGTTTGAACACCGCATCCACTCTCTCTCCCTTCTTTGGACTGCCATGCAGAACCAGACGCGGTGGCAGAAGATTGTCAAGGCTCACACGCCAGCCCCTGTGGGCAAGCCACCTCCCCCCAAGAGGAGGAGGCGTTTTGATGAGTAGTGTAGTTAGGATTTTCTAGACTAGATAGCTTAGAGTTAGGTTAGATCGATTACGCGGCTTCCTCCACTCCACCCATATCCATCAACGAATATGTGCTACATGATCTCCCAACGGAGGCATGTTATAATTTTATTTTTTAAATTTAACGTGTCCGATTGCTGCTGTGGCATGCCTCTGGTGCATGAAGGAGAAAGGGGGTCTCTGCCGTTTCTTCCTGTTGTGCACATACAGGGATTAAAAGCACTGCGGTGCTCCGTGACTCCCCAACGGGAGCACGAATTTAATTAATTAATTAAAAATAATTAATTAATTAACTAATTAATTAACAATTTTATTTGTTAATTAATTATAGGTGACAACCTGCAGGTGGTTGGTGTAAACTGCCACCTACTCGGGGTGCACAAATGATGTGCACCTGCACCACCATGTATTCCAGCAGCTGTGTGTAATGACTAAAAATGATCATCAACATCATCCACAGTCCGAAATACGAAAGATCTTTTACCTGGGTTGCGTTATTGAGAAATAGACTGCACGTATACCAGAGTAATGTCAAGATGGAAATTCCACAGCACGTGATTTAGGGAACCACACCCCTTGTAGACACAAAGACAAGTTGTGCCCTAGACGTCTTCTGTGGACCTGAAAGCAGTCTAGGACCTGAAAGCAGTCTGGGAATGTCCCGTTGGGGCCAGGCCAGGTCAAGATATGCCGCCCTGCTTGGCCAAGCCGCTGGGGGCCGGCCAGACCAAGGGTGGTGTCAACCTGGTTGGTGCGAGCAAGATGTCCTACTACAAATGCTATCCTACGCCGGCGCCTAATCTCGTCTGAAATACGAGGCATACCGGCCCTGGTACAAAGACTCTAATGACCTATGCTTGGAAAACCCTACGGCATTCAGGACCTGTCGGAGCATCCTGTAAAACGTGCCGACTAGCTATTAATTAGCCGCCAGTGTGTCCGTGAGTGCCCCACGCCTCGGCGCCATACGTGAGCACCGTGAGGACGAGGACCTTGAAGAGCATGCGCTTGCGGTGCTCGCCCATGCAGGCCCTTCGAGCGCCAGTAGGGGTTGAGCGAACGGAGCCTGGCCTAGGCCAGACCGATGCGGATGTCCACATCGTCGGTGGTGTCAGGGAGCATGCTCCCCAACAGTTTGAAGCGGTCGCGAAAAGGGACCTTCGTCCCCTCGAGCAGTCGGCGACTGGTGGAGCGGTGGGCGACTGGAGGCCCCAATCACCATCGCCTCAGTTTTGACACTAATCTCCAACCCTGCCGCCCTCGCCTGTCTCCAAGCCCAGACAGTCCAACCAGGTCTGAATGTGCTTGGGGCGCGCGAGGAGGGTGGTGTCATCCGAATAAATCAGGTCGGCCAGGCGGTAGCCAGTGCCAACCCCGCCGTGCTCGCGCTCGTTAAGGATGTCCAAGCCGGGCTCGAACCCCTTCAGAGCATGGTAAAGCGCGCACGTGCCCGGCGCATGACTGTGATCCACGACAATAATGAACAGATATGGGGACAGGACACAACCTTGCCACACCCCGAGTGCCTTCCGCAGTCCGCACTACTGCCTCTGAGCCCTCGTACAGTCGACGAATGGCAGCAATAAACGCTGGTGGTACCCGGTCCAGAGCTAGGATGGCCCAATTAAGAGCCTCCCAGAGGACCGTGTCAAAGGCCTTGATGTAGTTGACAAAAATGAAGACCAGCAGGATCGAGGCATCATTACACCATGATGTCCAGATCAAAACCGACGCCGTCAACAATGGCGACCCCACGTCCTTGATATCGACGTGCTTGTCGAGCTTGCCTCAACCTTGGTCTGAAAGGAACCAATCAAAATCATGGAATCTCAAAACGAGATCTTCGTATCCTTCTTAGTCACACGAAACAGAACAACGCCACACACAGCCTCACTTGGCAGAATCCAGACGTGAGATCCTGAATCTGTAGTAGTAAGCACTGAAGTCCTAAAGGACCATTTAAGACTTTGGTAGTACCGACCAACTAATTAACCCCACGTGGATCAGGCCGCGACAAATGAGGGCACCAAACACGACTCAATAGTCACTCAGTCTCAGTGCACTTAAATGAAACCTTATAACTTTCTCAAATCATGTCCAAAAGTCCTCAAACAAAAGCCAAACTTTCACAGAACATTGGATGTAACAACCTAATACAAGAAGTAACAACAACAGTCATTTTTTGTTGTTACATATCTCCCCCCAAAAATTGACCTGCCCAGTTCTACAAACATCAGGTACTCAGGAACCCCAACTGGAGGAAGAATACACATAACAGAAAGTCCAACATCTCTTGCTTGGGAAAAGCAGATGGGTGTTTACATCCCCAGAAAGGGCCTCCTATCTCATAATCATCTGGTCACAGGTCAGCCAACCTGTAGTAAACAGCCCAACTAAACAGCTCAAGGACTGACGTTTAAAGCACAGGAGGTGCTAACAAGCAAACTGGCGCATGTGACAGGGCAACCCCTGGGAAACTGGAAACTCTAGATCACTGGACTGGAACAACAGGATCGAGCAGGAACCCCCATAATCCTTCCTGGAATCTCCCCCACGACCCATAATTAATGAGCACGTGACTGCGTCACGTGGGTGCCAATACAGAGTAAAGGAACCTTCAACCCTATATACACAGCGAGAAGGAGGGAGGGCGCCCTAGCTTCTCTCACTGCCGCAAGTGGGCAGGCCACAGAGCGCTCTCTCCACAGCATGGTGCATGCCGGGGCGCAACACTGTGGGTGCAATACAACCAGTGCAATACCATAGGTAGGCTGACGCATAGCTTATATGCTACAAATTGCTCACCTTAAGGTGAGGTGGGCTCAAGACGTTGGCTAACTTAGGCGCAAGCTGATGACCACAAGGTGCCAGAGCTAATTGAAGGTACTATAACGCTGTGCGCTAATATCATTTCAACTGAGTGCTGTAATGCCTAAGCTATCCCATAATCGATTGCCCCCATCCAGACAACTAGCTTGAGGGCTCTATCCCGGGGGAGCCCGGGGGGGCCCGCTTCCACAGTTTCTTGTTGACATTAAGGTCCCCGCCCCGCCAGTACACTTGGGGCTTCTCGGGGTTGGTCTTGTCGGGCGGATGTAGTCGGGCCACTGATCGCGGCGTTGCTGCATGCTGCTGGGCTGGCGTCAGGTCGTCGTCAAGCGACCAGGAGGTGTTCACCAGCTTCTTGCGGCGAGAGAGGAACCGAACTCGGGCTGTGATGTTGCTGAAGGTGAGGACCATGCACTGGAGGCGGGCCCAGCCTTGGCCCGTGGATGGGGCAGGCGGTAGGCGCCCTGCAGTGTCGCACCTGGCAGCGCCATGCACGCCAAGAGTTTATTCTTCAGCTCGTCGAGAAGAGAGTCTGGGGTCTCCTCCGGCTGCATGTCGAAGCGCCTGAGGATGACCCGGCAGCGGCGACGGTCGCGGTCAGCGGCCTCGCGGCGCGTGTCTTCCAGCTCCTGGAGCTTGGTGATGATGGCGGTCGTGGTAGAGGATGCCTGGCTCTTGAGCAGGTCAGCCCAGTCGAGGCGCGAGTCGAGGGGTCATCGCTAGCCCTACCAGCAGGTTGGGCGGCGATGGTGGCCGTTCGCTCGGCGATCTCAAGGACCTGCGTGGCCAGGGCGTCTACCTTGGTAGCAACTGCCTCAAGTTTCACGGTGCCTTGGCCGACTCGGCCTTCCACCTGCATGGTTAAGGCGGGTGGTCACAGTGGCTGTGGCCTCGGAACTTTGGTGGCAATGTGCTCTTGCGTATAGCAGTAAACTGAGGCTGGAGTTTAAGTGCGACTCTGGCTTCAATGTTGTTGACCTTGGCCGAGACGGAGTGTTGAGTGGGCCGTCAGGCGCGTTCAGGGCGCCGGCGAGCTGCTCAGCCATCGGCGCCAGCTGCTCCGCCACTGCAGCTCGGATGGATTCCGTGCTGGGGGAGGTGCCGCTCTGCGAGGATGCTACAGCTCAGTGCTGTGGCTGCCCGTCTGCGCTCATGCAGGAGGCTCCTGAGGCCAGCGTAGCCAATCTGGGTGATGTCCTGGGCGTCGCAGCGCATGTAGCTGCACATGATGACTGCCTTCAAGTACGCCTCCGGTTCTTGAAGCAGCCATTCCCAGTTGGGCTTGGTGACCTTGTCGCCAGGGGTAGGCAGAAAAAGTTCGTCATGGCGGGCCAAGAACTTGATAACATCGTCACATTGTTCCTTCGTGAGCATAAAGATTTCCTAGATGCAAAAATCCCGCTGGCCGGCGCCGAAGCGGCGGACATCCCATTTGGTATGGGAAGTTCGGGTTTTCTTGGGACTTGGGAATGGGCGACGAATTTGGTGTAGAGCATTGCGTCGAGCGCGGAGGCAGACCAGGGGGGAGAGCTGGGATCAGCGCGAGAGGGTTGGCGTCCGCAGGAGTTGATGTCGCACGTGCTGCTGTCGACGGGAATGCGGACAGCAGCTCAATTTCCGTTGTTTGTCAAGGCTGCGTTTTGGTGGCATTAATCGCAAAATACTGCGCGTTACAGCCGTAACCGATTATACTAGCAGATGCGTCTTGAAAAGACGCATCTGATGCAAGTGGCCCGACTAAATTTGGGGCTCAGACGCAAAAGTTCTGAGCTCCACCGTCAGCCATACAGTCTTTGTGGAAATCCCCCATTAGGTCCCGCCTCCTGGAGAGGGCACTGATGGCTGGCACCACATTCTGTGAGCCTGGCACGTACTGCACAGAGATTCAGGTTGACACCCAAGGTTCCAGGTGCTCCATTGGCCATAGCCCGTAACCATGGTCTTGCATCAGCACAGCACCTTGTGAGGCATCTGACCTAACTAACCTGGCAATTTGAGGCAGATCAGGGTTGGGACCTACTACAGTAACACAAGGGCAGACGTGAGCTTCTGCTTCAGCAATTAGTCAAAGGCCTGCTGACACCCTTCAGTCCACTCAAACTGGAATGAGGAAAGTCAACAGCGCCACATGGGTGGAAGTGCAGGACTTCACCAAGAGCTGCAGGAGCACTGAAATCCAGCAGGAAGACGTCGCCAACAGGGTCGCCTCTGGAAGAACAAGGGTATCTCAGGAGTACGCCCATGATGAAGAGAGGCCGTGGACAGCCGGGTTGTCACCGGTGGGTATACCCTTCAGCAGGTTGGGGAGATGCCACAAAGCACAGCCAAAATAGCCCACCGATGGCCAGCGTAACCAGGATACCACATAGTCAGGGATCTACTATGAGGTGACCCGAAAAGGTTGAACTAAAAATCCCAAGGTGTCTCCAAGCTATGATCCTCATAGATCTCCTCCCCACCAGAGCGAAATCCCCCCCCTCCAGTCGCAACAAAGGTGTGGGAGTGAGGTAAAGCCACATCTCCGTAGTAGCTATAGTACTCTCAAACCCATAGCAAGTGGCCTATTATAATCACAAGGCACACTATTTCTCCTGGGAAAACCATCCATCCAATTCGCCTGGGAAAACCATCCACAGCCTTGAGAGGGCCGGATACCATCATGTCAGTAATGCCTCACCAGCATTATGAACGGTATGACCCACCAACTTGTAAATCGTAGCACACGCTACCCCTACATATGCAAGGGTTAGATGCAGCTCAATCCCCTTCACGCCATGCATGCTCCCCGAACACAAACCCCCCTCAGCATAACTGGTAATGTGGAGACTACCAGCATGCATAGTAATTCCACCCCGGCTGCTGAGAATAAGCTGTAATAATCCTGGTGTGAGCTGCTCAAGATTGACAGCATAATACATAATTAATGACATTAATAGCATGATCAAACGTCATGGGATACGCATAAAGACAGAGGCCCAGCCAACCAGAGAAGGGTGGGGGAGGCGAGTCTCTCAGCCCCGCTAAACCAATGGTGGCCTGCAGGGTCGCTCTACTTATTAACGTCCTATGCCTAAATGACTAAAGATGGAATGGGCGGCTACTATGGCAAAGTGTCCAAGACAGAGTTGCATACAAGGCATGCAGCTTGAGAGCAGACTGAAAGCAATCATCAATCATGCAGCCAACTGATATGCCCAAGCTTGGCAGGGCCCCAGCAACAACGTCACTCCCCGCACCCTTCCAGGTGGCCCTACCATGCAAGGTAAGGTGGGCATATTGATTGGGATCGAAGGAGCCCAAGACAAGGTTGCCCAAGTAGGGCAGCGTCGGGGTATGCTGGATGACACCATCAGTCAGCAAACAGATATACCCTAAGCTTGGCAGGGCCCTAGCAAGTACTGACTGAACAATATCACCCTGCTCAAAGCATGGAAAGTGGTATCCATATCAGTGGACCACTATGACTGCCAAGTGGTATCAATGTCAGTGTACCACGGATACTGCATGATGCACGTGAGGCATGCCGGGTTGTTGTAAGGGTGGTAGAGGGCTGAATGCATGGGTCACCCAACAAACCCACACCTCTACATACATAAGCTCATGCGAGCCCCCCGGCAGCACCAAGTAGCCGGCCGACTCCTCAATTAAGAGTCAACCGGAGTGGGCAACACTGTCATCACTGTCATGCCAAAGATTCCATCCGGCCCATCAGTTGTAGCTCCGTTGATCCCGCCCATCATCCAACCAACAAGGACATCCTACCCATGCGCGCGCAAACATGATGCCAGACCCCCCATGCAAGCAGTCCCATTCATACAACCATCATGCTGCATGCGCAAGCAATCAGCTCAATCAAGGGCGGACGGATGGCGTACACTAGCCCCAGGCTTGGACATCCTTAACGAGCGCGAACACGGCGGGCGGTGGCCCTGGCTACCGCCTGTCCGACCTGATTTATGCGGATGATACCACCCTCATCGAGCGCCCCGAGCACATTCAGACCTGGCGCCTGGACTGTCTGCGGGCTTGGAGGCGCGGGCGGTGGGGTTGGAGATTAGTGTCAAAACTGAGGCGATGGTGGTAATTGGGGCTTCTAGTCGCCCGCCGCTGCCGCGGCTGCTAGACGGGACGGAGGTCCCGTTCCGTGATCGCTTCAAACTGCTGGGGAGCATGCTCCCCGACACCGCCGACGATGTGGACACCTGCATCGGCCTGGCCTAGCTGGGCTAGGCGGCCGTTCGCTCAACACCTACTGCATGGCGCTCGAAGGGCCTGGGCGAGCACCGCAAGCGCATCACTCCTCAAGGTCCTGGTCCTCATAGTGCTCGATCACCTAAGTGGCGCCGAGGCATGGACGCTCACGGACACGCTGGCCGCCAAGCTATATTATAGACGGCACAGTAACCAGGATGCTACGGCAGGTCCTGAACGTAGGGTTTTCCACAAATAGGTCGTTCCTATGTACACAGTCTTTGTACCAGGGCATGCCTCCCATTTCGGACGAGATTAGACAGCGTAGGATAGCATTCGGAGGACATCTTGCTCGCACCAGCCACGTAGACACCAACCTTGGTCTGGCCGCCCCCCAGCGGCTTGGCCAGCCAGGGCGGCATGTCCTGACCTGGCCTGGCCCCAAGGACTGACATACCTATAAGAAGGTAGGCAAACATGTCATGACCTACCCACAGCAGTTGCTGGCCGACCTAGTGGTCCCAGCCCCGTTTGAACATCGGATTCACTCCCTCTCTCTTGCTTGGACTGCTATGCAGAACAAGAAGAGGTGGAAGACCGTTGTCCAGGCTCATATACGCCAGCCCCTGGCTGGGGGCCAGCCCCCCCCCCCCCCCCCAAGAGGAAGGGGCGCTTTGCTGAGTAGAATAGTTAGGGTTTTCTAGATTAGATTAGCTTAGAGTTAGATTAGTTCGGTTTCGCGGCTTTGCCCACCTCCATCCATCCAGCAAGGGAATATGTGCTACATGATCTCCGGCAACGGAGTCATGTTATAATTTAATATAATTTCAATTTTAATCCCTGAGAATTAGGGGTATATGGCTTTAAATACACTCTGCCGGGCTACTTCCTGCAAGGGTAGGGTGTAAACTACACCTGCTCTGGGTGCACAAAGTGCACCTGCACACCACTTATATGTATTCAGGAACCTACCTAAAGGCGCCGACATAGGGGGGAAGATCATCATGGCTATCTATACAAAGGCTAGCTACTAGGGCATGGCTTCTCAGCAGAGAGTAACTCCCTGCATGGGCACAGCATAATCAAATAAAGCTAGGCATCATCTGGTATGTGGCACATCATAGGCACACATGTACATGGTTAAATAATGCTAAGGCATCATCTGGTATAGGGCCTGTAGTAGGCGTACGTACATGTACAAGGCGACGGCTAGGCCTGACTATTCTACACTACTACTGCTGTATTCCCTAAGCTGGGGCGTCTGGAGGTGCTGAGGCCGCGGCGGGTCGCTTGCCAGGGCTTGTGGCCGACGTAGATGGTCGCCCCCTTCCAGTACACCGGCTTCCCCGCCGCGGTCTGCCGGAGCTGGAGGTAGGGCGGCCATAGCTCCCGTCGCCGTTGTTGCTGCGGGCCAGGGTCAAGTTGTCGTCCAAGGTGAAGGGAGTCTTCTCGAGCCGCTTGCGGCGTCTGAGAAACGAAATCTTGTCCGATGGGCTCTTAAAGATGAGAAGAAGTGGGGGCGCCCCTGCCTTACCCCGCGCGCGGGGAAGGCGGTGGGCGACCAGCTTGATCTCACCAAGAAGGCCCATTGCTCTCAAACGCACGTGCAAGCTTCTCGCCGGAATTCTCACCTTCCGCCATGTCGAAGTTCTTGACGATGACGTTAAGGCTGCGATTGGCGAGCTCGGCCTCCTTGCGGAGGTCAAGCATCTGCCGCTGGAGCTGTGCTGGGACGGCCGGGAGGTGGTGGAGGTGGTGTGTTGCCATGTTCGCCCAGGTCGATCGGGATGGGAGGAGCATCACCAGCCAGGCCGGCTGGCTTGGCGGCAATGTCCTTCCAGGCGGTGATGCCTGCGGTGTTTTGCAGGCATGATCCGATGGCGATGGCGTTGTCCTGGAGGCGCTTGTCGATGTCGCCGAGCTGGGCGGTGATGGAGTCGGTGGAGGCGGCGTGTGTGTGTGTGTGGAGGCGAGGAGGGTGGCGGTGGCGGTGGAGATGGCGAGGAGCTCGGCACTGAGCCAGCGTGTGGCCCACAGCTGCATGCCACATCTGCAGCGTCGGAGGGGAGTCACGTGCTGTGAGAGGCCGCTTCTTGGAGGGGGAGGGGGAAGGTGGATGCGGTCAAGGGGGAGGGGTCCCGGAGATCCGCATAATTGGCAGAGCGCTTAAGGATGGAAAAGGGAGCGGCAAGCTGAAGGCGAGGGCGACACCAGCCGGGCAGGTGGTCAGGTCCGCGGTGGGAAAACCGGCCGTCAACTCCATTGCGGAGGCGATAATGGTCGCGGAGGCGCTGGCACAGGTCAACGGGAGTGAGGCGTACGACCTATAAAACACGAGCTCCAGTATCTTGATGGATGGCATGTCGAAAAAGCCGGGTCTGTCGACGTCAAAGGTGGAAAATAACCTGTCGACGTCAAAGTCGCGCTCAGACCAGCTAGGTTCGCCTGGGCGACTGCGCTTGGGTTCAGGCGATGCAGAGGGCGAGCTAGCAAGCCCGGGAGGGATCTGGGCAACCACCAGTGCGCGACTAGTGTCACCGCTACCTTCCAGACCTGAGGGCGAAGCTGCAGCCGGAGCTGCAGACGTATTTTCAGGGCTTAGCGCAGCCGCCAGCACAACACCTTGAAATGGCCTTTTTTTTACATAAATTCTGGCCCATGGCAAGTTTATGGTTGGATTGGTACCTAGGATTGGATCCCACAACTCCCCGGGATGTGTCTGGCTAGTGGTGGAGTAGTTGAGTCAAAATGTTAAGTTTTCGTGGTATTCCCTGCTTAAGTTAACTCCAGATCCAAGGCCAAAACTGGCCACCTAAACCACTTGCACTTGCATAGCAACAATAATTGATATCAGATTATGTTGTAACTTTGCAAGGGTGACGAATACGAGTTGTTCTGACCTTGTACAAAGTTCTAGGGCATTCGGAGCCCTATTTAGTGACAAATGCTAGCAAAATAGTGCTAGCATTTGTCGTAAATGGCAATTTTTAAATCCAAATAATGTCAGAATGACACCCAAACCTATTGTCATCATGCCAACACCTGACACAGGGTCCCCACAGTTCATGTGCAAAAATTCAGATCATACGGAGCCCAAAATGGTGACATTTGCCTGCATTTGTCACCATTTTGGCTCTTTTTTATCACAATTTTAACAACACTAACCACCAAGACACTCCCCAAGCTAGGGCACATCATGTTAATTCTTTGCAGGCAACTCAAGAATGACTAGTACAAACAGCGTGCAAAACCTTGGGGCATGTGAATGCCTGAGTGGTGACCATAGCTAGCAGAATGTATAATGTAAGGTAGACATTGCCAGTATGCCACATTGCTGTGATGCGCAGTGCACGTCCATATATACCCCATAACACCATACCTTTAAACTACTTGGCACATTGCAAAATGGGAAGGAAAGGTGGACAATACATGCCACGTCACTAGAACACAGCCATTTGGTTGCTACCAACACGCACCATGCGTGATATATACGTGTAATACATGTCAAGAACATGCCGAGCGAACATCAAGGTGAAGTGACACCCAGCCGCTGGCACATGTCACCTGGCATCCACGTATGCTCACGTGATATGGTATTGGCATATCCCATGTCTCCATCTCTTGTGCTTTGTGGGCACCGAGCCACCCATGCAGTAACCCACCCATGCAGCCACCTGGTCACCCACCCAATGAACTGCTTACACTCTTGCGCGCCCGTGCACCCAGCCACCCACACGTCCACCCACCTAGTGACCAAAGCCAGCCAGCCAGCCGTGCACGTGCTAACCCACCTTATTATATAACCACGCATGCACCTAGGCACCCAACCAGCTTAACCAACCCACTTGGACATTCACCCACCCAGCAAGGCACCTGCGCTTGCAACCCACACACCTATAATAGGTAATAAGGAAGCACTCACCCATCCAATGAGCCAACCACCCAACCACCCAACCACCTAAACACCCAGCCAGCATGCCCCATATGCACCATCCGGCCACCCACCCTTGACCCACCCACCCACCCACCCACTCAACCACTCAGTGCCCCCCCACCCTTATACCCACTGACCCACCCACACATGCACTTTCTCAGCCAGCCACCCCCACCTCACCCCCAACCTGCACAGCCCTTCACCAGCGATATCAGGTGAGTCGGTCCCAACCATAAACCCACCCACGCATCCATATCTGTGCGCCCACCCGCCCATCTACCCGTCCCTTCGCCCACCGACCCACACCTAGTCATCTACACATCCACCAGCCACCAACCACCAATGGCCCATCCACCAACCCACCCACCCACACGCATCCCTAACCACCCAACCACTAACCCACCATCCTCAAACCCATGCAATTGTTTCACTCACACATCTAACTACCCACCCACTTAGGAGTCTCCAAAGCCTATCATCACGCAGACACCTGGCCATCTGCCTACAACCGATCACCCTAACACTCGTCTACCCATCATGACCAGCCACCCATCCACCCACCCTCTCCACCTGCCTGTGCTCCCAGCTACTCGGCCAGCCATTTACCAAGGCATCCACCTTTCAGCCAGCCACCTGCCATTGAACCCACCCATGTCTAGGAATCCCTTGAAGCATCTACAGCCTAAGCCTCCCACCCAAGACTTCCAGGGCAACTGAACAACCAACCAACCAATCAACCAGCTACACAACTACCTAACCACCTAACCACTCAACAACCCGATCACCAAACCACCTAACCACCCAACACCCAAACCAGCCAGGCATGTGCCCGCCCATTTGCCCTCGCACGCCCGCACCATCAGGTCCCTCCATACACGCCCCGTTCACCTAGCCAGCCACACACCTAGCCAGCCACCTGCCCAACTCACGCATGAAGTCAACGTTAGCCATGCATGGCCTCACGTTGCATCACTTGCATTGCATGGGTAGTTTGCATGAGGCAGCTTCCATCTCGTTGTCAGCAACTGAAAAGGCTCTTTCTTTACTTTAATGAATGAGCAACAACGTTGGAAACGTTATCCTATCCCTCTTTAAAACAGTCTTTAAATCAGAAAGACGAGGGCAAATATCTGGACAAGGTGGCAATAACCACTGCAAAATGCACTTGAGAACGTCTTATTAATCCAGCTCTCTACCCTTTGAGAAGCTGCCTTGCGTTAGCAGCGATCCTGGGCCCTCTAGCTCGCTCACCTCGCTTAATCTGCGCTTCTTTATGGCTGCCGGGAGATGCGAAGCTTGAACCCAGCGTGTCGTGGCGAGGTCCTCTGCCCGGCCCATCACACCTCGAAACCGCATGCCGACTAATTAAAAACGATGCCCCCCTTTGCCTTTTGTATCGGGCGTCAAAAGAACGATAAACTCGCTTGGAAAACACTGTCGCAAAGAGCTTTCTACAGGCATTATAAGCAATTTTCGCAGTTTTTACCGCACTTATTGCACAGCCGGGAGACCATTAGGGACCTTTGCGCGGAATCTCGTGCACGCCATATGTCCTGCTGGCTTATTGCCGCAGGCTGGCAGTATAGGAAGGTCGGGCATAGCCTAAAGAGGTAATTATCTGACGATAAAGATATGCATTGCATGACGCAAGAAACAGACGGATTTCGCACCCCCCAGTTTATTCACGCAAATGCCGGAAAATTAAAAGCGAAACTCAAAAAACGAAAACACTAACCTCTTCGGGAATATTATAACGAACAAGCTGAGCTATCGTGCCGGGTTTTTCGTTTCCTCCCGTATCCAGGACCGTGAGACACGTACCACCGAGAAATCTGGATTTCGCGAAAAAAATTGTGCGCTGCAAAAAAAATATTTGCCCCGCTCAATGCCCTCGTCGCAATCACAGCGCATATCATTCCAAACTTATTCCATGGATTAATCGTGATGTAAGCTTTGTTTTGACACCTCAGGCGGCTGAAATGACGCAGGTTTCAGAACGCTAGCTGATGCTCGACCGCCATGGGTGTTTTCGTCGTTTTCGTCTCTCGCGGCGCGGGAAAAATCTAGATCTCGGACGAAATCCGGACAAGAATTTATGTCAAAATTTGGCGGGTTCGCGGTGTTGTGAGGCTGCGTTGCGTGGAGGAGCGTTTGCTCGTCATATATTGCGTAATAGCTTCGGAAAATTATATCAGCGTGTGCGTCTTAGAAAGACGAAGCGATTGTGATATTCACAGCCGAATTTGGTGCCAAAACGTGAAAGTTATGAGCTCCGCCGTCAGCCATGGCTATCTCGTGGCTCGTGGCTCGTTGGGACTCCCCATGGATTATGCATTAAGAATCTAGCCAAGCTCTGCCTATGCAGAGAGCTATGTACTCTCTGCTGAGAAGCCATGCTCTAGCCATTGTTTAGCCATGATAATCTTCCACCCCATGCCAGGCTTTCTTAGGTAGGTATACATCATGGTGGTGCAGGTGCACTTTGTGCAACCAGAGCAGGTGTAGTTTACACCCTACCCTTGCAGGAAGTAGCCCAGAATGTATTAAAAGCCATACGCCCCTTCTCAGGGATATGTGCTACATGTACTCCCAACGGAGATATCAAGGAGACAACCAGCCAGGCCAGAAATCGGGAGAATCCGGACCATGGTAGCTCGAGCCTGCCGTTATCTTGTCCGCGTTTTCGAGTCGTTCAGGATGATGAATATGAATGGAAATGGAAATGTGTAGCCTTGCGCATTGAAATTATCAAGGAGACATTATGGCTGGCTTACGTGTATAGAGCGACTAGATGACCTAGACGGTGGGGCCGGAGATATGTTTCAATTTAATTTCATTTAATGCTCCCCACGGAACTAACGATTTTCCAACGCCGGTGTAATTAATTAATTAATTAATTGAACTCGTGCTCCCGTTGGGGAGAATGCCGGTGTAAGGACCAACATATACTTGTCGGAAAGGATCGATCTTAAGGGTGCTTGGTTGGTCCGGTTGCAGTGCATGCACCGATAGCCTCGACTAGATCAACTAGGCACAGTTCTCTTCATCAACACTGTGCAGATCTATTAGCAGATGCTTATTCATAAAAAATTCCTTTATTTATATAATGTGTACACAGAAAGGGCGTACCCGACACAGTGACACAATAACATGCCTCAGTCGCGCGCATGAGGTAATGGGTTGGTGCATACTGTGCAATGCTTCGGAAGTTTGGAAGCTTATCCAAGGAGCATCATTTGCTTGCATCGCAAGTCACTCCCAGCACAGTATGATGCGGTTCAAGCAGCCATACAGCCGATCAGAACATAGTCAAGGTAGGTCACTTATTCATCTCAAGTCTGGAATTCTGAAATACATTTGTCCAGTCTATAAACAGGTGGCAGTGGATTGAGGTACAGTCGGTCTCGCCAGAAAATGCTTGCCAGTAAAACGACCACCCGGCCCAATCCATGGGAGGTGCGTGACTAGGTCTCTTTCTTCATGGCAGCCAGCTGCCCCGCCATGGCCCCACCATACGTGGCCTGCGTCTACTTGCCGGGCACAAAGAACTCCTCGCCCTGCACCACCTTCATGCTCTCGATGATGTCCCCCACCGACAGCTTGCCGCAGAGCTCCTCGTTCTCCGTCAGGTAGCCAAACACGGCGTAGCGCCCGTCCAGGATGTTGGCCTGGCTGGGAGTCAGCTCGCTCTCCTTGAGAAGCCAGAAGACCTGGCTGCTTGCCGAGTTGTTGTCAAACTCCTGCGCGGGGCAGACGCATGACGAACCATCGATGGCCAACACAGACCGCAAGAGCATGTTGCGAAGGCAGCAAAGATAGTAAGCGGCCCATTGCCAGGGACAGCAGCGCATGTGTCAAGCACCATTAGCAGTCTTGGCCGTGCCCCATGCGTCGCGTGGCCGGGGTTGTGGAACAGAGCATATAAACAACGGCCTGCAAGCAGGCCAGGCACATGCTGAAACTCCAGCGCGACAGGCACCGGAAACCCACGTAGAGTCTCATTGCGTACGCAGCCCAGGAGCCCCAGGGCGTAGGGGCAGGGTGGGACCGCACACGACGCGCAGATGCACTGCTGCGCCGTGGTCTAACCAGCTAGAGAGAGAAAGCATCCTCCCAACGTTGTCTTCCACCTACGCAATCTTGCCATCCACTCGCTCCAATAGAGGGCAAACAGGGAACAAGACCGCAGCACGGCCCAGCAGCGCTCCATGCATGACATCCACCACGCATGGCCACAACCTCCCACCACGCATGGCCACAACCTCCCACCACGCATGACCCCACTCACCCACCACGCATGACCACACACATCCATCCAACGTGGCGGATCATCAGCCACCCACCTCGCGCGCCATTGCCGTTGTCCCGTACGCGTTGAAGGGGAGGACGGTGCGCTCGCGGAAACGGCCCAGCTCCTGCACAGCACCAAGAGGGGTGGGGGGGAGGGAAATAGGGGGGGGGGGGGGCGATGGCACATGAGAAAAACAGGGGGGCATTCGCGAACGATCAAAGTGCAAAGAAGGGAGCGTGACAGGTCACACAACTAGAAGGGAACACTGCGACGCAGGCAGCGAATGAACATCAGTTGGTGTGTGGCGGTGCGCGCCCACATGATGCCAACAACTATGATGAGTGAATTTTATCATGAGTGTCCTTACAACCCTGTTCAGGCCAATCGAGCAGTCACCCATCGGCTTGCTCTTACACCGACACCGCCCAAAGACCTCCCCTGGTGTCTCACACCCACGCGGCCATCAACCCTCCCCTCCAGCACCAGCACCGTCTGCAAGCATGGGGCGTGACCAGCATAAACGTGCGTGCACAAGGCGGCCGCTCACCTCCAGGCTGTCCTCGTAGATGGGTGCCTTGTCACGCTCCACGCGCACTTCCAGCGGGATCGTGCGCACCTTGCCATTCACCTCAAAGCCCTCTGAGCCCTCCGGCTTGCCAAACTGGACCACGAAGCCGTCCGCTGCGGGCGCACAGGGCGGGCAGGCACCGGCGTGAGCAGGTGGGCGGGTGCCGCCATGCCGAGGGCAGGGACCAGGGAGTGTCAGCGACCCATATCCGGCCTTCCTTCAGAGGGAGTAGGAAGGGGGGGAAGGAACAAAAGGCGGGCTGGGAAGGGAAGGCAAAAAGCAGATAGGAGGGGGAGGGCGCAGAAATACTACTAAAACTAAGAAATACTACGGCGCTGCAGAAATACCTTCACTACGGCGGCGTATGGCCACAATAAGGAGAGCTGGATCACCACGTGAGGCCTTGAGGTGCTTGCGCGGGGGAGGTACAACCCATGTCCGCTAATGCAGCGCACTCATCGGGCCTGGCCAGCAGACAGCCAATACACCATTCCCCAGAAACGCTCCGAAGGCCCTTGCGAACCGCCCTGCCCTGGGCTACCTGCCTACCGTGACGATCCACCGGCCCACGGCCCACGGCCCACGGCCCACGGCCCACGGCCCACGGAGGGAACGGCTATCCAAACGGAGGAAACACTGGCCCCACGGAAGTAACGGCCACAGGGAGCGTTGGCCCAACAACAGCCACAAACTCAACAAACTACCGTTCACTAGCATAAGGATGGCATGTCATGCGGCCAATAGGGTGCCACCGCCCCGTCGCGTCGCGCCCACCTCGTTGGATCTCCACGTTATTGTAGAACCCACGCTTGACCAGGTCGATGAAGTTGCCACCGGTAACAGGCGCGTTCAGGCCATCCACGGTGAGCACCACCGTCGCGCGGTCGAGCGTGGGGTTGTTGAGGAAGCGCAGCTTGATCTCCACCTGCGCGCGGCCCTTCAGCAGCGGCATGTCCTTGTACTTGGCAGGGATCTCAAAGGGGAAGCCATTGATCATCGCAAGCTCGATCCTGGGGGGGGGAGGAGATGGCAGCAATGGGTGGTTGGGCAGGGGTGGGGGTGTTTCAGGGAAGTTAGGCAGGTGGAGGGGCAGGGCCATGGGGGAAAACAGGGGAGATTGCGTGTAACGGTGGGGGGGGGGGAAGAGCTGCATGAACTGAGACCAAGAGTGTGGAGATCGCAGGGAGGGGAAGACGGTCCCCGAGTGTGTCAGCACGCGACCACAACAACATCACATTACTTATTGTGGATGCCATCTGGTTGCCCCAATCCAAGGATGGGGGTGACTATGCGCGCTGCCAGAATGCAAAATAACCCACCCACGATAGCGCCTGTCCCTAGCACGCATGTGTCGCCAAGCACTACCCATACAGGGCCCCGGACCATGACTACGAGCACCCCTCTGGCCCACCCACCCCCCTGACGCCCTGAACCCCTGCCCCCCCTGGCCCCCCCTAGCCCCTTAGCTCCCCCAAGCCCCCCCTTGCCCCCCCTATCCCCCCTGCCCCCCTTGCCTGCCTGCCCCCCTGCCCCCCTGCCCGCCTGCCCCCCTGCCCCCTGCCCCACCTGCCGACCGAGTCGAGCGCCTTTCGCTGGTACGGCTGCACCAGCTCCTTCTTCTGCTTGTCCACCACGTCGGCAAACTCGTCCAGGATCTTGTCCAGCTGGTCCAGCTCCTTGACCGCCCCTGCCCGGTTGGCAGGGGCCACGGCCTTGAGGATCGCGTCCCTGTCACGTGCCAGGATGGAGCTGCAGTTGCGCACGGCCTGGCAAGCGGGGAGGGGGACGGGGGTGATACCGTGGCATGGGGGCATAATCGCGAGCGACGCCACAAATGCATGGCTACAGGACATAAGATGGGGCACGCCCATACCCCATGAGATGGGGGCACGCTCATGTGAAGGTGCCATGCTGGCACTACGTGGGCACAAGGCAGCAAGCCAGCAGTGGGGCGGTACGGGTACACCACCAAGAGTGGATTACGGCCCTGTGCCAGCTGGCACCACAACAGCACGTGCATAAGAACAAGATAAAGACAGCGCCAAGCAGAATAACTCCACACACACCTACCGTGTAAGGAAAGGAGGGGGGACCCCCCCCCCTAAAATCAGACCCGAGCACGCTCGCTCTACTGGCCCAGTGCGCTGCCTGTTGCCAGCCAAAGTGGAAAATGGCCGAGTGCGCTCCACGAGCAAACGGGCTGCGCCGGGTTGAACACGGCTTCTTTGGGAGTGTGCTACAAGCTACGTTGCTTGTACGACACGTGGCACTTTTGATAGCAGCTTTTAGTAGTAGCTCTTAGCAGAAGCTCTTCGCAGGAGCTATTAGAAGCAGCTCCTAATAGCAGCAGTTCATAGTGTTGTACTGCAGTGCTCCGGTTTCAGGCCGGTCGATGGTATCAGCCGGTGCGAGGGTTGGTTGCAAATTGCAAGACCGGCGTTAACAGCAAATGACGAATGCCTGACGCCTAAAGGTTTATACGTCCTGCTTATAGAGTCAACCAATATTGCTCAGTTCTCAGCGTAAGTAGTAAGTACAGCAGGTTCAAAGCTGACTCCTGCACCAAAAATCAAACGCCGGACCGAGCTAGTGGGATTACCAGAGCGCACTCCCCTCCCTGAAATCAGGCGCCAGACTGGCGGGAAGAGTACACTCCTGAAACTTTTCCTTGGCGCCGCTTTCAAATAATTCGACCAGAGTGCGCTCCCTTGCCAATATTCTGGCGCCGGAGCCGTTTTTGCCGGTTTTGGGAGCTCGCTTGACGTCCCGAGGTGCTGCGCCGGATCAGGGCCAGAGTGTGCTGTTTTGACTGGATGTCCCCCCTCATGCAAGGAAAGGACTCCGGCTGATGATTCCGCACCTTTTTTTGTTTAGGTATCCTTAACTGTCGACAGTCAACAGTCAACTGCCCACGTGCACCAGCACCCTGACCAAGGGTGACCCTGCGCCCTGGCTCACCCATGCTCCTAGGCTGCAATCATACACTACCAACTGATTATTGCAGGGTCACCTTGGAGTATCCACAACTGTAGACACGCTTGCACACCACCGCGTGCGCATGGTTCGTTTGGCCTCGGGGTCCGCGAGGTTTGCATACCTCGTACACAAGAGCACAGTTAGGTGAACCAGAGGAACTCTGCCAGAATGATCCCTCGACAATGTGCTGGCAGCTGTGCATCTTCCCCTTTATTGCAGCTGGCTTGCTTGTTTCCTAGCTTGGGATGATGCCTGCATGGCAGGGATCCCTAGGTCACGTACATGTGGTCAACGGTCCGTGCACTGCTGGCACACGTCCATCTAAAGAGGATGCGCAACACGCCCCAAACAGTGTAAACATGGTTCTTTCGAACACAGAAAGGAGGCCACGGTAGCGGGCACACCGTTGGCAGGCACATCGGCGCTTGCGGGCAACGGTACTGTAGCAGCAGAAAACGGTAGCAAGCAGGGACCCACCTGGGAGACCCCGGAGAAGCGGACACCAGGGACCTTGAGGTCATCGTTGATCTTCATCAGGCTCGCCTCGCACTGCCTAATTTTCGGGTTGTCAAAAGGAAGGGCGGCGCGCAGGAGAGCCCGTGGGTCCTTCTCGGGATCGCCAGCAGTGAGGGCGGCGAGCTCCGAGATGGCGGGGTTCGGCATGGCGGGGTTCGCCAGCGCAGCCATGTTCCCATTGCTGAAAAGAGGAGCAAGGGTAACTGCAGCGCCAGCCAGGGCTAGCCCACACGAGCGTAGGATCTGTGACGGCCCCAGTCTGGCGGCCTGCCATTCCGGGCACAAGCCAGTGCGACGCACGAGCTTCGAAACAGAAAGGTAAACAAGGGAAGCCAAGCCAAAAAATCATTCTTTGCAAGACAGCGCTGCGGATAGTAAGAGGGAAAAATGCACGGCATGTCTGTTGTTTTACCTCGCCAGAGTTCACGGGTGCCTCATGCAGGCAAGTAGTGTCACATCGAGAGGCTAGGGTTGCGGGCTTCGAACTGCGTGGGCGCAGGCTCTTCCCACAAAACTTGGATTCCCCGACACGGCACGACACCAGGTTTACCAGACTGGCGGGCATTTTGTCTAAAATTAAACTGGTTCGCTTGCGTACCTTGACTTATTCCGGGATATGGCTGCAATCAGCAATGCGCTCTGCTGCTGCTAGCTGCTGACTTGGGTCGTTTATTTCGCACATCATCACGTCGCCCGTTGTTACGGGATGATCCGGATAAGTGGCAAACTGAGGAAAAGTGTGTGACGCGTCACCCTAGGATATTTGCGGGTGGCGTCTGTCCGATCATCGCGCGACAAAGGAACTACAGTCATACCCGCGTTAAGTTACGATTCTTAAGGTTACGTTCCCGCGTTAAGTTACGACGCCGAAGTTTGGGCGGCGACCGTAACTTAAGCCGGGGTGCCACCGTAACTTCACCCGGGTATGGCCCAATTTGAAGGCGTAACCTGGGCGTAAGGCCACTTTTACCGCAAAAATGGACAAGTCCGGACGAAGGAACCCGCCAACTGTGATGGTTTTGCAATGACTGTGACGTTTCGGCGGCGAATTATACAACTGATCTCAACTGATAAAAATCCTTTTAGCCAGGTGCATGCAGGTTGCCCGCAATGAGGCAAGTCACATCACACTAGTGTACCGTCATGCCGAAAGCACAGAAGCCAAGAGGGTTGTTACGCCGCGGATATCTACCTCCACCTCTACCTCTAATGGGCCTGATACTACCTAAACTGGTCAGGCCTCCTCTACTCAAACCTCTGGCGAAAGACGAACGTGACGGAGCTGGTCTCAATGCATTAACGTATGTGTTACTATAATACGCCATACAACCATTTACCAACACCCGTTTACTCCAGGAATAGAGGAAGGAAACACAACTACACTGCCGTGACCCAAGCCTAAATGTGTTAATTCATTTAACACACGCCGAGTGCACACACGAGGGGTAGAGCGTGCATAAATGGTCACCAACGGTCCAACACGCTCGGGCCGACATGGCCCTCGCCTACAGATGCACGCTGGTCCACTACATCTACAGATGCACGCTGGTCCACTACATTATCAAAGGATCAGGACCACTAGTAAAGTACGCGGCGCGGCGCCCCAAAGGCACCCAATGTACCACGGTACTGTTACGAGGACAATAGTGTCCCGGTAGGAGCTACACGTAAACCTAGGGACAACCGAGGCAAAAGACCTAATTTACGTCCGTAACTACAACGAATTGTTACGCGACGTAACACCTCCCCCCCCACAAAGGTAGGGAGCCCTCTCCCTACGCACAGGGAGGAAACAAAGGAGTAGGAAACCTAATGCACCCAGCACACACCAACACAATCGGCAGGCCATCCAAGATACAAAGCACCAATAGTTCACACGGTCTCCACCTCCACGCCGGGTGGTGTAGGGTTAGCCAGCACCAAGCCTGGTGGTAGGTTCCCCTAACTGCCTGGAACAAAGTCCTTGCCGGGGGGAACGGCACTGGGCAGGACACACAGAGTAAACAAATCAGCACCAAGGACCAAGAACGACCAGTCAACTGGCCAGAATGGAGGGCGACTCTATATACCGGAGGGACAACACCCTCAGGTCGGGCCTAAGGCCCTCTATCTAATGGCCATCCGTCTGGTAGGTACCACGGGAGGCCAGCAGGACATCCAGGTACGCCTGGTAGTGAGACACATCCTCAGCATTGTCGTGCCTATCTACAGTGAGGAAAACATCGGCCCACACGCCGTCAGGAAAAAGACCCAGGAAGGCCCAGTAATACCTATGCTGCGTAAGAACGACCTGGCCCCGGGCCCAGTCCAGGAAACCACAGGCAAAGAGGCGTAGGAAAGGCTCTACCGCGATCAGGCAGAGAGCCCGCAGGAGCAGGCGATGGTACCGGATCCGAGGGCGCATACCCGTCGGGAAAAACAGATCTACCAGGGGCTCCACGTTGGAAGGCCACAACCGGATATGCCGAATCTCGCGGGAGCGCCACCGGCGGGCACACTGTCGCGACCCGAACGTCTCGAGGTAGTCGCTGGCCCGGGGAGGAGGATGACCCCGAGAGTCCAAACCCTGGCCCGGGATGGGCGCTGGACGACGGGCATCCCACTCTAGGATGGGCTGAAGGACCGTGCTGTACGTGGCACCCGGCACCACAGGAAACTCTACCGTAAGGGCATCTGAGGCCGTAATGCCCAGAGGCGGAGGGTAAGCCCACTGGAACCCGCCGTAGGTGTCCAAGTCATTGTGGCGCCTAGCCCAGCGATACAGGACGCGCCGCACCAGGATCTCACCCTGGAACACCGGATCAGCTAAAATAACCATGTCGAAAGGAGGCCGATCAGTCTCAATTACTGGTAGGCCACGGTCCCGCGGCGCCCGACACACCTGGGAGAACCCGTAGGACATGGGCGAGATGGCAAGCTCGGCGGAGGCGCGCGGCAGGTCACACTGGCGACAAGCGAGCGCAGACATACCATACCCAAAGACAGGCGTGTCGCGCGACTCCGGAGTCGCATGCACCACAGAAGGGGCCCGATCCCGATCGCCCTCTGACAACTCCCGAAGGGAATCGGCAGCGCGGGTGGCGCGCGGGTCAGAGACACTGGACCGAACAACCGCAGCCAAAGACCGCGGGGCCGAAGGGACAGGGGCTGTAACAGAATAAAATGGTGGTCTCTGCTCCACTAAATGCACAGATCTTTTACCTCCTGTCATTAAAGACAGAACGGACTTATCAAACCCCAAGAGACAGGGGAGATTCCTAGCACTCTCCAGGAATCGTAGAGGGTGGTCGTTTCCCGTCTAGAGGCCTCTCCTACGAGACGGTACTCACGCGATAGAGAGCGGTGGTCCCCTTTTGGTCGGGCGTCTCTCTGCTTGTTCATACAGACACAAGACTTCCTGTCTATCGGATATGGCTGTCCAATAACAGGGCCTGAAGTGAACATGTTTGGTTATTAGAAATAACTTCACATAATTGGGGGTATCCGCGTGATGGCTATGGTGACAAACAGGCAAAGCTTATGTCCCCGCCGACACAGAGGAGTCCAACGCAATCCTACAGGTCTCAGCCAATCAGAACACAGATGAACCGGTAAGGTTCTCTCTCTGTATGCTTTACACCCCTAACTTACGAAAGATACTAACTGACATCAGTCAGATTACACATAGATTCCAAGGTATTGTCCCGTACCGTCCAGGGCCCAACACAAAGGACCATCAAAAGGGCACTCCGCATATAAGTCCCAAAAAGTCAAGTCAGGCCAGGAATCATTACACTTTGGCCGTACAAAAGACTCAGCCATTTACACTGAACGCTGAACTCCAAGTTCACGTCCACTTGGATGTAACAGTATACACACTGTCAGAAAATACTGTTACAGGGGCAGACGAAGGGGTAGGAACCGGCACAGGCGCAGACGGCGCCGGTACAACAGGGGGCCGCGTCGGACCCGATGCCGCAGGGGGTCGCGACGGACCCGCCTCCGCAGCTGGCGCGCCGGTCTCTGGGGGCGGAGCACCACCAGGCCACATGTTGAAAATAGGGCCCGTGGGGACAGGCAATCCGGCATACGACTGGTTACCGTCCAAGCTCCAGTCAGGCACCGGGATCCTCTGCGGAGGACCGCCCTCCCAAAGCCTGGGAAGACCGCCCGGGTCGCTGAAGAAACCCCGCGAGGGCGGCGCTGACGTGGTGGGCGGCTCGGACGCGGCGGCGACGGGCGCGGCCGCTGGGACGGTGGACTCGCGCCGAGGCGCAGGTACGTCAGTAGCAGGCGCAGAGGTAACCGAAGGCGTAGGAGCCGCAGCAACAGAGGGAGCCGCAGCCGCCGAGGGCTCGCGCGGCACAGACGGACCCGTAGACGCCGAGGCGACCGAAGGGGAAGGGGGCACAGCTGCGGCAGACACCCCACCTGGCGTGGCTGGAGCGTGCCCTGGGCCGCCATGAAGGCCCCGAAGGCCGCCGTCAGGGACTGGATCTGCGCCTGCATCGCAGAAACTGTCGCCGAAAGAGGATCAGGCTCACGACCAGAGCCCAAAGGGGTAGGCTCCACCGATGCGCACAGGACCGACCTCGGTGAAGACGGGACAGGGGAAGGCGCCGACACTGAAGAGGAGGACGCCGCAGGGGAGGCCGAATACTCAGGAGAATACTGTGCCTCTACCGGCGCGTCCGTAGGAGTAGGGTCGCCCAATCCTACGCCCGCTGTCTGGTCTGCTATCTCCATGAACTCTACTGCCCGTAGAAGGTCGCAGGGGTTCTCATCTATTTCCGCATCACCCTCGGCCGGAAGCCAGGGGAACACATCCCGTAGGCAGGAGCGGCCCACAGGGGTAGAAAGGTAGGAAAACACCCGGGGGCACTGGAGAACCGCAGCTATCTGTCCCAAGGCTGGACAGCTGGAGCCACATTCTAACAAACAGTGCCCGGCATCGTCGAACCCGTGCAAAACAAGCTGATGCGGTTCAGCAGGGGAGGGACCGTACCACGTGACCCCGAAGAGAGCCGCCCTGACTAAACCCGCATGCTGGGCCTGGAGGGCCGGATGCACGACGCCACCCGGGAAACTGGACCGTGACACCCAACGGCCCGGAAGGGCCTCGAAGTACAGCTCAGGGTCCGGTAGGGGCAGGGACGGCAGCGGGCTCTCAGCCGGAGGGGTAGGCTCTGACATGACGGCTGCGGAGGGGAGGGGACAACCAACCACCCGTCGACAGCAGACATAACATAAGAGAGGAGAAGGCCTACAACTAGAGCTTGTGCAGGGTTTTATATTCCTGCAGCAGGCGACTACACCCATCTAGCTCACTCTCCGTATACCAACCTTATCTACTTCACTACGAGCATACATCCACTTCACTTTATACTGACGCTGGGTACCGCGGCCCTTTTTGATATCTCTATGGGCCACGATGCTTTCTACTTCGTCTTCTACTTCCCCAGTGTCAGGGTTATGCTCTAAAGGGGCAGGCGCTAGCTCTCTACCAGCGAACGTACTAGGGTGGTACAGTTTCAGCTGGCTCCTATGGAAGGTGTTTGAATGTGTCTGCCAAGAGGTAGGGATATCGACTTTATATAGAAATTTCCTACTCTAGACAAACATGGAAGGGTCCTAAGAAGGCGGGCCTAAGTTTGACCTTAAGTTCTGCTTCAAACTTATGAGCAAAACGGCCAACACGGGGGCCTTCTACTAATACTAGATCTCCTATTTCTATCTCAGGTGCTCTTCTATCTAAGGAGGCACGCAACCTAGCAAGGTACTTAGACTGAGCTTTTTGGTACCCTGAGATCGCGTGGTCATGAGCAGTTTTCATTCTATCTAGTAAGGACTGTACACCTTCTACAGTATCTCGGGACACATCATCCTTGTCCCGTAGAGGACTAGCTAAGAGAGAGGTAGGGGTAAGAGGCTGTCTACCAGTATCTAAGAAGAAGGGCGTATATCCATGCGCAGCTTGGGGACAATTGTTGAGGGAGAACTCTACCAAACATAAATAATCCTCCCAATCACTACCCGAGCCATTAACATAGTGCCTAAGCGCTTCTTCTACTACCCTATTAAGACGCTCTACTAAATGAGAGGAGGAGGAGTGGTAGGCAGTACCGTAGGTAACCTTGGTACCGATGGCAGCGAAAAACTGCTGCCAAAAATCTGAGGTAAATAACTTATCCTTATCACTAATAAACTGCCTACTCAAACCATGATATCTGTATACATTATTGAGGTATAGGCGTGCGCAATCACGTGCTGTGAGTTCTAAAGGACACGGCACGAGATGGCACATACGAGTAAAACGATCTATGAACACAAGGATTTGGGCATTGCCCCTATCATTCTTTCTAAAAGGTCCTACAAAATCCATCATGATAGAATCCCACGGCATGATGGGGTCAGGCAAGGTCCTAGGTTCTGCTATCTGTCCTACGTTATTGGGTTTCATCTCCTGGCAAGATTGACAAGTTCTAACATACTCATCTACATCCTTATAAAGGGAAGGCCAGTAATAAGAGCGGGCTACTAGGTCCCGTACCCGTTTACCACCCTGATGAGCAGCTAAGTCATGCAACTCAAAGAGCAAGGAGGAGCGACAGATAGGAGGGACATACAGGCGCCATTGAGGGGGAGAATCTGCTATCTGCACATATAAAAACCCACCTACAAATTTACAAGGGTGCTTGCCTAATTGTTGGGGATGTGCAGCAATGGCAGCTAATGCTTCCGGCTCAGTGGCCGTAAATCTACTAATAAGGCGTTCAAGATCAGAGGTAGGCATCGCTACAGAGGTATCCAGAACAGGTTTAAAGAGATCTCCTACCGCCTTGCCAAAGAGAAGGGGAGGTCCTAGAGGGACTACGTTTTCATAAGACTTTCCTGACCTAGTCGCTATATGGCTAAGCGGTATAGAAATTTTATTTTTCCCCTCCCCCCCACCGAGGCCACGGGAAGGGCCTCACACGGGAGAGAGAGTCCTACGTGAGAAAGGAGATCAGGCATGCGAACAGCTGTATGAAAGAGGTAGGCATAGGATTCATCATCAGGTAGTTCACCATAAGGGGTTACACCCATAGTAGTAGGAACTAGAGTAGTATTGAGAACATCAAGGTCCTCGAAGAAGGAATAGTCTGCACGACGAGAGAGTGCATCTGGTACTATGTTATCTACACCCTTGACATACTGAAGTTTAAAAGGGGAAAACTGTGCTAAAAATTCCATCCAGCGCGCTTGCCGAGGGGTAAGGTTGGGTTGGGAGAGAAGATGGGTAAGGGGACGATGATCCGTTTGGATAACTAACCTATAAGGATCTAGCTCACAGGGTTCATTCAGGCAGACATCAAATTGAGCACCTTTAAGGAAGTGCTGCCACGCGTGGCAACAATACACCACAGCTAAGAGTTCCTGCTGGTGTACGGGATAGTTACGCTCCGCAGGGAGCATTGTCCTAGAGATATACTCAATTGGCTGTAAGCCCTGACCCTGATCCTGGAGAAGGACACCACCTATAGCTACTTTACTAGCATCTGTAGCCACAACAAAGGGTTTAGTAGTATCCGGTAGGATGAGTACAGGAGGGGAAAGGAGTAGGGATTTTAGGCACTGAAAAGCCGACTGACATTCACTACTCCAAACAAAGGGGATATCCTTCTTTAATAAATGATTAATAGGGGCTGCTATAGTTGCGAAACGCGGGATAAAACGCCTATAGTAAGAAGCAATTCCTAGGAAACTACGTACACCTTTAACGTCGGTAGGAGTAGGCCATTCCTGAATTGACTTAGTTTTATCCGGGTCGGTAGCGACCCCGGCATCTGACAGAACGTGCCCTAAAAATGGGACACTCCTACCCGAACGAACTTTAGCACGGCGCGCCCACAAAGAATTTTCAGCCATTATTTCTAATACTTTCTTTAAATCACGTAGGTGCGTTTCAAAATCAGGAGAGTAAATAAGAATATCATCTAAGTAAGCTTGAGCACAAGAACGGTCATGCTCAGATAAAGAAACAGAGGAGAAGGAAGGATCCTTTAGATCAGAGGACACCTGAGGAAGGTGAGAATTTCCCATAACAGGTCTAAGCACTTCATTCATTAACATTTGAAAAGAGGCAGGCGAGTTACAGAGTCCCATAGCCGCTACTCTAAACTGGTAATGACCAAAAGGGGTAGCAAAGGCGGTTTTATGGCAATCCTCAGGAGCTATCCGCAACTGCCAAAAACCATCCGCACAATCCAGTACTGTGAAACAAGTGGAACCTTTAACCTTATTAAATATATCATCAATACGAGGTAGAGGGTATTTAGACTTCACAGTAATATCATTCAACTTCCTATAATCAGTAACTAGGCGAAACTTGCCATTTGGCTTAGGAACTAACAGGACACCAGCTGAGTAGGGGAGTTACTAGGCTCTATCAATCCTGCTTCTAATAATGACACTAAAATCTGTTTTAGTTCCTTTAACTCGGTAGGGCCCATTCTATACATCGGAGAGTGCGTAGGAACTGCACCGTCCTTGATAACTACACGGTGTAAAACAGAACGAGGAGGAGGATAAGAAGGAGTCTTTTCTTCAAAAACTTTGAGGAATCTATCACAGCCATGTATCTTACTATTTCATTTTCAGTAAATCCCACTCCTATTGTATCCACTGTGTTTATATCTATATCCACACTATTATTAGTGATAGGTATCTCCTGTACTTCTAACTGAAGGAACATACATAATAAATATCCATATTCCTTTAGTTCAGAACGCAACTCATCATTGGACATTAATACTTCAGGTATAGGTCTTACAGGAGGATCAACAGGTGTAGGAGGAGTAATATCTACCAAGGATAAATTTTCCAATCTATAATGACGTTCCGGTACCCAGTAAGAGCTATCTGGAAACCAAATGACCATGGTATCATAATTAATAGTAATCTTATTATCCTGGTGCCAATCTAATCCTAGTAATACATCAGCGGTAGTGATAGGGCCTATAGTGGCCGTCAGGTTGACAGTACGTCCTTGTATAACCATGGGAAGGGACACCGTACCCGGGGAATGACTGGTGCGACCATCAGCATAATGAACAGTAACGGGTTTGGTGTGAGGGGTAGGGACTAGTCCTAAACGCCTAACTAGGGCCTCGCTCACAAAGGAGCTAGCCGCACCGCTATCTACCAACACAGAGACATTCAAGAGTTCATCAGCATGCAAGAAGGGTCTACAACAGTGTGAGGGACGGTTAAACCACCATTCAAGAACATAAGAGGACGCACACGTAGTGGTAGGGAAGATTCAGCTCCTACAGAGGTTATAAAAACAGGCAGGCAAAAATTTTTATCTGGGGTACTATCTAAGGACCTGTCCAGGTTACCCCCGGCTGACAGGCCTACTGTTCCCCCTCCCCCCCCAAATCCATAGGAACTAACCCCGAAGAAGACCCTGGCGAAAAAGCCACTGCTGGAGGGTCACGAGGGAGCGAAGAGGGTGCGGGAGCCTGATTATCATAGGGGAACCCTGGGGTCCTGTCTGCACAGCATTCAGCCTACTAGGGGTAGCTGAGGGAATGCGTCCTGAAGTAGGACGAATAGGAGCACGCTGAGGGGTACGAGGAGGGCGAGCGTCGGGATGAGGGGGAGCACCCGAAAGGAACTTGGGGCACTCACGTTTAAGATGACCTACTTCCTTACAATGATAGCATGTGATATGAGAGACATCAAGGGCTGAAAGGTCAGTAACACAGATATCTAATTCTTCTACATAGGAGTTCTCCTCCTCAGGGGTAAGGATAATATTATTAATACGGGAACGGGTAGGAAGAGAAGGGGTGGTGAAGAAATCTGCTACACGCAAGAGATGCTGGCGCACATGCTTGAGGGGCAGATCAGTAAAACGGTAGGCAGAGAACTGGCGCTTGACTTCACGTAATAAGGGTCTACTGAGGCCTTGGAGGAAGCGAGCACGTACTTCTGCACCCGACAAATCCCTAATTCGTACCATCTGAGCATCAAACTCTTTCATATACTCCTTAAATGATTTAGTACCCTGCTGCAAGGTACCAAAGGCTAATCTATCCTGCCAATCTGAATCAGGAGGGACTAAATGGTTCTCTAAACGCTTAAACAATTCTGCTACAGAGTTAGGGTAGGCATGAGAGGCCAAAGACTCACACTGAATGAGGTTAGCAAGCTCAGGAGTAATACAGGTTGTAAGATAGTGAGGAACTAATACAGCATCAGAAAGACGCCATCTATTATGATTCTGCCACGACTCCGTGTTCTGGGTAAGCAACATAATAAAGGTGAAAAACTGTTGAGGGGTAGACTTGACATCCAGCTTGGGAAGGTTAGCAAAGAGGGGAAGAGCAGGGGGCTTAGGGGGATTAGAAGAGTCAGTTTTTCCCATAGGGCCACTATCTTCCACTGCTACATAAGCGGGATAGAAGGAAGGAAGAGGAAAAGTCTTGGGTAGGGGTCTAGAAGGGGCCACCGTTTCAGGCTGGTGCCCATAAGAGAAGGGGACAGTATATTGCTCACGAAGAGAGGAATAGGCAAAATGATCATAATTTCTATCATCTAGGGCATGGTGCTGAAATCACTATTAACTTCTAAATCAGCCACACGGGTAGGGACCTGGGCTGCCTCATAGGCCGTCTCAGGGTAGGACCAGGAAGCAGGTGGGTAAAAGGGAACTGCACTAGGGCGCCCAGAAGGACCGACAGGGGCAGAGGCACGACCCGTGTTAAGAGCAGGCATGGAAGGCACAGGGTGGGAAGGAGGCCTAAAACATTGTTAGTTAGTGAGGACCTGCTGGAGGGTTGAGCCAAGGTTGCAGGAGGGGCAGGGGCCTGGTTCAGGGTAAGGGAAGGGTCATCACTAAATCTGACTTGCATACGTTGACGTTGTTCATAGGTAGGAGGGGTAAGTGAGGGACGACGGCGACCACCAGCAACAGGAGAAGGAGGTGAGGTACGAAGATTACCTTGAGGAGTGAGATGGTGCACCGTTTCAAGTGAGTCCCGTCGGTTACCACGATTGTTGTTATGGTTGTTAGTATTATTATTATTATTACTCATAGTAGGAGTATTGGTAGGTATAGGCGACATGTTACCACCCACTGGATCCATTTTTATTTAAGTAAATGATCAGAATCTAACTGAAAGCAACAAGGATAAAGGACAAGGCCTAATTTAAGGCAAGGAAAGAAAAGAAAAAGCTTTTAATGGCTTAAAAGAAGGAAACAATTTAAATCAATCCTTTTTAACAACAGTAATGGATAGGGAACCGAATTCTAAGGTGAGAGGAGTATCTAAGCTAGATGAGGATGCAGCCCTCTTAGGGGGAGACGAAGGAGGGGTAGCAAAATCTAGAGCTTCTACAGGAGGGCGACCATGAGGAGTAGAACGTACGTGTAGGCCTAGATCTGATACGCTATGGTCTATAAGGAATTGTTGAGCTTCCTCGAAGGTAACAAATTTCTTATACCTAATTACATTATATGTACGATTTTGCACTATCTTCCTAGCATCTGACCAAGAGAGGAAAATGGCTGACCATTGAGGGGTAATAACTACGTAATATTTAGCTAAGCTATTATCACTAGATGAATGGGAAGGCGCAGTAAAAACACGACGTTGACTCATGATAACTCACCTGGTGGGTCTTGTGACGTCAAGCTAGACGAGTAGGGGTAGGCGACTTAGCTGGACGATCTGGATCACCGAAAGAAGAATGAGGGCGGAATTGTCCAGCTCTCGTCCTAAGTCAGCGACCGGATAGTCCAGCGCTCGTCCTAACACAGCGACCCGTAACTCTGCGGGTGCGGCCGTCTAATAAAGCAGCAGCACAAGGAAAAAGGTGTAGGTACTGCGACGCTAATCGTCTCCGAACAGTAATACTCCCCTATCTAAGACAGGAAACAACCGTAAGCAGGAAAACAAGGCGAAGGACAGGCTAACTACGAAAGGATTTATCCGCTGCGAGCAGGTCTAGCATCTAGGTAGAGCGTGTCCCGAAACGGGCAGCACTACTCTCCTAGCTTGAAGGCGACCCGCCCATTACCTATCAAGGAAGTGTCGACTTCGTTCCTGGACGCGGAAGGGGTCTTGAAAAGGTGTATGTGGCAAGGGATAGTCGTCTCGTTCTCTACCTACTGAAGTTCCTCCGGAACCATTGTTACGCCGCGGATATCTACCTCCACCTCTACCTCTAATGGGCCTGATACTACCTAAACTGGTCAGGCCTCCTCTACTCAACCCTCTGGCGAAAGACGAACGTGACGGAGCTGATCTCAATGCATTAACGTAGTGTTACTATAATACGCCATACAACCATTTACCAAAACCCGTTTACTCCAGGAATAGAGGAAGGAAACACAACTACACTGCCGTGACCCAAGCCTAAATGTGTTAATTCATTTAACACACGCCGAGTGCACACACAAGGGGTAGAACGCGCATAAATGGTCACCAACGGTCCAACACGCTCGGGCCGACATGGCCCTCGCCTACAGATGCACGCTGGTCCACTACATCTACTGATGCACGCTGGTCCACTACATTCTAAAGGATCAGGACCACTAGTAAAGTACGCGGCGCGGCGCCCAACGGCACCCAATGTACCACAGTACTGTTACGAGGACAATAGTGTCCCGGTAGGAGCTACACGTAAACCTAGGGACAACCGAGGCAAAAGACCTAATTTACGTCCGTAACTACAACGAATTGTTACGCGACGTAACAGGGTAAAGACAAGGAAAATGAGGCCGGGGACAATATCCATGATAAATGGAAGGCGATGTTTACCACGGGTTGTCCCGTTCCCTGACAAGGACGCATGCCTCGCCGTCAGCTGCAACGTTATTATTGTTGACATGCCATTGACATGAGTGAAGGACGCTTCCCTCACCAGTGTCCCCATTGTTTTGCGGCCACAAGCAAATGTGAGGCTGGCTGGAAATAGGGATCCGCTACCGAGTCCTGTCGGTTTAGGGGTTGAAACACGGTAGTTTTGGTAAAAAACGAAAGCACTGTGTGGCTACACCCGGCGTATACCTCACCGCTGGCCTTGACCAAAATATCTAGCCTGAAAAATTATGGACTTTCGGCGACTTTGATGCTGCAGCTGGATCGGGCTTGACGAGAGCTGTCGATTGCCGTATAGAAGTCCGTCAGAAGAGGAGGGGTTGGACTGCTAGCCTAATTCTACCGTTAACCCCTAAATGGTCTTGCGGCCGATTTTCCGCCAAAAATCGAGTTCCAGCCGATGCATCGGCCCCTTCTCGGGCGACCAAATGCCGCGAAAACTATTGAGAATTAGGAAAAGTTTAGCTGAGAAGATCGAAAGTTTATAAAATACTCTAAAGCATGGTATATGGGTTTGCATACTTCTGACAAAGTTATAGAGGTGTTCTGGCCGGTCAAAGTACAAGGGGTCAGGGTACTTTTTCACGTACAACGTGCATTCCGGAAAACGACGACCTGGCCATGGCGGCTTGCGCCCACGCATGGCATTTACGTTTTCGTTCGAATTTTCTGACCAAACTTAGGATATTGATTTTATACGTCCTAAAGATCATACAGGCCACTTTTTGGCTCGCGGGAATGCCATTTGATAGGTGTCGGCAGCGTTCTTGCTGGAAAAAAACTGCGATCAGGCCGGACGATAGAAACGTTGACAGCAATACCTTTCCGGCGTATTTTAAAGGATATATCGGTTTCTTTGTACTTTTTATGATAAATAGTAGTCGTAAACGTGCAAGGGTGGCCAGAAATCGCCGAATCCAGCGACCATGCTGCACAACTTTGGTGTGCCGAAATGCGCCATTTTGCGGCCACCGCCTGGGCCAAGGTAACGCCATCCATGCCTGGTAAAGCTTAATCATCGTTTTCCTATCGATGTTTGACGTTTATATATACGTTCTAGCTTGTGTAGCACATTCTTTTTGCATTATTCATGCTCTTTCTTGACCCTGGCCTGGCCCCTTTCTAAAACACCCTTCGTAGATGCTTCCCTCAGTCAGTTGACCTGCCACAGGGTGATGGTGATAAGTTTTAGAGGCTGTATGGGTTTGAATACCTCCATATATGTTTGTTATACATTTCCCATACACATATTGCATGAGTGTGAGGCAGTTGGCTGGTCTCTGTGGCATCATCAAGCACGTAACTGGTGAGTAAAAGCTTCCCATTGACAGCATGTGCCACCAGGTGTGCTGGCCATCACCTGGCAAGCTATAGCAGCTTAGGCCTAGTTTATCCTTGCTAGGGCAGGCTGAAATAGGCTCAACATCACTAGTTTGTTGGTGGCTGCCTCCTAGAATGCATGCCTTGCGTAGGGTATCCGTACCACGTTACCTACGTGCATGGACAAGGTAGCACCTGCACATAGGTGCCATGTAAGGGCAGTGTGATGATGCAGTTATGTTTCCCCATCATTGTGGAAGGGAAATGTATTGTTTGGCATGGTTGGTGGCCATATTAGTAGGTAGTATGCCCACCCTTACCCCCTTGGTTGCTTTTTACCAACGGTACCCCTATGGGCTTTACTGGGTGTAACTGCTGGTATACCCAACCAAATGATGACCCCAATGGCTCAAACTGTTCAGCAACTAATTGTTTATCATCCCTGAAACGGTAGGTGCCTAGCTCTTATAACATAATTCAAAATGCACATTCTACCAAAAATGAAAACGCGCGTCTTGACCCCCCTGACTTTGACGGCAGTTATATATGGCCTACCCTGCATATATGTGAGGTTGTGATATACCAACCCGAAGGGCAACTCATGGACATGCTTGGCCCCCAAGGACAGCCTTTGGATATAGGTAGGTTGGATGGCATCTGGTTTGCAAAATTGTGAAGATCCAGCCGATTTATCGGCAGGATCTCAGACCATTTAGGGGTTAAGTTACGTACCCGCGTTAAGGGGAGGGTCCCATAGAAATATATCAAAACTTACCCCCCCTAATAACTACAGAAATGCAACTGTCAACCACTGAATGATGTTTGGGGACCATAAACATGATGTTTGGGCATGCATACCACCACTTGTTGGGGGTACTACCCCCAGCCATACACCGGCTATGAGCTAAAAATAGAAAAAAACGCTGTCCGGGGCACATCTTGCCCAGAACAGTGGGAGAACCAGTTGCATGAAAAAAGCACAACCCGTATAAAAATGTCATGGGACATTGTTTCTACCTAATTGGATCAACAAAATCAGCACATCCCTTTGAGTTATTAATTTTTGGGCCAAAAATACGCTTTTTTAGGCGGGGCGTCCCCATACACACTCATAACACATCAATTAGGCCTGAAAAGCACAAGTCAAATTCTGTCATGACCATAGAAGGCACTGTCAAAGTTTGGTGGCATTCAGAGCTCAGCTGTAGCAGTTATTAATTTTGGCAGTTGGCCACCTGTGCAGACGCTAAGGAAGGCATTAGTGAGTATTAAGGCACACTAACACTTCCTATGCCATCCAAAAGGCTCCTGACCATGCCCAATTCGACCACAATGTACAAGGACGTGGCTGGGCACGTCATGTGCCCTTGCCTTACCTCGACACGGGCAACCTGTTGCGTGTGTGCACAACAATGAGGCAGGTAGCTCTACATGCCTAGCCAACACTTCTAAAGCATATTCCAGGTTTATGGTGTGGGCATCATCCCAAAACCAAGCTCAAACACACCCTAGAAAGCCATATCCACTGATTGCCCAAAAAGGGTAACAACAGACAGTCCACAGAGAAAGCAGAATTATCATACATGCTGCTTGCCAAGGCTTCTTACCATGGTTACCTTGCCTTGCTAGCATATGAATTAGGGCTCTCCCATTTTAGTGGGAGAAAGGCCAACAAGACAACGATAACCCCTACCTACGTGCAGTTCCACCCATGCAGTATGCCCCTCAGAAAAACCACTGCCACCTTTCTTTCCAGCGCAATTGTTTGCCAAGAAACAAACTCAAGCTTGTGAGCCTCTAACCACAATGAAGCCTCTGCTAAGAAAGGCCGCGTCAATATTCACACAAAACTGAGTGCTGTTAGCAATCTCCTTCCAAGAAACCACTCAGCAAATCCCTGACAACTTGACGATATGCCACGGTCACGCTTTGACACATCCCAGCCATGCAACGTACATAAAAACCACTGAAAGGTGCCAGGAATCTGGCGATGCGCAGCACGGAATGGCATTATACCTGGCGCTAACTGCACGGAAAGAAGCCGAAAACTTGCGTTGATAACCCATAAAGGAAGCGAAACATTCATAGGGTCACGTTGATCACACGATCGTACCATTACCGGAATTGTCCTTCGCCCAGCGGCGCAAGAAAGAACAACCTTCCATGGAATAATAAGACGCGCATCCCGCGAGCCTGGAGAGTGTCTTACCGATCATGACGGAAATCTTGCCGAAACCCAGCAAATTTTTTAAAGCTTTACCAATAACGATTTAAACGCATCCTTGACGCTAGGTAAAGCCCATAAAACCTGACAATCACCGCCGCCAGCGTGCATTCTAATTTATTCCTCTCGACGAAAACATCAGATTGGACCCCCGTGGCGATGGTCATCAATAAAATCATCGACACTGCAAAAAACGCGAACTCCGCTACGAAGTAGTATCATTTACTCATCATCTTTAAGATTCGCTCAGTTTCTCTGCATTCCGCAAGCTATCTTTTTCTACTCTGCCTGAAAGCACGTCGCCATGGCCAGCTCCGGTAGGGGTGCGCGCCCCGTGCACCACTTTTTCACGGTACGGACGGGTACCGCGAATTTTTCGGCGCCAAAATATTCGCGCCGGGACCGTCCCCTTAAGTTGCGACGCCCTGAAATTGGCGGCGATCGTAACTTAATGCGGTTATGACTGTACCGTAGTGGTCAAGATCACTTTGCGATGAACCTACTTTGCGACCCAAAAACAGGGTGAAATTTGTAGTTTGCGACCCTAAATGAAAGCAAAGTTTTAGGTTTGCGAGCCCATCGACTTGTTTATGGTCAGTGGCTGGTACCCGCCACTGCGGCCCAGCTTAATGAATGATTAGGTACTCGCCTACCCAAGTGTTTTGATTCATCATGCACTGATAATACTGATTAGTTATAATATATATTTAAAAATATAATTACTTACAGCAGAGTGAAATCACTCAAACCAAAGCAAACGCCCAGCTATAAACCTATGTACAGAGCCATGTCAAAGCTCTATACTACGATAAGACCAATGGAAACGCCTAACGGGAGGAACCTAATAGCCCTACTGCACCGCAAAATCAGCCCGCGTACGGCGGAGCATGATGTCAGCCATGGCCCGAGTCAGCGCCACCGACAAGCGCTGACGCCAATATGACGTCCAGGTCCGCGCCGACCATGGGGCCCGCTGGCCCTCCAGGTCCAGCCGGTCCTCCCGAAGCCGGCAACACTCCTTGAAGAAGGCGGAGGTCAGGGGCCCCATGGCCCCAAACTCCTCCAGGACAAAGGGCACCACACGATGGTGCCCGACGTCGCCGTAGGCCAGGAGCTTGGCCCGCTCCGCCCGGTCCGCCGTGTAACCTGCCGTGAGGGAGGCCCCAGCCACGTGGCTAAGAGCCAAGGGCCGCGCCACCGAAACGTCGATAAGCAGATGCCGGCCACCCCCCTCAAAGTCCAGCACCACGATGTCAGGCCGGTGGTTGGGGGAATAGAAGGCAGCGCCATCCGCATCCTCGGACCGGATGTTCGCGTGGGGGAAAACCGACCGAATCATGGCGAGCACCACCGTCAGGAGGACAGTGTGCAAATACAAATACCAATTCTGATTCTGTTGGCCCCCCATGCAGGCAAGGTAGTGAGTCCCCGTGGGATCCAGCGGCTGCCCACAGCTACCGCAAGGCCGCCCGGCCGGAACAAGAGGCTGCGGGGCAAATAGCTGGTGCCGGAGCGCCACGGAGTAGTGGCTGGGAGCTAAGGCGAATGGGGGGGCCATGGGAAGAGCACGAAGGTACGCCGAGCCCACACTCTGCAAGGAAAGCGAGAACAGCCACGCACGTCCCTGGGCGTTGAGGTCCGCGAAAAGAGCCATCCAATCAGCCGTGTGCAGAATACCCGCGTAGGTTTTCTGGTGTTTATCGATGACGCGAGCAGGGAATGCGGCGGGAGATTGAACGGAGGCGACCGAGGGAGTGCCGCGAGGGAGGTGGCGCTGTACCGCCTGAGCGGCACGGACGGGAGAACAGGCCTGCTGGATCTCAGCATAGGCCTCCTGGATGGCGGTGACGAAGGGCAAAGGGCTGCTGGGGTCCAGGAGGTCAGGCGCTGCCGTTGCCAAAAGGGGCAGGAGCCGGCAGCTTTCCGCCCACGACTGAGCGACGGAGCCCAAAAATGCTGCTGGGGCCAGCCGGGCGGCACGAGTCAGACCACAGCCACCCATCCGTGCAGGCAGGGAGGCAATGCGAATAGCATGTGGCGGGAGGTCGGGGCCCGGGACCAGCTGCGCCAAGGCCGACTGGATGCGTTCGTCGTGGCCCTCGGCGGCCAGCCGGACCTGAGCCGGAAGGACGAATATATATTAAAAATATAATTACTTACAACAGAGTGAAATCACTCAAACCAAAGCAAACGCCCAGCTATAAACCTATATACAGAGCCATGTTAAAGCTCTATACTACGATAAGACCAATGGAAACGCCTAACGGGAGGAACCTAATAGCCCTGCTGCACCGCAAAATCAGCCCGCGTACGGCGGAGCATGATGTCAGCCATGGCCCGAGTCAGCGCCACCGACAAGCGCTGACGCCAATATGCGAATATATATAGGGCCGGGCGTGGCCCTGAGTGGCCTGGTGCGGCCATGGAACCGCTGAGGTGACGGAGCCCATGTACTTCATGACCTGTCTACTTGGGGCCGTGCGGCACAGCGCAGGCGCGACACGGTAACATTTGAACGTTGCGACCCAAAATGAAGCCCATGAAAAGCAGTTTGCGAGGTCGATTGGCAAAGTAGTTCGTCGCAAAGTGATCTTCAGTTGACCACTACGGTACTGTAAGTAAGGTCTAAGGAAGCTAGGTATGCACCTCTGCGGAAGCTCCAACAAAACTGTATTCGGGACACTAGCTCTCCCTTCAAGTCAACTCAACTCAACTACTGTATTCGGGCCAGGACACCACCGAGAGAACTTTTGTGCGGTCGAGAGTGCGGAGTGCGGAGGTCCAGGGCACCACCGAACTTGTCCCCTGCGTGGGACAAGTGCACAGCCAAAGCTACACGTCTTGCAGTTTCAGCACTAACGAGTTGCACTGTGCCGACAAGGAACATTATTATTGAGTTGACCTGAGTTAAAAATTAAATTAAATTATAACATGCCTCCGTGGGGAGGTCATGTAGCACATATTCCATGATGGATGGGGTGGAGGAAGCCGCGTGATCGAACTATACTAACTCTAAGCTATCTAGAAAATCCTAACTACACTACTCATCAAAACGCCGCCTCCGCTTGGGGGGAGGTGGCTTGCCCACAGGGTCGGGCGTGTGCGCCTTGACAATCTTCTTCCACCGCGTCTTGTCCTGCATGACAGTCCAAAGACGGGAGAGAGAGTGTATGCGGTGCTCAAACTGGGCTGGGACCACTAGGTCGTCCAGCAACATCTGAACGTAGTTGGTGACAGGTTTCCCTACCCTTTTGGGAATGTCCGCGGGGCCAGGCCAGGTCAGAATGTGCCGCCCTGGCTGGCCAAGCCGCTGGGGGCCGGCCAGACCGAGGGTGGTGTCGACCTGGCTGGTGCGGGCAAGGTGTCCTACAAATGCTATCCTACGCTGCCTAATCTCGTCCGAAACACGAGGCATGCCATGATACAAAGATTCTGATGACGGACGCTCGGAAAAACCTACGTTAAGGACCTGTCGGAGCATCCTGTAAACCGTGCCGTCTAGCCGAGCTGCCAGTTTGGGTGGGAGGGTCCACGCCTCGGCGCCATACGTGAGCACCGTGAGGACGAGGACCTTGAAGAGCATGCGCTTGCGGTGCCCGCCCAGGCCCTTCGAGCGCCAGTAGGGTGTGAGCGAACGGAGCTTGGCCCAGGCAAGGCCGATGCGGGTGTCCACATCGTCGGTGGTGTCAGGCAGCCAGCTCCCCAACAGCTTGAAGCGGTCGCGGAACGGGACCTCCGTCCCGTCGAGCAGGCGCGGCAGCGGTGGTTTACTGGAGGCCCCAATCACCATCGCCTCGGTTTTGACACTAATCTCCAACCCCACCGCCCACGCCTCCAGGCCCAGGCAGTCCAGCCAGGTCTGAATGTGCTCGGGACTCTCGATGAGGGTGGTATCATCCGCATAAATCAGGTCGGCAAGGCGGTAACCAGGTCTAACCCGGCCCGCCGTGCTCTTTCACGTTAAGGATGTCCAAGCCTGGCTCGAACCCCTTAAGAGCAGTAAAGCGCGCACGTGCTCGGCGCATGACGTGATCCACGACAATAATGAACAGGTATGGGGACAGGACACAACCTTGCCACACCCCGTGGTGAAGGGGGAATGGTGGGGTGGTGCCTTCTGCAGTCCGCACTACTGCCTGTGAGCCCTCATACAGTCGGCGAATGGCAGCAATAAACGCAGGTGGCACCCGATCCAGAGCTAGGATGGCCCAAAGAGCCTCCCAGAGAACCCTGTCAAAGGCTTTGATATAGTCAACAAAAATGAAGACCAGCGGCAAACTGTCAGGGGGAAGGCGACGCACCTCCTCCATCAATCGGCGCGCGACAAACACAGCCACGACAGTGTTACGACCACGACGGAAACCCATCTGAGACTCACCCAGGTGTGGGTCCAGCGCGGCGCGGAGCCTGTGCAGCATCATGCGCATGAAGACCTTCAGCGCGGCGCTCTGGAGGCAGACACCCCGATAGTTACCGGGGTCAGCAGCAGAGCCCTTCTTGTACAGCATGACGCGGATGGCCGTCTGCCACTCAGCAGGCGGAGGCTCGTCAGAGAGCAGGACACGGTTGCAGAACGCCAGCAGAAGATCCTTAACCGCTAGATCAGGGGTCTTCAGCAGCTCAGCAGAAAGGTGGTCGGCACCGACCGCCGCATCGTACCGCAGGCGAGCAAGGGCGCCGTCCAATTCCTTCAAAGTGAAGGGGTGGACGACGTCGTCAGTGGCAAGGCAGCCCTCCTGCAAGGCGGGGACTTGGTAGTCCGCGGCCGAGGAGGGGGGCGCTGGCGGCGGCGGGGGTCCGGCGACCCCGAGGCGGGCGGCCGTCTCGGGGTGAAGCGGCGGGAGGGGGGCGCGAGCCCCACCGGTCAAGGAAACATTGTGGGCCAACCAGCGGTCAAGGCTGACCGGCGCCGTGCCGTCCCCCGTGTGCTCCACCGGGGTGCGCTGCCGCCGGCCGCCGAGCCGGTCATCGAGGTGGTACCACATGTCCTTGCCCTGGTTGCGAGCCTGGCAGGCCTTGGCATCCGCGATGCACTGGGCCGCCTCCGCGTCCTGAGCGTGCTCGTAGGCCTCCACAAGGGCGGCCTTGAGCAATGGTTTCTGCAGCGGGTCCCGGTTACGCTTGAGGCGGTGCCAGGCGACCAAGACCTTGGGGTCCTGGCGGTAGAGCGGGCCGGGGCGGCGGCGGGGCATGACCGGCAGGTGCCGGGCCGCCAGCAACGGGGCGCGGGCCGCAAAGCCCGCAAAAATGGCGGCGTTGGGGGCACCCTTGTCCAGCTCGTCGACGTCCGCCCGGGCGTCCAGGGCCGACAGGTACTCCCGGCGGCACCGGTTCCGCTCGTGCTCGGCGTCCGTCCAGTCCTCAGGATCTCCCTTGACCGGACGTAGAGCAGACCAGTCAGGGCGGACCACTGGGGCGCGGCGCGCGGGGACGTGGAACCGGAGCCGAAGGGTCGCGCGCACCAACCGGTGGTCAGAGCACACCGTCGGCGTGTCAAACACTCGGGTGTCCAGGACCGAGGTGCACCTGGACTGCCGTACCACCACGTAGTCCAAAAAGGCCTGACGGCCGTTAGGACCACGAAAAGTGACCAAGTCCTGTGAGGGACGTTGGAAGTGGCAGTTGACAGCAACCATCCCGCTATCCTGCAAAAAGGCAGAAAACAGGGGAGTGTTGTCGTTAGCAGTAGTGTCAGCAGGCGCAAAGCGGCTGCCAGCAGTGCCCACGGGGAGCGTGGCATTGGCGTCGAGCAGCATAACCAAAAAGTGGCGGGCCGGGGTAGTTAGGTTAATATTGTGCGGAAACCTTTTTGCCACTTGGGCTACTCAGGTTCCGCACAATATTACCGGCGATAACCACTCGCCGGACACTCAAGTTCACACCGGTGTGAACTTGAGTGTCCGGCGAGTGGTTATCGCCGGTAATATTGTGCGGAACCGGTGTGAACTTGAGTGTCCGGCGAGTGGTTATCGCCGGTAATATTGTGCGGAACCTGAGTAGCCCAAGTGGCAAAAAGGTTTCCGCACAATATTAACCTAACTAAAACCTAGCCTCTTGGGGCGAGGACGAATCACTAGGCTCAGAACACCCGTATGCATGAATATGATCGAATATAAGCATCTCGTTGGTGCAAATATCGATATGAATATGATCGAATATGAGCATCTCCTTGGTGCGCATATGATTAGAGCCGGGTGCCAAATCGGAACGAATTATTCCCCAAATAATCCGCTTCCGAGTGGATTCGAACCTGCGCCCCGCAAGGATCCAGGTCTTAGTTAGGTTAATATTGTGCGGAAACCTTTTTGCCACTTGGGCTACTCAGGTTCCGCACAATATTACCGGCGATAACCACTCGCCGGACACTCAAGTTCACACCGGGTGAGTGGTTATCGCCGGTAATATTGTGCGGAACCTGAGTAGCCCAAGTGGCAAAAAGGTTTCCGCACAACCACGAGACTAACTAAGACCTGGATCCTTGCGGGGCGCAGGTTCGAATCCACTCGGAAGCGGATTATTTGGGGAATAATTCGTTCCGATTTGGCACCCGGCTCTAATCATATGCGCACCAAGGAGATGCTCATATTCGATCATATTCATATCGATATTTGCACCAACGAGATGCTTATATTCGATCATATTCATGCATACGGGTGTTCTGAGCCTAGTGATTCGTCCTCGCCCCAAGAGGCTAGGTTTTAGTTAGGTTAATATTGTGCGGAAACCTTTTTGCCACTTGGGCTACTCAGGTTCCGCACAATATTACCGGCGATAACCACTCGCCGGACACTCAAGTTCACACCGGTGTGAACTTGAGTGTCCGGCGAGTGGTTATCGCCGGTAATATTGTGCGGAACCTGAGTAGCCCAAGTGGCAAAAAGGTTTCCGCACAATATTAACCTAACTGGGGTGACCCTCTCAAGGTCATGCAAGGATTCGAAGAACTCCTCACGGGCCGAATCAGGTAGACCACTGTGGGGTGCATAGCCCACCCCCACCGTGAGGTGGTGTTTAGACCGCCCCTCGACAGAGGTGAAATGTGCTACCATAAGGCGTGGGGTTAGAAACTTAAGCGTGCTGAGGCTAGCAACTGCCAGCGGCGAACACAAAAGACCAACACCACCTTGGCCAGACGTACCGCTGCCAGCGAAGTAAAACCGCCAGCCACCCGCCAAGCGAGCAGTGCTCACCATGCCAAGTGGCACCGTGCGGCGGTGTTCCTGGACGCCCAATATAGATACACGATGCTCAATGCAGAATGCGACTAGCTCCTCTACCCGGTAGCTATGGTCGTCATCTAGCAATGTGCGGGTGTTAAAAGTGGCAAGGGCCAAGGATGCCTGCTGGCCCACCAGGGGAGGACGACGATGGATGATGGGGGTGGATGCAGCGGGGGGTGGAGGTGGGGGTGAAACAGAGGGGGGAAGGGAAGCGGTAGAAATAGTGCTTTTCATCGCATTTATTTTGTCCTGCAAGCGTAGGATGCGAGCCTGCCGCTTGCTCGGGGTATTCGGGGTTGGGGCTGATTGCACAACGCCGAGGCGTAGGTAATCTAGCAAACGTTGGGTTTTACGAATCTGACATTTGACAGATGAGGTTGTGGCCCGAAATACCGGCACAACAGTGACAACACCTTGAAATGGCCTTTTTTTTACATAAATTATGGCCCATGGCAAGTTTATTGTCAGATTGACCTAGGATTGGATCCCACCACTCCCCGGGATGTGTCTGGCTAGTGGTGGAGTAGTTGAGTCAAAATGTTAAGTTTACATGGTACTCCCTGCTTAAGTTAACTCCAGATCCAAGGCCAAAACTGGCCACCTAAACCACTTGCACTTGCATAGAAACAATAGTTGACATCAGATTATGCTGTAACTTTGCAGTGGTGATGAATTATAGTTGTTCTGACCTTGTACAAAGTTCTACGCCATTTGGAGCCCTAGTTGGTGACAAATGCTAGCAAACTTTTGCTAGCATTTGTCATTAATGGCCATTTTAAATCAATATTTAACCCAAATAATGTCAGAATGCCACCAAAACTTATTGCCATCATGCCAGCACCTGACGAATGGTCTCAACAAGTCATGAGCAAAAATTCAGATCATGCAGAGCCCAAAATGGTGACATTTGCCAGCAATTGTCACCATTTTTTGCTTTTTTACTCATAATTTTAACAACATTAACCACCAAAACACTCTCCAAGCTGGGGCACATCATTTAAATCTTTGCAGGCAACTTAAGAATGACTAGTACAAACAGTGTGCAAAAACTTGGTGCATGTGAATGCCTGAGTGGTGACCATTGCTAGCAGAATCCATCATGTAAGGTAGGCATTGTCAGTATGCCACAAAGCTGTGATGTGCAGTGCATGTCCATATGTATACCCCATGACACCATGCCTCTAAACTACTTGGCACATTGCAAAATGGGAAGGAAAGGTGAACAATACATGCCACATCACTAACACAGCCATTTGAATGCTACCAACAAGCACCATGCATGATATACACTACGTGTAATACATGTCGAGAATATGCTGAGCGAGCATATCAAGGTGCAGTGACCCCAACGCTGGCACATGTCACCTGGCATCCATGTATGCTCACATGATATGGCATTGGCATATCCCATGTCTCCATCTCTTGCACTTTGTGCGTACCAAGCCACCCATGCAGTCGCCCACGGCCCACCCATGCAGCCACCTGGCCACCAACCCACACAACTGCTCACACGCTCGCGCGCCCGTGCACCCAGACAGCCACCTGTCCTCCCAGTGACCCACCCACCAAGCCAGCCGCGCACGTGCTTACCCAACTTATATAACCATGCGTGCACCTAGGCACCCAACCACCTACCAACCCACTTGGACATCCACCCACCCACCAAGGCACCTGCGCAACTCACACACCAACTAGGTAATAAGGAGGCAATTTCCCCCATCCCGAATGAGCCAACCACCCAACCACCCAGCCACCTAAACACCCAGCCAGCTGGCCCCATATGCACCCGTCCGGCCACCCACAGTTGACCCACCCACGCACCTACCCACTCAACCACTCACTGCCCCCACACCCTTATACCCAGTGACCCACCCACTGACCCACCCACACATGCATTTTCTCAGCCAGCACCCCGACACCTACCTCACCCCAAACCTGCACAGCCCTTCACCCGCGATAGGTGAGTCGGTCCCAACCATAAACCCATCCACGCATCCATATCTGTGCGCCCACCCGTCCATCTACCCGTCCCTTCGCCCACCCACCCACATCTAGTCATCTACACATCCACCAGCCACCAACCACCAATGGCCCACCCACCAACCCACCCACCCACCCACATCCCTAACCAACCAACCACCAACCCACCACCCTCAAAACCGTGCAGTTGTTTCACTCATGCATCCAACAAAACACCCACTTCAAAGTCCCCAAAGCCTATCATCACTCCAGCCACCTGGCCATCTGCCAATAACCGACCGCCCGTGCGGCGTGCACTCATCCACCCTGCACTCATCCACCATGACCAGCCAGCCAGCCACCCACCCTCTCCAACTGCCTGTGCTCCCACCTACGCAGCCAGCCATTTACCAAGGCATCCACCTATAAGCCAGCCACCTGCCATTGAACCCACCCACGCCTAGGCATCCCTTGAAGCATCTATAGCCAAAGCCTCCCACCCAAGGCTCTCTGGGCAATCAAACAACCAAACAACCAATCACCCAGCTACACAACCACCTAACCACCTAACCACTCAACAACACAATCACCGAACCAACTAACTACCCAACACCCACACCAGCCAGGCATGTGCCCGCCTCGCATGCCCTCACCATTGCAACACCCCATACACGCCCCGATCATCTAGCCAGCCACACACCCAGCCAGTCTCCTGCTCAACTCACGCATGAAGGCAACATCAGCCATGCATGGCCTCACCTTGCACCACTTGCATTGCCTGCATGGTAATTTGCATGAGACAGCTTCCATCTCATTGTCAGCAACTGAAAAGGCTCTTTCTTCACAGTAATGAACAAGCAACAACGTTGGAAACGCTCTCCCACTCCTCTTTAAAACAGTCTTTAAATCAGAAAGACAAGGGCAAATATCTGGACAAGGTGGCAATAGCCACTGCACCATGCTCTTGAGAAAGTATTAACAATCCAGCTTTCTACCCTTCAGAAGCTGCCTTGCGTTAGCAACGATTCTGGGCCCTCTGGCTCGCTCACCTCGCTTAATCTCCGCTTCTTTATGGCAGCCGGGATATGCGAAGCTTGAGCCGAGCGTGTCGTGGCGAGGTCGTCTGCCCGACTCATCACATCTCGCAACCGCACTGCCGACTCAATAAAAACGATGCCCCCCTTTGCCTTTTGTATCTGGCGTCAAAAGAACAATGAACTCGCTTGGAAAACACTGTCGCAAACAGCTTCCTACAGGCATTATAAGCAATTTTCGCAGCTTTTACCGCACTTACTGCACATCCGGAAGACCATTAGCGGCCTTAGCGCGGAACCTTGGGCACGCGATATCCTCTGGTGGCTTACTACCGCAGGCTGGCAGTATAGGAAGGTCGGGCATAGCCTAAAGAGCTGATTATCTGACGACAAAGATATGCATTGCACGAAGCAAGAAACAGACGGATTTCGCACCCCCATATTTATTCACGTCAATGCCGGACAATTAAAAGCGAAACTCAAAAAACGAAAACAGTAACGTTTTCGGGAATATTATAACGAACAAGCTGAGCTATTGTGCCGGGATTTTCGTATCCTCATGTGACCAAGACTTTGAGACACGCACCACCGAGAAATCCGGTTTTCGCGAAAAACTGGTCCGCTGTGAAAAAAACTTTTTGTCCCGTTCAATGCCCGCGTCGCAATCACAGCGTATATAAGTCCAAAATTATTCCATGGATTAACCGTGATGTAAGCTTCGTTTTGACACCTCGAGCGGCTGCAATGACGCAAGTTTCAGAACGCTAGCTCATGCTCGACCGCCATGGGTGTTTTCGTCGTTTTCGTCAGTCGTGGCGCGGGAAAAATCTAGATCTCGGACGAATTCCGGACAATAATTTATGTAAAAATTTGGCGGGGCTCACGGTGTTGTGGGCACCACCATGGCTTTCACCCGACGGTTAGGTCGAGGCATGGTAGTGGAACGGGACTGTTTAGAGGCTGTCTCCGAAGCCTGTTAGCCGCGAGCCGACGAGGAAGGTTGTCTACCTACGGACACCACCGGAGGCAGCACGCTTCGCACCACGAGGCTCACTACGAGACTCACTACGAGACTCTGCATCCGTGGTGTTAATCTCAACACCTTCAAAGTAGGCAATCCAGCGACCATCCGACTTCAAACGCATCTGCACACGCTGCCCCCCTGGTACGTACCCATCCCGGATGGCCACGACCTTCGCGTGATTCCAGAGCTTGCTCCTTGCCGCCAGCTGTGCAGGGGTGTAGTCCTCGTCCATGCTGATGGGGCTGCCCTTAAGCAGGCGACGGGCGCCCATGACCCTTTTCTGGTCGTTCACATGGGCCATGGTGACCAAAACCAGGCCAGCTGGGCCTGGCAGGCGAATGGCCCTTTCAATGGTCACGTGATCCTGCAGCTGCAGCAACCCCAAGAACGCGGGTCCCCGCAAGGCCTCGGTAAGTGCGCGTGCGGTGTCATGCTTGCCCTTCTCAAAATCCTTGAGAATGATATTGCGTTGGCGGAGCTGAGCCACATTCTGTGACGCGACTGCGGTGGCAGCCGACTTAGCCGCCTGGGCGACTATGGCATCCAGGTTCTTCCCCGCCGCATCCGCGAACGTGACCCGCTTGGTGGGGGGGGTGGCCATCATGGCCGCCTTTAATTCCAGCAATGTGGCTTGGGTGACAGCAGAGTTAGCAGCCAAAGACTTGAGCGCACCTTGCACAGACTTGAGCTCAGAGGTGAGCGCCTGCAGCTCGGTGGAGTCGGCTGCGCCGGCAGGGGTGTCGGCATCGGCCGAGGTGTCGGATGCGGCCGCGATGGTCGCCAGCGGTTTGCAGAGTTCAGGGCAGCATGTAAAGAGGCAGGAGGTGCGTAGCTGATCATCTTCCCATTTCAGCCACTCCGCGGAGGGGTCATCCTCAGCTGCGCCGGTGCTGGGGTGGCGGATGATGTCTTCGGCTTCGTATCGAAGTTTGAGGATTTTCAGCACGTTGCCGACCGGCATGGTGAAAATTGCCGCAATGTCGGCCGGTTGCAGGCGACCGAGGCTTGCATATTTGGTTAAATCAGACGGTGAGGGCGTTGAAGTTTCAGGCGTGGGGGTAGCCTCGGCGGCCATGGAAGTGATTTCCGTGGTACGCGGCTTCTTGGGAGCGGCGGGAGCGGCCGTGCCGACGAGGGGGCTGGCTGCGTCAAGAACGTCTTCCAGCGAGCGGGTTTCTCGGGCGGCAGGTGTCGTAGCGGTCTCCATAGCTACGGGGAAGATGTCGAATGCTGGGCGGGGGGCGTAGGCGTGCTATTCACGAAGAGAATGCCGCCATATCGAGTCGAAAATAGCGATATCTGCTGGGCAGGCCGAGGTCGAGAACGTACGAAATCGGGGACGATAGCTGCCGGAAATTATACCAGCATGTTCGTCGTCAAAAGACGAGTCGAATGCAACAAACCCGACTAAATTTCATGGCCTGAGTCGAAAGTTATGAGCATTCTCGGCAGCCATAGCTCGGCATAATTTTCGCGTATGGATCTCAGGGATATGTGCTACAGACCTGAGTTGAGCTGAGCTTATTCCCGCGCCGGTGGTCCGACAAGGTTATTAGTGGTTCTCACCTCTTTGCCATCCCCGTAAGGTCGGACAAGATTTCGTTTCTCAGACGCCGCAAGCGGCTCGAGAAGACTCACTTCACCCTGGATGACGACTTGAGCCTGGCGCAGCAACAACGGCGACGGGAGCTATGGCCGACCTACCTCCAGCTCCAGCAGACCGCGGCGGGGAAGCCGGTCTACTGGAAGGGGGCGGAGTTAGTCTCCATGCTTTGCTGTAGACTAAGTCTCAAAGGCATTGTGAATACAACGTATGAATAAGCCTTGTAAACCTACGTTGGTATGTGAATATAAATACCACGTGGGCTATGCAGATAGGAATGCTAGTCGAGTCGCATACGTTTCCCTAGATAGGTACTTTGGGTACTGAGGTACGTGACAGATGTCAGTACCCAGTATACGTAGTGTCCTGTCATTGGACGGTACTAGAGTATCCTAGATAGGGACCGTACTGCAGCGTGCATTGATCTGTGATCGCACGATGCAGTGACTAGACTGCTACCTGTCATCGTGTGGCCTCGGGCCAACGGTCTGCACCCAACGGTCACTGGCGGCGCAGCCGGTGAGGGGAACGTTGATAAAGGGTAAACCTATTTTCTAATGAACCAAGCAATTCATTGCTCACAGCCTTCAGTGTTCTCAAGCAATATATCCCACCGCATTCTAACTTGAATTTTATTTGCTACCATGGCTATCACGAACAAGAATGTCGCTAAGAAGCTTACCTACAACGAGGATGATGATGGGCAGGATCGGCGGATGCCCAGAGACAACAACAAGAAGCCGGCTGGCGATGCGGCCATTTCCAAGAAAAAGAAAAAGAACAAAAAGACTCACAATGGTTGCCAGGACGAGGGGACGGCGGCTGCAAAGCCGACCGACCTACCCCCCTCCCCTGCGAGGCCGGAGGCCGAGACGGCTCCCCCCGGGGAGACCGGCTTACCCTCGACTCCGGCGGCCGCCCCAGCCGCAACCACGGCTGGCGCGGCCATGGCTGCGGAGACCTCGGTGGTAAACCCCACTGAGGCTCCACAGTCCGGCCCCACGTTGCCATCTCTTCGGGAGCGTATGCCCCGTCAGACGGCCTCGGTGGCACCGGACGGGACGATTACCTTTCGTCCCGCCACATCAAACCTTAATGTCCCTTTCGCCCAGGGACATAACCACATTGAGCTAACGTTTGGGCGACCCTCTGCGTCCCTTCTTCGCAAGAAGAAGGACATGGAGAGTATTAAACTCGCACGGGTGGTGCGAAAACCTGTGGAACCCATCGCCGGACAACCAATGTCCGACGATGAGGTATCCGACACTGCCAGTCTCCCCGATGGGGAGACTGAGATCAATCTTACCCCAGCGCTCCTGGCGGTCGAGCAGGCCGCGCTGGTGGCAAATGAAGAACGCCGAGCGAGGCAGCGGGACCGAGAGGTCCGCCGAGAGGCGGCTTTTCGGCTCGCCGCTAAGCGGCAAGAATATGAAGAGGAAGCCGCCCGTCGCCTGGCTACCCACCAGGCGATGGCGGACGCGTACCGCGAGGCCACCCAGCGGTTACGTGACCTCTTAAAAAATGCTGACTATCCCATGCACTATGCGGACAGTCAAGACCTGGCCGAGCTTGCTCGGTCAGCACACTTTAAAACCATGTCCTCCATCACCCAAGCCAGGGTCACGGAGGCCATCTTGGCCAAACATGGGGTGGTAGCTGAAGAAGCCCCCCCGCTGGAAACCACCAGCAAGAAACCCTCTCCCCCCAACCCCTGCAGTACAAGGAGGGACTGCTGGCCCTGGGCGCGAGGAAGGGCAAAGAGGCGGACTGTCCAGTCCGGCCTGCTATGATCATGGGAGACCACTCCCTGACATACCCGAGGATGAGGCTGCCTTTCAGGCAGCCCTCCGGGAGCATGAGGTACGCAAGGAGATGAAGCGTCTCATGCGGGAGGAGGCCAGGAGGAGAGAGGGCAGACACCCCTGCCCGCCCCTCCACCGATGGGGCTGGACCCAGTGGGGTTACCCGGACACCCCCGGGCTCCCCCAGGGCCACCATGACCCCCCCTCCCCCTCCCCCACCACCCCAGGTTCGCCCTGTGGGTTGGGGCCCCCTCCCAAACCAGGGGGGTGGCCAGGACCCCAGGAGGCCCTGGGGGGAGGTGCAGAGGTGCCACAGGCACCCAACAGGCCTGCTGAGGCCCCCCCAAGGAGCGGGGATGTCCTGGAACAGCTCGCCATTCTCCAGGCCCAGCTGGCCTCGTTGCAAGATCAGCAGTTAACAGCTAACCAGCTGCAAACTGTCGAGGGCCTGCGCGCCCTGATGTCGCGGTATGAGCGGGGGACCATCAACCTGGACCCCACCCGCCTGCAACAAGCAACCGACGGCTTCTTGAGGGCCAACCCCCCTCTCACAGGTGTGTTTAACCCTCATAAAAAGGAATCCAAAATCAATATTGCTGGCTTGCCTGAGGGTCACACTGTTGAACAAGCTAAGCAATTTGTTTTTGCTTTGGAGTATGGGATGGAAGGTCTTAACCTTAGACATCAGTTTAAGGCTCTCAGGGCCTCCTCCACATTCCATCAATCATCTCCTGCAATCAGAGCATTGATTCAAACCTATCAGGAACGTACCCTGACACCTGAAGCAGCCATTGAACAGTGGCCTACCTTTATCACTGATCTGAAACAGCTAGTGCTTACCAATAACCACATGGAAGCAGTAGAACGTTTCAACTGGCTTGCTGCATATAAGGTGAACAAGAATAACCTCTCTGGGGATGCAAAAACATACAGGGTAATGATTGAGAAAGACCTTGAGCTTCTCAAGCTCCAACCAAGGTATCTCATCCACACCTGGCTAACAAAAGCTAATTTGCAACCTTCTGTCCTGGCTACCCTGCTTACAGGCCTCAAGTCCCTCTGGGACAACTTCAGAGCTGCCATGCTCTATATCGAGGAGGCAGTGGACCCCCTGGGTACTGGCAACAACCAGGCCCAGGACCCCAAGGTCCAGGGTGTCCAAGGCCACAAACGCAAGGGGCAGGCCAGCCAGGGGGGGCACCCAAGACCCACAAGTCCTCCCACCAAGGGGGCAGTGGCTCTCAGGGGCGTGGCAACACGTGGCACCGTGTGCCCCTGCATGGCAACCCCAACAACAACAACAACAACAAAACAACAACAGGTCCCAGCAGGGCAACAATAACAACAGGTCCCAACAGGGCCAAAACAACAACAACAACAGGTCCCAGCAGGGCCAGAACCGGTCCCAGCAGGGAAACAACAACAACAACAACAACAACCAGCCTGGCAACCCTGGTCCATAAGGTGCCTGAGGTGCTTCCAACGAGGGCACGCACGGCACAACTGCCCCAACAACGACTCCCTGGCCAACGGGGTGGATCTCTGCCCGGGCTGCTGGCACGCACGTCATCCCCTGGGGCCTCCAGGCAGCCGTTGCAACAGGCCTCGCTACCCAAATCAATGTGAGTTCACTCACCTTATGTACTCTGAGGATGATGATCTCATTACCATTGGGGATGGCAACCAGGGCATAATTGATTTTGAGGCAGCAACCTTACTGTCCTCCCAACACCCTGTTCTGGAACCTTACATAAAAGCACTAACCCCTACTGTTGACAACTCCATAGATATCAAGGAGCTTGCTCATCAGCTGCACCTAGCCATGGGTCATGAAACAGTGGCTGAGGAACTGGCCAGACGGCTGGGGGGTAGTAGCATGGGAAAACAACTCAGGAATGCAGTAAAACTGGCTAGACAACACTGTCAAGAATGTCAGTTCAATAGCCCCAAACCTCAAAAATGGCATACTGCAACTCCTTCCACCAATAGGGGCATGATAGTGGGGGATGTGATGCACATCAACAAAGATGTCCAACCCTACCTGATCCTAAAAGACTCATGGTCCAGGTTCACAGTAATGGAACCCCTACCTGGCATGTCTGCAGGGCAGCTACGTGTTGCACTCATGATTGCTTTACCCAGATTCTACCCAGTTGACAGAATTTTGCTTGATCAACAATTTTCTTGTCTGACTGACCTGGAAGGGTGTGAAGCAATAGAGATTGCTGGGCTGGAAGATCATGAGGGTCAGGGGGTCATTGAAAGAACCATCAGATCTGTCAAAACCCTACTAGCCAAAAATCCTTCCAAGGATGCTACTTCAGGGGTCTATTGTGACAGGGCACTCTGGTGTCATGAAATGTGCACAACCCTAAACATGAGACCTGTCTTGCATGCCACGTGGGGTGAAGTAATCCCAGCAGGCCTGCAGGCAGGTGTATATCCCCCAGAGGTGATAGCACTGTACAACACTGCACGTGCACAAACCTCAGCAAAACTGGCAGAAAAAGATAAAACCCATTCCAGGCCAGTATTCCAAAAAGGTGATCAAGTTCTCTATTACAAGGAAAACAGCTTTGGTAAGGTTGGAACTTGGCTAGGTCCAGTTACCATCCGTGGATTTACCAAAAACAGCAAGACCGTGGAGGTCAAGCACAATATCAATGGGAAGCGTCACAGGGTGAGCTGTCATAGAATTAAGAAGTATTATTCTCCCATGGCAGACGTGCCTGGGGAAGAGTCTTTAAGCATGGACTCACTACTTCTATCTGGCAACTCCAGCATGCCCAGCAGTAGCTCTGAGCCACCAATTACTGCTGTTGACAGCACCACAGCACCCTCTGTGAACCCTTCCACCCTCAGTGAAGCCAGGCCCACTTCACAACCTGGGGATTGCTTAACCAGGCACGAGGTAGCTGGGTTGGAAGCATTAGCTCAGCCCCAAGGCACAAATTGTCTGCCAACCTCCCGCTCTGAGGTCAAATTGGCAGTCGCCTTGCAAGCATTACACAGGTCACATAAGCAACAAGCTGCTGTGGCCGCAGGGTTGGCAAAAGTCTCAGCTGTGTGCACTAGTCAGGACCCCTGGACCCTGGCAATAGACACTCAGGCACAGGTCAGTGTGATCAGTGCACAAGCCATCCCTGGTCTTGAGATTGCACCTTCATTTTGGGCACGGGTGCAGGATTTCTCAGGCCAAAGCTCACTGGATGTAGTGGGACAAGTGATGCTCCCTATACTTGGTATTCAGACACCCTTCCAGGTGGTGGAGGGGTACTCTGGTAACACCTTGTTGGGGGAACCTTTTGTATCCTATCCTGGGGTGCTTATCTCAGCTAATGAGCTCAGTGTCACAGGGGTGGGTGCAGTTCCTCTGGACCACTTTAAAATCCCTCTCTCCAGTATTGTCCCTGGTATGGATGCTGTCATCAAGGCAGTCAACACTCAGTATGCACCAGGGGAGATCCCTGATCTGGACAAGTTAGTGCACAGCCAGTTCCTCCATCCCTCAGCCTTTGGGCTGGGTAAGTGGGACATAGCCATGCACTCACCCCACCAAATCTCCCACGTCATACAAGAATGCAAAACACAAAAAGGGTTTACCAAGTGGCTGATGGCCATTGTCCACCAAGCCAGGCAGGAATGGGTCCTGCCCAACCCCAAAAACCCTCAATACAAACCGCCTGTCACCCCTTCATGGGACGTGCCAGAGGGAGCCAAAAAGCTCAGATTAAAATTTGTTCTCAAACAAAAACCACAAAAAGTGGGCTCCCCAATCTTCCATGCCAGACCATGTGTCACAGAATTAAAGGGGACATCCACACTGCCAAAAGGGGAAACATACACACCTGGGCTGCAACAAACCTCACTCAGGATCATGCTCTCCCTATTCCTCCACAACCTCAATGCAGGCCAAGACTATGTCTGCAAAGCCACTGATATTAAAAGGGCCTTCCTCAGGGGGGACCCAGAAAAGGCTGAATCTGTGTGGAAAGGGAAGGTGTACGTGGTAGACACCCCAGCTGTGTGGAAACCTTATATTGATGAGCCCCACCTTATCATCAACATTGGGGTGGAAGGGCTTGTCAGTGCCCCAAAAATTTTCAGAGACTCAGCAGAGGAAGTATTCAAAAAGCTCAAGGCCACGTATGATGACCTGGACCCATGCTTTTTTGTTGTACCCACCCCCTCTGGACTGCTGTTCTTTGTGTGGCATGGAGATGACCAACTCATTTGTGGGCCTAGAGCTGAGGTGGAAACCTTTATTCAGCAGGTCCAGGAATCATATGAGATTGGCAAACAGGTGGAATTGAGCACAACCCCCATCCAGTTCTGTGGCATCATGTTGCAGCTGCACAGGCAGCCAGATCATGGGTCTGCTCTCTCTCTCCTCCTGCAGAATATATCAAGATTGTCTAGATCTGCTGCATCACACTGCCTCCCCTTACACATGTGTGCCACTGTTCAGGGCAAACTGGGGTGGTGGTCAGCCATCTGTGGGGCTCCCTTAGCTGTCATCAGCAGGGTCACCCATGATGTTCTAGTCAAATCAAATGCAGTCACATCAGGAAGTTGTCATGACTGCCCCCCCTCATCCTCCATGGCCTGAATCTGATGGAAGACATCCACATCCAAGTGTCATGGACAGCTCCATGGAGAGCAGAACAATCAATCAGATGGGGGCACGGGAATCAGGGCTGTTTTTTCTCACCAACAGGTCAGATTACATGTCCCTCACTTCCTGGTACAGCAGGCTACACCGCAGAAAACCTGGCAGCAGCAACTCAGCTGAATGTCGTGCTGTGGTGTCTGCTGCATTGCATGCTCGTTCCCTGCAGCACATGCTCACCTGGCTACAAACCCAGGCAGGCAGCACATGCAATGTCATCTCACATCTCTATACTGACAGCCAATCTGTGATCAGTTTTCTAACCAAGAAATCTGTCTCTGCTGCTGTCCACACTGACTTGGATTGGGTGATCCTCAAACAGGAGGCCACCTATTTTTCCAGCTGGACTCATGTGGATGATGAGGACAACCCAGCAGACGCTCTCACGAAGCTGCGGGATGCTGCTGGCCAACAGTACCAGCTCCTCTTTCAGAACATGAACCCCTATGATATCAGAGTCAGTGTTTGAATAAATGACTGGCCATAGCACAGTACACAACCACCACACCCCCTTACCACAGCGATAGCTGCTGGGCGCCATAAAATTCAACACATTCGTTGTGGGGTGTGAGTGCTGGCTAGGTCAGATTTGTATCCATTTGCAGCTTGAGGACACAAGCTTTGTATCCATTTACTTAATGTGTGCTTCAGTAACTGGCCAAACCAGCCAGCTGTGTACACCTTATTTAATGTGCAATATAACACCTGGCCAGAACAGCCAGCTGTAACCAACCTGGCTCAACCAGCCATGTCTCTTTTGTACCCCTAATCAACTTAAAAACAATAACAATAATGTTGGGGGTGCAGACCTGCATTAAGAAATAAATAATAAAACAATACTGGAGTTAGTCTCCATGCTTTGCTGTAGACTAAGTCTCAAAGGCATTGTGAATACAACGTATGAATAAGCCTTGTAAACCTACGTTGGTATGTGAATATAAATACCACGTGGGCTATGCAGATAGGAATGCTAGTCGAGTCGCATACGTTTCCCTAGATAGGTACTTTGGGTACTGAGGTACGTGACAGATGTCAGTACCCAGTATACGTAGTGTCCTGTCATTGGACGGTACTAGACCCAACCAATTCATTGCTCACAGCCTTCAGTGTTCTCAAGCAATATATCCCACCGCATTCTAACTGGCGGCCACCATCTACGTCGGCCACAAGCCCTGGCAAGCGACCCCCGCGGCCCCAGCCCCTCCAGACACCCTAGCTTAGGGGAATACAACAGTAGTAGTGTAGAATAGAAGGCCTAGCCACCGTGGCCTTGTACATGTACGCCTATTATGGGCCCCCCTACTAGCTGATTAATTAATTAATCAATTAATTAATTAATTAATTAATTAATTAGGAACATTAACTCCGTTGGGAGTACTTGTAGCACATAGCCCTGAGAAGGGGCATATGGCTTTTAATACATTCTGGGCTACTTCCTGCAAGGGTAGGGATGTAAACTACACCTGCTCTGGGTGCACAAAGGGCACCTGCACACCACTGTATTCAGGCACCCGGGTGCCGACAGAGGTGGGAAGATCATCATGGCTATACAAAGGCTCCTTTCCCACACACAGTCTCCTTTCCCACACAGCAAAATATGGTGTTGTTCTTTCTCAGTTACATCGTTTTTCCCGTCTTTGCTCTTATCGTGTTGATTTCATCACGACTCTTGTTGAACTCTTGCAGCGTTTATTGGTCAAAGACTATGACCGAGACATTATGCTCCGTCAAGTCCGATGTTTTTTGCAACGTCACCCACATCTGTTCGGTGCTGCCCCTTGGCACAAGCTCTACAAACAGGTCGTGGACCGGCTGGATCGCATAGTATCTCCGCACGTCTGAACCCTGTGATGCCAGATCTCCTTTGCGGCCGTTCCGAGCTTGGCACTGGATTCGTTGTCCACATCGTCGCGTCGCTGCAGCAACACGATGTTTTCTGGCATCCGCGGGCTTTTGGTTCCCGCCGCACATTTGAAAGTGCTGTCCTTCGGCTTTTTGCCTTTGCACCGTGTGCAGTTCTTGGACGTTTGGAATCATGGCATGGCTAAGTTACGTGATGACTAACTAGCTACCTTTTCAGTGGTTTTCCATTTGCGGGTATTTCCTCGTAAATGGTGGGAGAGCGATCGCAGCAATGGTGCTCACCACTAGACACTCCCGGCCAGTTAGGCTCGAAACACACGCCCTGATCAAGCATGCTGTTTCCGGCCCCACCGTCTAGGTCATCTAGTCGCTCTACACGTAAGCCAGCCATAATTTCAATGCACAAGGATACACATTTCCATCACCATTCATCTTCATCATCCTGAACGACTCGAACACGCGGACAAGATAACGGCAGGCTCGAGCTACCATGGTCCGGATTCTCCCGATTTCTGGCCTGCGCTGGTTGTCTCCTTGATACAAAGGCTAGGGCATGGCTTCTCGACACAGAGTGACTCTCTGGATAGGCAGGGCTTGGCTGAATTCTTAATGCAGCATCAATGGGGAGTCCCATTACAGGCCCAGGGCGTGACTAACTGCATCATCCATGGGGGGCCATTATTATGGGCGCACATATGCGCGTGGGCCACGTGGTAGACTAAGCCTATACCAGCTGATGCCTTAGCATTATTTAGCCATAGAGGACATAATAGAGGCTAATAAGGCCCACAACCGCGTTTACGGTGCATCGAGCTATGGATGCCGAGAATGCTCATAACTTTTGACTCCGCCGGGCATGAAACTGCAGTAGACTCGCCTTTTGATGGCGAGCACGCTGATCTAATTTTTGGCAGTCATCGCCCAGGATTTCGCAAGCTATCGCCATCGGCCTGCAGGCATGCCCACCAGATCTCGCTATTTTTCTGCACATTATGGCGGCACCACGCACGTGATCAGTGCGCCTGTGCCCCCTGGCATCGTCTATCTATAGGTGCTATTAAACGTAGATATGGAGGCCCCCGCATCGTCTTCAGCTTCTGTCGCCGATTCTCTTGATGCCCACATTGCCGAAAACAAAATCGCCAACGACATTGTCGCCGCCGAGAACGTCGCTCACAATTGCGACCCAAGACTTGGGAAGCAGCCCCATTGGCCGGGTTGAATCCTCTTTGCCGGACACCATTCCTGCATCCTTCTACTACACGCCGCTCAGGCCAGCGTTTGAGCCTGAACGACATCGCTGTCTTACTCGCATACAATGACGCAAACGTGCTATTAAGCGTGCTGAAGCTCGATCCGCCACGAACACGACGCCCCGGCCGATTCGCAACCCTCGCAGCGGCCGGTTTGAGGAGGCTTCTTCGGATGAGTGGCCTCCTTCTTGGGATCCTAACCAGCGTCGGCTTGCCTGTCTTCTTTCGTGCTGCCCTGAACTCGTCGAGCTGCCGGCGCCGGCCATCGCCGGCCAGGCCGGCCATCGCCGGCCAGGCCGGCCAGCACCCGCGGACGATGCTACCGTGCTGCTGCACAGCCTCACACAGTCTCTTACGTCTGTGCAGGGCGACATCAAGGCCATGGCGGAGGTGTCTGCAGCTATGACGGCATCACTGCTGGAGCAGCCTGAAGAAAGCCCTGGCAGCCCCCGCCAAACCTACCACGTTTGCCGACGTTACAGGCAAGAACTTGACCGCCATTGTTCAACAGGCGGCCACGTCTGCCGCTACCGCTGCAGTCACATAGAATGCAGTGCAACAACGCCAACGCAATATTGTAATCAAGAACTTCCAGACAGGCGAGCATGCAAAAGCAAATGAGACAGCAAACAAACACACTTGCCGAGGAGCTGCGCGGCCCAGCGTTTCTGGGCGTTATGCAGCTCAGGAGTTCACCATGTTGTCATTGAACGACTCGCCATTCGGCTGCCTGGCCCTTAGTGGGCTTGGTCGTCGTCACCATGGCATCCATGCACGATAAACGCCTCTTGCTGGGAGCACGTCGCCTGCTCATGACCACCGACTTCAGCCTCGACGAGGACAACACGCCGGCACAATCGAAGGCGAGGAGCGCAGTGTGGAACAGCCCAGGTGTCCAGGCGGCGAGGGCGCAACAGACACCGGGTAAGCGCGTACGTAAGATGCGTTTGCTTCAGGATGGCTTCTTTGCAGCATTCTTTAACGGTGTACGTTCAGCTTAACACCCCGGGAGCAGAGTCTCGTGAGGTGTCTAGCAAGAAGGGTGCTGCCTCTGGTGGCGCCAGTATAGGTAGACAACCTTCCTCGTCGGCTCGCGGCTACCAGGCTTCGGGGACAGCCTCTAAACAGTCCCCCCCCGGCCCCCGCTCCACCCTCATGCCTCGACCTAGCAGTCTGGTGATAGACATGGTGGTGCCGGTATTTCGGGCTAGAACGTCATCTGTCAACTGTCAGATTCGTAAAACACAACGCTTGCTAGATTTAATACCTACGCCTAGCTCGGTGTTGCGCAATCACCCCCCCCCCCCGAATACCCCGAGCAGGCGGCAGGCTCGCATCCTACGCCTGCATGCAGGACAAATTCCATGCGATGAAAAGCACTATTCCCTCCGTTTCCCTTCCCTCCGTTCCATCCCCACCCCCACCTTCCGCTGCATTTACCCCCATCACCCGTCGCCGTTCTCCCCGGTTGGGCCAGCAGGCATCCTTGGCCCTTGCAACTTTCAACGTACGTACATTGCTAGCCATCAGATGGCGACCATAGCTACCGGGTAGAGGAGCTTGTTGCCTTTTGCATGGCACAGTGACCGTGTGTCTATTCTAGGCGTGCAGGAGCATCGTCTCACGGTGCCTTCTGGCATGGTGCTCACTGACCGCCTGGCAAGCGGTTGGCGTGTTTACTTGGCTGGCAGTGGGACGCCAGGCCAAGGTGGTGTTGGCCTTTTGTGTTCGCCGCTGGCAGCTGCCAGCCTCAGCACGCTAAAGTTTCTCACCCCACGCCTTATGGTGGCACATATTTCACCTCAGTGGAGGGGCGGTCTAAACACCACCTCACGGTTGGCATGGGGTGGGTTACGCACCACATAATAGTGGTCTACCTGAGTTGGAACGCCAGAAGTTCTTCGAGGACTTGCATAACCTTGAGGGCCGGCCACCCCGGCCTGCCACTTCTTGGTTATGCTGCTCGTCGCCAACGCCACGCTCCCCGTGGTGGGCACTGCTGGCAGTCGCTTTGCGCCTGCCAGCACGGCTGCTAGCTAACGACAACACTCCCCTGTTTTCTGCCTTTTTGCGGGATAGCGGGATGGCTGCTGTCAACTGCCACTTCCAACGTCCCTCACAGGACTTGGTCACTTTTCGGGGCCCTAACCACCGTCAGGCCTGTCTGGACTACGTGGTGGTACGGCAGCCCAGGCACACTTCGGTTCTGGACACCCGAGTGTTTGACACGCCCACGGTGTGCTCTGACCACCGGTTGGTGCGTGCGCGACCATTCGGCTCCGGTTCCATGTCCCCGAGCGCCACGCCACGGTGGCCCGACCTGGGCTGGTCTGCTCTACGCCCAGTCCGGGGGGATCCTGAGGACTGGACAGACGCCGAGCACGGGCCGAACCGAGGTGCCGACAGGCGTACCTGGCGGCCCTGGACGTGCAGGCGGACGTCGACGCGCTGGCCCAGGGTGCTCCCAACGCCGCCATTTTTGCGGGCTTTGCGGCCCGCGCCCCGTTGCTGGCGGCCCGGCACCTGCCAGTCATGCCCCGCCGCCGCCCCAGCCCGCTCTATACTGCCAGGACCCCAAGGTCTTGGCCGCCCGGCACCCCGCCTCAAGCGTAACCGGGACCCGCTGCTGAAACCGGTGCTCAAGGCTCCCCTTGTGGAGGCCTACACACATGCTCAGGACGCAGAGGCGGCCCAGTGCATCGCAGATGCCAAGGCCTGCCAAGCTCGCAACCAGGGCAAGGACATGTGGTACCACCTCGATGACCGGCTCGGCGGCCGGCGGCAGCGCTGGCTCGCACCCCGGTGGAGCACATGGGGGACGGCAGGGCGCCGGTCAGCCTTGACCGCGCTGGTTGGCCCACAAAATTTTTTACTTGACAGGTGGGGCTCGCGCCCCCCCCCCGCCGCTTCCCCCCGAGACGGCCGCCCGTCTTGGTGTTACCGGACCCCCCCCGCCGCCTGCGCCCCCCTCCTCGGCCGCGGACTACCAAGTCCCCGCCTTGCAGGAGGGCTGCCTTGCCACCAACGGCGTCGTCCACCCCTTCACTTTGAAGGAATTGGACGGCGCCCTTGCCCGCCTGCGGTACGAAACGGCGGTCGGTGCCGACCACCTTTCTGCTGAGCTGCTGAAGACCCCTGACCCGGCGGTGAAGGATCTTCTGCTGGTGTTCTGCAACCGTGTCCTGCTCTCTGATGAGCCTCCGCCTGCCGAGTGGCAGACGGCCATCCGAGTCATGCTGTACAAGAAGGGCTCTGCTGCTGACCCCGGTAACTATCGGGGTGTCTGCCTCCAGAGCGCCGCGCTGAAGGTCTTCATGCGCATGATGCTGCACAGGCTCTGCGTCGCGCTGGACCCACACCTGGGTGAGTCTCAGATGGGTTTCCGTCGTGGTCGTAACACTGTCATGGCCTGTATTTGTCGCGCGCCGGTTGATGGAGGAGGTGCGTCGCCTTTGCCCTGGTGGTTTTCCGCTGGTCTTCATTTTTGTCAACTATACACACACTGATACTATACAAGTCTCGAGTGGACACGTGTGTAGTACTCCTACACACACAGATCTCGAATGATTTATCTAGTACCAAATCCGAATGGCTTGCATCACTCCCCGGAAAGGAGAACTTTTGCGGCTGTAGGTGTCAGCTGGCGATGCCTTATTAGGATCAGGAGACGTCCGTCCTATAGTCAGCAAAAGTGGGTGCGAGAGGTCCCCAGTTCGATTCCGGCCTGGATTCATTTGCAGATCGCGTTTTCCGCGGACCGGCACTGAACGCAAATGGTTTTCACCTTTGCGGCGTGCCAAATCAGAAATCAGAATATCAAGGCCTTGGACACGGTCCTCTGGGAGGCTCTTTGGGCCATCCTAGCTCTGGATCGGGTACCACCAGCGTTTATTGCTGCTCTTCGTCGACTGCATGAGGGCTCACAGGCAGTAGTGCGGACTGCGGAAGGGACCACCCCACCATTCCCCCTTTGAACACCGGCTTCGGGGTTTGGCAATTAAGGTTGTGTCCTGTCCCCATATCTGTTCATTATTGTCATGGATCACGCCATGCGCCGGGCACGTGCGCGATTTACTGCTCGATTTACTGCTCGATTTACTGCTCGATTTACTGGTCGAGCCCGGCTTGGACATCCTTAACGAGCGCGAGCACGGCGGGGGGTTAAACATGGCTACCGCCTGTCCGACCTGATTTATGCGGACGACACCACCCTCATCGCGTGCCCCGAGCACATTCAGACCTGGCTGGACTTTTGGGCTTGGAGGCGAGGGCGGTGGAGCTGGAGATTAGTGTCAAAACTGAAGCGATGGTGATTGGGGCCTCCAGCCGCCCACCGCTGCCGCGACTGCTCGACGGGACGGAGGTCCCGTTCCGTGATCGCTTCAAACTGTTGGGGAGCATGCTCCCCGACACCGCCGATGATGTGGACACCCGCATCGGCCTGGCCTGGGCCAGGCGCCGTTCGCTCAACACCTGCTGGCGCTCGAAGGGCCTGCATGGGCGAGCACTGCAAGCGCATGCTCTTCAAGGTCCTCGTCCTCACGGTGCTTACGTATGGCGCCGAGGCGTGGACACTCACAGACACACTGGCGGCTAAGCTAGACGGCACGGTTTACAGGATGCTCCGACAGGTCCTGAATGTAGGGTTTTCCAAGCATAGGTCATTAGGGTCTTTGTATCAGGGTATGCCTCGTGTTTCGGACGAGATTAGGCAGCGTAGGATAGCATTTGTAGGACATCTTGCTCGCACCAGCCAGGTCGACACCGCCCTTGGTCTGGCCGGCCCCCAGCGGCTTGGCCAACCAGGGCGGCATATTGTGACCTGGCCTGGCCCCAAGGACATTCCTAGGAAGCTAGGTAAACCTGCCATGAACTACACCCAGATGTTGCTGGCCGACCTAGTGGTCCCAGCCCAGTTTGAACACCGCATCCACTCCCTCTCCCTTCTTTGGACTGCCATGCAGAACAAGAAGAGGTGGCAGAAGATTGTCCAGGCCCACACGCCAGCCCCTGTGGGCAAGCCACCTCCCCCCAAGAGGAAGGGGCGTTTCGCTGAGTAGTGTAGCTAGGATTTTATAGACTAGATAGCTTAGAGATAAGTTGGTTCGATTACGCGGCTTTGCCCACCTCCACCCATCCAGCAAGGAATATGTGCTACATGATCTCCCAACGGAGGCATGTTATAACTTAATTTTATTTTATTTCATCGACGGTGCGATCTGACGGCGGAGAGTAAGTTCGCCTCAGCACAGCGCGACGCAACGGCTCTTTTCCATGTACAACGTGAGATGCAAAGTCCGTGCATCGCTGATCGGAAATTCCGTCCAACACCGTCGTACAGTACCACCAATCAGTCGCGTCGCGTACCCGAGCCCTTTTCCAGCTATCTCTAGGGGCGGCGCACTCCCGCACTCTTATGGGTCGCCTTTCCGTTGTTCCGCAGACCCGCAACCTTCCTTCTGCATAGCTTTGCGCGGAACTTTGAGAACTGAGAACCAAAACCCATCTTTTTCACCGGCTACTAACTTGCTGTCCTCCTGTGTGGACAGCAAGATCATTTTGCTGGCCACTGCATTTGTTGGGCTGTCTAACCTGACATGCTAAGGTAAGCTGTAAATTAGTAAAATTCAGCTTCACCGGCTAGACAAGAAGCTGGTTGTCCTTGCTGGAGGTCACTATGATCAGAGATCCTGCGACTAAAATATGTATGTAATATGGCGCGATCAGGTAAAAATTGGATGCTTTCCACCTATTCATCGTCAGGCAGCACATCATCTTCCCGCCCCTCCATCTCAGGCTCTTCCTCGTCCACCCCGTATTCATCTGCTGCATCTTCCACTTCCTCCTCCTCTGCCTCCTGGAAACTCTCTTCTTCAACCTCCTTGGCTGCATCTTCCTTGGTGCCCACGGTGGGCCCGCCGCGCGATGCCAGCTGTGACTTCTTGAGTGCGGGCGCGGTTAGCGACTTGCCGCGGTCCTCGGGCTCCGCCTCACCCTCCCCAGCTTCGAGTGGGCCAATGTCTTCCGTGATGAGGTTGAAGCGGATGGGCTTGCGGTTACCCCGCCGCGGCGTGGACACCACGTTGGGGTCGTCCTCCTCCACCATGTCCGCCAGCCGGCGCTGCAGGCTGACCTTGGCCACCGCTCCGTTGCCCATCAGGCCGCGTCCCCTCGCATCCCCATCGTCGTCGTCACTCGCCAGCTCCTGCCCCTCGAACTCATCTTCGATCTCCTCCGCCACGGTGGGCGCCCGCACCTTGCTGACGTGGCCGCCCTTGGCTGCTGGCCCCTCGTCGTCCCACGCCATCTCGCACTCCTCCAATATGTCCTCGTCCAGCACCAGATCCGCACCGGACACAGGTGGCTCCACCAGCCCCACGCAGTCGGCGGGGTCATCCACCAGGATGATGACCAGCTCCTCCTCCACCTCCTCGCCCGCGCCCGCGTCACTCCCCTTGTGCGCGCTGCCGCGGTCGCTGTCCAGAGAGCTCCGCCCCTCGCGGTAGCTGGTGCTGCCGTCCTGCACGTCCGAACGCCCCCGGCTGGACCCGTGCAGGGACAGCTCTACCGCCTCCCTGGATAGGGCCGCCAGGGACTTGAAAAACAGCCGGGAGCCCTCGCTGTCGCCATCCGAGACCGCGCCGTCCGTGAGGGCAGCGAGGTACTTGTGGCACCCCGTGTGGCCCAGCTGCTTGAGCGTGAGCGCTGCCAGCTGCTCGGCGGACAAGCTGCGGCGCAGGTGGGGCATGGCCAGCAAGGCCTCCAGCTGCGCAGGCAGCAGGCCCGCCACCTGGTCTGGGGACAGCGCGGCCAGCTGGCTGGGGGAGAGGCCCTGAAGCGCCTCGGGTGTGACAGCTGCCAGCTGGAAGGTTGCAAGGGACCGCAGCGTGGCGGAGGACAGCATGGCAAGCTGGCCGGATGTCAGCTCCGCCCATTCGGCCTGTGGCCACCGCGCCATGGCCCCGCTGACCTCTGCCTCCCGCACCGCCAGCCCGGCTGTGATGGCCGCCCGCACCTCGGGAGGTGCTGCCGCCAGCTGTTTCTGGGTGAAGGCTGCCAGCTGGTGGGCAGTGAGGGACGCCAGCAGTGCAGGGGGTAGCGCAGCGAGCTGAGCTGCAGACAGGGCCGCGATGTGGCGCTCCATGAGGCCCCCCGTGGCGAGGCCAGGGGGCAGCGCGGCCAGGGCCTGGGGGGACAGCACTGCTAGCTGCTCGGGCGTTAATGCTGCCATCTGCTCGCCCGACAGCAGGCCCGCGGCCACGTGTTCCGGTGTGATGCGCGACAAGGTCTCCAGGGACAGCGTGGCCGGCCCTTGGCTACCTGCGCGTGCCGACGCGCTTCCCCGGCTAGTGATGCTACCCCCCCACACCCCATGGTGCGCGCGGTGCAGCTCCTCCAGTACCAGCAGCTGCATGCGCGTGGCCTCGTCCAGGTGATCGCCGCCGCCATCCATCAGCGCGGCCACCTGCGGCGGTGTCAGCGCTGCCAGCTGTTGCGGCGTCATCGCGTTCAGCTGCTCAGGAGCCAGCGCGGCCACGCCCTGCGCCCCCAGCGCGCGCAGCTGTTCCTGCGACAGCGCCGCCACCGCATGGAGGGGCAGCGCCCGCAACGCCTCCCCGTGGCCTGGCGCCAAGGCCAGCGCCGCCAGGTGTTCAGGGGTCAGGAGCTGCACCTGGGCCGCGGTGACGTCTGCAAGCGACGCAGATGCTGCCCAGGTGGCAACCGCGGGTGACACCACGGGATGTGGCCAAGGGGTTGCGGGCGGCAGCATGAGGCCACCCTTGCTGGGGGAGGACGACGCCAGGTGGGCGCCTGAGGGGGACCGCGACCTCGTCCTGCCACCCTGAGCGCTCCCTGGCGGCTTGGCGGACTGTGCGAAGAGCAGCAGTGCGCGCGTCACCTCGGGCAGCGCCGCCAGCTGCTCCTGGGTGATGGCCGCCAGCTGGTCCCCGCCCCACCGTGCCAGCTGTTCGGGTGTGAGCGCGGTGAGCTGGTCCCCAGTCAGCGCGGCCACCTGCGAGGGCAGCAGCGCGCCGATGGCCTCCGGCGACGCGGCCGCGAGCTCACAGGGGGCCACGCCCGCCAGCTGGGTGGCGGAGAGGAGGGCCAGGCGCGGCACGCCGCCGGTGGCGTCCACGCGCGCCAGCCCGTTGCGCATGGCCTCGATGTCGCGCGGGCAGACGAGCTTCATGACGCGCGTGAGGGAGGGGGGCAGCAGCCGCACCTGCGCGCGCGTGAGGCACCAGAACTTGAAGGCGGAGTCGTCGCCCTCCTCGTCGCTAGCACCGCCGGGCAGGAACGCGCTGGCTTCTGCTGCCCGCCCCTGGCCCTTTGCCCACTGGCGCACGATCTCTTGGTGTGCTGGCGCGATGCGAGATGCCTGCCGTGCGTTGAACGCCTGCAGGTTGCGCGCGTCCAGCAGTTTGATCTGGGGGGGCGAGGACAGTGCACAGGGAATAGGTAGAGGATGCGCGATTGAGGCCAGGGGCCCATGGCAGGACGAGCCAGCAGTAGCTACTACCCATCCACCGGACGTGGTTGCTTCTGCAGCTGCCATGGAACCAGGCAGTGGCCGCATACATATATATGGCGATGAGTGAGCGCGCAAGCCGGACCCTTATTGGCGATGAGTGAGCGCGCAAGCCGGACCCTTATTGCTTGCAGTGCGCACGACCAGGCCACCGCTCCACGCGTGCGCACACCCAGGCCACAAGCCATTCGGTGCGCGGCAGCGCAGTGCTCAAGGGTTGCGTGGCAGGGCTCTGGGGAGCGCAGGCGTGTGGCGGCAGGGCGCGTGCTGTCTCAAGCAGTTAGCCGTGGGGAAGCCGGTAGATGGGAAGGGATATGTCTACTGCTACTGGTAGAGCATATATATACAATTACTATTGTTTTCTTCAGGGTTCTTCTTCTTTTCGGGGTTTTCCTTATGTTGCATGCCAATCTCACCTCCATAATTTATCATAGTCAATGAATATATATATACAATAGAACTACTATATATACACTAGTACTACTATATAGATATCCTCCTATAACGGAGAACCACCCCGAAATCATTACATAGATGTCCATAACAGATATGGTCACAGCCATGCACCACCCAGGTGCAAGCGTGCCAGCCGTTCCCTCCAACTCCTTGCGGGTGATACCGCGGAAGGTGTCGTGCACCCGCTGCCCTGCCTGTGCAGGGGTCGCGGGGCCACACAGAGGGGGCAACCGTGGAGGGATGATAGCACCCAGCCCCGACCATCACGGGGCGCATGGAAACACCAGGAAGCCACGCCGCCGCTGCATGTAAGCAAACTCATGCTTACAGGTAAGGACACGCCCTACTCGTGCCAACATGGGCGCTGTTCAGGTACTGGGCGTGAGGCATGACCATGCACGAGAGAGAGCACCAAGTTATGAACTAGCGTGCCAGCGACCCTTAAACAGCACACTTGTCACGAAACCAGTAAACCAGTCTTTCGCGAGATCCATCTCCATCCCGCTTTTCAGGAACACTCCACAAGCAGCCATGGGTCCTCCCACGTTCCCCCTCCCATTTGACCCCCCATGTTTCCCACCCGCAGGCTCCTGTTTCTTCCCACCCCGGACGGCCCCCCTTCTCCCACCCCCGACAGACCCCCTCTCAACTGCGTGATGGAGGCCAGTGCTTTGTGGCACCGACCGGAGAGGCGGCACCACGCGTGCGGGAGGGGGCCACAGTGCGGGTGCAAGGGGCAGCAGTAAGAGCCGATGCAAAGGATTGGCGTGAGCCCAAGGGGGGCCCAGCTAGCGGACCCAACCCAGCCCGCAGGACACGCGGCTCGCGTGGAGCATCCAGCATGCAGCTGTGCGCCTGCTGCCACCTGTCACCTGCGGCCGCACCGCGTGCCACGCGCGCGGCAAGTTGCGGACCTACACCGGCCGCTCACCTGGTCTGGGCGCAGCGACGACAGCTGATTGGCCGAGAGCGCCTTGATCTGCGCAAGGGGGCCACATTGGGGTGGGAGGGCCACACAAAGCAGACGCGTTGAGTTTCGTGGGCCTCCCACAAGGTGGCTGATGGCAGCTGCAGGCATACCCAAGGGGGCCAAGAGGGGGAGGATGGAGACAAAGTGGGAAGAAAGGAAGGGGGTTACAACCTGGCACGCAGTCTTCATAAAACTGCCTTGGGTTGCCCGTTGCCATGGTACTGTATGACCATGCTAAGCATGGTGCCATCGCAACTTGCCGCGTCGTACGTCTTTTGCCCCCCACTTTTCCCTCAAGAAAAGGGCAAGGTACCTGCATAAGGCCTGCGCTGCAACCACAGGTGGGGATTTGCTCCACGTGCCCCGCAGGAAGCCGAGGGTCCCTACAACAAGTCGACACTTCCCCCGACGCACGGGTGGTGTCCGCGTGCAAGCACAGCCGTCCGTCCGTCACTGCTACAGGTAACCCCCTTTCCACGTGGGGAGAAAGCTACAGGCATGATGGAAAGCTACAGGTGCTCGTCTGGCGTCAAACCCCAGCTTCATTTCTCTTCGACCATGCTGCATGTTGCTATGCTAAACTCCCTTCATCATCCCCAGAGGGGAGACGCACACAGTCCTGCTGCTTGTTGGTTCCAACGAATGGCGGAAGTGGCAAATACTGAAGGGGCAGAAGCCTTATTTCTACAGGCCTGACTTATTCTACAGTGCAAGTACTCAAGGGGCAGAAGCCTTATTTCTACAGGCCTGCCTTATTCTACAGTGCAAATACTCAAGGGGCAGAAGCCTTAGTTCTACAGGCCTGCCTTATTCTACAGTGCAAATACTCAAGGGGCAGAAGCCTTAGTTCTACAGGCCTGCCTTATTCTACAGTGCAAATACTCAAGGGGCAGAAGCCTTAATTCTACAGGCCTGCCTCATTCTACAGTGCAAATACTCAATGGGCAGAAGCCTTAGTTCTACAGGCCTGACTTATTCTACAGTGCAAGTACTTAAGGGGCAGAAGCCTTATTTCTACAGGCCTGCCTTATTCTACAGTGCAAATACTCAAGGGGCAGAAGCCTTATTTCTACAGGCCTGCCTTATTCTACAGTGCAAATACTCAAGGGGCAGAAGCCTTAATTCTACAGGCCTGCCTTATTCTACAGTGCACATGGGGAAAGGTAAGTGAGCTGAGAATGCCAGCAAAAAAAAAATGCTGGCATTACACCCCACATTTGCACTGCTGCTGGGTCCAACCTCTAAAAAGATGGTTTAGCTACGAGTCAACACGCCAACAATCCCTTCCAAAGTCCAGACATTGCACCCATACATTGACACATTTCAGTTCAGGTTAGCCATGCCACAACCGTTCACGAACGCAGCCAACACCCTGCAAGGAAGCTCCGACCACAATTGCCAGCGGCATGTTGCCGCCTTCGCTCCTTGCACCTTGCATGAATGGGAGCGGCGATTCATTAATGGGAGCAGCAATGGTTCCTAGCAACACAGGGTCGTCTGGGCCCATGTGAGGTGTAAGCCAGCCCTGCAGGCTGCGACACAAATGCAACGTGTGCCTTGGTGTCTGGCAGATGCCGCTGTCATAGATGCCAGAGCAAGCACCGCGCGCGCGTGCAAGAGAGAGAGAGAGGGGGGGGGGGGGGGGGAGAGAGAGAGAGAGAGAGAGAGAGAGAGAGAGAGAGAGAGAGAGAGAGAGAGAGAGAGAGAGAGAGAGAGAGAGCTCAACGCTGCCAATAAGTACCTGTGTGGGAGACAGCGCCGCCAGCTGCTCCTCACTTAACGTGGCGATGACCTCGGCGGACAAAGCGCGCATTTGCTGCCCGGTAAAATTAGACAAGTGCTCTCTTGTAAGCCCCCGCGCAGCATCGGCACTAATTGCTGCCAGTTGATCTGGGCGAAGGGCCAGAATTTCGTCGGCAGACGTTTTGGCAAGCGAGGCAGCATTCCAGGCTTTAATTTGTGCAGCCGTAACGGCCATCATCTTTTTCAACGCCTGCGCCTGAGCCGCGTTGCGCGCTTGCAAACTACGTTTCGTTTCTTCCGCCATGGCCCTAACATCCTTATACTCGTATTTTTCATTGTTTTCCTTAGACTTCGTGGTCACCGTGCCTCGCATGTAAGAGGGCACGTCTGACTTCACCGCCTTTGCTTTGGCCTTCGGCTGTGCCGCACCCGCTTTGGCGGCAGACGAGGAAGCCGCCTTTGTAGGCATTGCAATGTCCGGGGATACGCAGCTCGAGCGCAGAAAGGAAATATCAAGGAGACAACCAGCGCAGGCCAGGAAATATATATACAAATATCTCCAGCTGGCTACTGCCGGTTAGAGAGGGGGATACCCCTACTCACCCACCCGCCCACCACACCAATGCGACCACGTTTCCTTTACAGCACAACTTAAAGCCGATTGGTTTCGTTGGGAAAATCCAATGTGGCTCCACATATTCTATTTACAAGTATGTGCTGTCCGGAGTAGCAAAGTTAGAACTGCCTGCATAGCTCCTGCTCGGTTCCCGGTTTTGAGACGGTTCCGGCATCAGTAGGCAATCTCAATAAGTTCAAGTTGTCACGATGTATACGTCATGAATTCCACCAGTCTTGACCATATGAGATATTGTAAACATTCTTTCGCCGAAGGAATTGGTGCAGGCCGATTTCCCCCGTTCCCCGCCCGCAAGGTTTCATGAATTCAGCGAGCTCAGTCGGTCGCAACGGAAACTCCAAATTATTTTAGGTCCCTTCTGTTCTTTCATCCACAGCGTCACAGCCGGGCGCGGACAAGTGCCAATGCCATGACCGTTCTGCTGGTGATAGGTCATGTTTTTGTCCGTCGGACAATGTTGTCACTTGTCAGCAGTCAGTCAGTGCAGTTGACGACTGCGCCGGGTCAGAGTTCAGTACAGTGGTGGAGTTCTCTGCTGCCCATGTGCGGCGTGGGACACAACAACAACAACAACAACAGGAGGAAAAAATGGTTTCGACTTAGGACTTAGAGTTTTTTGCAAAACTTAGCCCTGACCGGGGGAAGACAAGTCTGCGGCCTGCGGGGGCTGAGATTAAATAAGAGGTACCTTGAAATTAAATAAGAGGCGTGCCTCTATGAATATATAGTTTTAGAGGCGAGTTTCTGTTGGCGTTAAGTCGTAGTATTGTACGATTGATAGATTGGTAGTGCCGGCACTGGTGGTACTGCACGACGGTATTGGACGGGGTTCCCGGAATCCCGGTCTGGCAAGCGGATTTTGTATCTCACGGGTACATCTCACGGGTACATCTCACGGGTACATCTCACGGGTACACGACGCGGCACGAAAATGGCTCGCAGAAAAGGCGACTACCTATTTGGCGCCGCGTCGGTCGTGACGTCGTTTACTCCGTTGGATCTGCATCTACGGCGTTCGTGGGTTGTTTCGAAACCCGGTCGATGAGATTTAACGGAAGTCGGGTATAAAAATGATCCTTTTTTGACAATCACGAGAAAATGTAAAAGTCGAAAGGAATTAAACGGCTTGACATATTGTCGACGATTTGCCGTCCAGTACTACAAGTTAACGCCAATCGAAACTCGCGTCCAAGAATATATTTGGATAGAGGCATGTCTCTTATTTAATTTCAAGGTACCTCTTAATTAATCTCGGGCCCCGCCTCGGGCTATGAGTTTGCAAAAAAAAAGTCTGGAAGTCCGGGCAAAGGTGAACAGGAGGAAAAAATCAACAGTTGTGGAGCACTGCATCGAGGTTACCTGGCGTGCGATCGATTGCTAGGATGCACCACGCTGTGAGCTCACGCGAAGGGATGATGCAACTATTTTATCAGTATTTTCTCAGACTCATGAGTCTGGATGCGCATCCAGACTCACCCAAGCCTATTGGCGCGGTACTCCAAGCAGGTCCGTAGCCTGCATACAAGGCTCGCCTGTCGGCCTGTGGGCCCGCGGGTGTCTACAGGCCGTAAGTGCAAGACAGCAGACCCCCGGCAGCCATGGCGGGAGAAACATTCCGGAAATTGACGGGGGCGGCATGGACATTTACCTAAACGAAGATTGACGTTTCAATATCTTTTTGCTAAGCATGAAAGTTAGCATTAATTGCTATTCGATAGATAAGGCATTTTATCATGGATTTTCTCCAGAGCTTGACAGTGTTTGTCGTGGAAGACTGGTCCAATCCAGTAAATCAAGTGTCGGCATTACTATCGATTGTTCCGTTGGATTGCTACATTTGCCAATTGAGCTTCACTTCGAAGAGTGATATTGCCTTGTTATGTTGCCAGGCGGAGCAAATGTTGCCAGGCGAGATACCGTCGACTGTGCTCGTCATCACCTTGCAACAGTTGTAAGTACATGCACCTGGCGAGCGGGGTTGCTGGTGTTCTTTTCTTTCCCGCGAGCTGTCTTGGTTCTTCTGCGTTGTGCATTGTTTCCCGATGCATGTAGGAGCGCGCATATAAGCAGGCCTGCTTTCTTTGGGTCAGGTCCCGATGGTGCGTTGTCGATCGAGGGAGCCCGTCAAGCAGGCGTGCTGTTATTATGATGATTTGAAACTTGTATGATTCCCACCATATGTTCAGCTAGACTATGGCCACGTTTGGTGCCATGATGCTACAGTCTTACCGTTGGTAGCCGTATTTTCCGCTTGCCTCAAGCGTTGGAATGCACAACCTCTCCATTTTTATCCCGCCCGGTATGTCAGTCTCGGAACTCCATGTAAGAGACCCTTCATTGCTTATTCATACTTGCTGATTGGGCCAACGTATGTGCTTCTATCGCCAGCCGCGCTTCTCCTTACACCTTATTTTGTTTGACTGCAAGGGCCCTGCCTGATGCCTTGGCGTTGACGGTGGTCGTTGTGGATGTCAAGCACGTGGTCAGAAAGACGGTATCGCGGTATGGCATTGGTAAAACTTCTATAATTCAGTGTAGGTAAAGCTCTTGCCAGCATCCTAGGCACCATAGCAGTAGTATTGTCAGTACGGTTCCTGTGCTTGCTCGACAGGATTTGTCGTGTAGCCTTTTTTTTTCTCATGAAGGCTATGGTTGGCAGTGGTACCATTACATGTTGCCTGCATGCAATTGTTCTAGGCTCGATACGTGTCCATGGTAGGTGATTACGATAAGGGTGCTAGAATTTCTTCTAAGAGACCGGAAGTCCTGTTGAGATCAAGGTTGGGAGAATATGTAGGCGACTGTTGTTGTCACATTGGTTTCTCTATGCTAATGTGAATCGGGTTGTGGTGTTGGGATGCTGCATGTTGCCACCGGAGGAAGGCAGGATTCATGCTTCAAAAAGAAACTATTGTAGCAAACTATAGCAAACTATGTCATAGCAAAGTATTATAGAAGCAGCCAGCAGGTAATACCTAGCATCGGTCCTTAGGTAAGCGAACTTCTTGCATATTGCATCCTGTCTTTCCTTGCTTCCAGGCTTGCTTCGTTACTTTGGGTTTGCTGGCTGGCCGGCTTGCTGGCTGGCTTGTATTGCTTGTTCATGCCCACACGTACACATTTGCATATTTACGTACACACATGTCCATACGCACACACACAATGCTATCCACACACAATACCGCGCTTGTGCCACTACATCAGAGCAACCAACCAATGTAACAAGCTGGGCCATATCCCATATCGTCATGGCTTCCCACCCTACGCAGCTGTTAGCTGCACCGCAGGACCAGTGTCTCCTAACACCATGGGTTGTCATGCCAAATCGCTGTCATGGCTGTCATGGCTGTCATGGCTGTCATGGCTGTCATGGCTGTCATGGCTGTCATGGCTGTCATGGCTGTCATGCCTGTCATGGCTGTCATGCCTGTCATGGCTGTCATCGCCGTTGCCAGGGGAATGTTATGAGTGCCAGTTTACGATGCTCAAGGGCAGGCAACTAGTTCATTTGGCAATGCGCACGCAGGACGCAGATGCATGCCGGACGCGTGTTCTTTGTAACAGAAAGCGGCACGCAGCGCAGGCAGTGCCTGCTCGCTGGACATGCAAATTAATGCAGTCTTCAGCAAGTGGTCAGCGCATTTGCAAGATGCACATGACCATGGCAGCGATAACTGTAATGTTTTGTATCCACAGGTAAACCTGCTATGCACACGATGGGCTAGCGCAGATATCGCTCCAACCACTTATGGCTGGCAGCAAGTGTTGATGTGATTTCTTCTATAATGACTAACCGCATCTGGACATCCAGATCAATAGTTGTATCAATCCAATACATGTGAGGGAGGGGTAGGGGCTAGGGCCAGGGATTCTACTTGGTAGGGTAGAGAGAGCAAGCGTGAAAATGTGGCTGGGCCACACGGAGTGTATACGACATGGTTATCCTTGGCCGGTTGTAATGAACTAAAAAAGTATATATTTGAAACGTGCTTTCATTAGGAATCGAACATGGAGCTAGCCTCAACCCTCGAGATCATGGTGGTGCATGGGACAGTGCAGTTTAAAATTTAAATATCCCATCAGTTGTGACAAAACGGCATACAGCTTCCCGAGTCCGGACACATTCTATTTGCATGGGGGCTAGTTTGCTCCTGCACGCACAGATAGGCATGTATTCAGGCTTTAATTTAGCTTTTAGTTTTTTGATTACTACTATATATTTAACCCTGTGGGCAAGCCCCCTCCCCCCAAGCGGAGGAGGCGTTTTGATGAGTAGTGTAGTTAGGATTTTCTAGATAGCTTAGAGTTAGGATAGTTCGATCACGCGGCTTCCTCCACCCCATCCATCATGGAATATGTGCTACATGATCTCCCCACGGAGGCATGTTATAATTTAATTTAATTTTTTTTAATAGCCCTGAGAACTAGGGGCAACGTTTGTGTTCTTATATTAATGAGGTTATCATGGTACTCTGTGGCATGTACGTCAGTGTGTGCTTGCTTGCTTGCCGCCTTTCCCCCCCCCTGGCCCACTGTGGGAAAGAAGCGTATTTGCACCTAGGGGAAGAATGCCAGGAGAGACCACTAGGGTCTGGCTCCATCTAGATAGAAAAGACCGGTAGGATTGTGTGCACCCACCCACCCACCCACCCACCCACCCACCCACCCACCCACCCACCCACCCACCCACCCACCCACCCACCCACCCACCCACCCACCCACCACCCACCCACCCACCCACCCACCCACCCACCCACCCACCCACCCACCCACCCACCCACCACCCACCCACCCACCCACCCACCCACCCACCCACCCACCCACCCACCCACCCACCCACCCACCCACCCACCCACCCACCCACCCACCCACCCACCCACCCACCCACCCACCCACCCACCCACCCATCCATCCATCCATCCATCCATCCATCCATCCATCCATCCATCCATCCATCCATCCATCGGGGTTAACCCTTAAATGGTACTGAGTCCGTTTTCGTGGTACCAGTCGAAGTCCTACCACTCTAACGGACTGAGTTTGTGCGCCTTGCAGGCGCCGCGCCAAAAAGAATTTAACGGTCAAACCTGGGGGATTGAAAGATCTAGATCTCAGCTTTCCGTAGAGCACTTCAGACCGTACTTTGGACACCTGGCCAGGGAGATATGCTTGAGCAAAGTTAGGGGGGTACCATGGTCCAACGGGACCGACGTGCATGAAAAATATTGACGCGCACGGCTATGGCGGTGCACACAACTGACTGGTACGAGAGAATAGCTTGACATAATGGACTCAAATTTTGTAGGCATGATTTTTAAGTCATAAAAACGTTATACCCCTAGCCATGGAGCGTTTGAAGATGCGTAGATGGGTCTCGGGGTGCTGGTAGGCGCAGCAAATCATGTTAGCGGCCAGGCGGTGACAGTGCGAGTGCTGCATGTTGCTAGGCGGAAATTTTCGAGATATTTGCGCATGGATAAACGTTTGACGTTGTTCCCAACCAGATTTGCTAGAACTGGCAGCCAGGAAAGGCTCGAGGCTACGTCCATGAATCGGGCGTGCTGGCTCCCGCAGGAAAAGGTAATCTGCTGTTCCGACCTGGTACGTTCTAGCCTCCTAGCGTGTTCCGTTAACCGTATATGGTTGTATTATCGTTTCTAACTAATATCAGGGTTATAATCGAGGGCTTGTGATTGTCATTTTGTTGTTTTGCTGCCTCTACGCATCGGCTTGTCATGGTTGTGGAATACCATCAGGTCAAGCAGATTTTGGACCATGTTTGGTCGCTGTTAGCTGAGGCTGCAACGGAAATAGCGTGATAACGGTTGGTATTGGTTAGTAATATGGTAAATGTGATTACCCAGTGCTTTTCCTGGCTCAAACAGCCCGAGACAAGTTCTTTTCTGACCAGTTTTAGGCATGGCTTCTTGTTTTGCTGGCCAACGCCCACCTTCTTATTTTGCATCCATTGCACGTGACAAACATGGAGATACCCAATACCTGTTTGCATGGAAGCATTACCAACGTGTTCCTTTTGTTTTCTTTATTGCTGCAAAGAACGTGGAGGTGTTTTGTCATTCATTGGGTGCGTTAGTGATGTAGCTCCTTGCCACCCCTTTGACGCGCGCTTTAGTCCTTGATTAATGAGCCTTTCACCTATTTTTTAGCATGGTCTTGTGTCTTATATGCTGGCTTATCTCAGGTTCCACGCTGGGCCAGTGGCTGGCCTCGACGACGACGCCCGCCGCCAGCGTGCCATGCAGCCCCTGTCAGCCCGCAGCCCGGCTGGCCGCGCGAGGACTGAGGCCAACGGCCGCACGACCCACACGCTGGCAGCTGGCACCCAGCTGACAGGGCCTCGTAGGAGGCAGTATCTGCGCACCCAGAGGCACAATCTGTAGTTTGGCACATAGCCAGGTAGCCTAATTGACAGTTAGCTACACCCTTCAATGGCTAGTCATGCGCTATATATACCGCGGGCGCGCACTAGTGCCATTTTGGCCCCTTGCGGCATGTTGGCATGTGTTATATTGCATGGTCTCTTGTTTTATCACCTGGGTATGGTGCATTATGCCCGTTTGGGCATCCCTTGTTGTTTCATGCCAATTGGAATAAAGTTTTGTGTTGTTATGCTACCATTTATACCCCTGCCAGCTGGCCCGTTATAACGGTGCCAGCTGGCTTTGGCCATTTTGTAGCTAGCGTTCACAGTTTTGTGACATTTCATGTTGTGAATGCATTGATGGCGTGTCTATGATTATAATAACCTGCCTTTAAAAGGCCAGGGCCAACTGATTTGTGTAAATGGTCGATAATGCATTATATGTGTCTCGAACCCCATGTGCGCTGTACCCCCCTGAGGGGGGTGCTATTTATAGCAGGTGTAGGGCATTGATATGTGACCAACCAAATTTCCCAAACATTATTTGATATAAAAGCATGCTTGGTTCCAAGGGTGGGCCAGAAAATGTTATTTGGCTAGTTACTGCCAGGCGCACAAAGATACCCAAACTCAGTCCGTTTCGGTGGTTCCAGTTGACACCATTTAAGGGTTAATACTCGGACGTGCATGACTCCCCAACGGGAGTACGAGTTTGCCTATTTAACTAACACGGGTGCTCCGCGGAGCTCCCCATCGGGTCGACCGCTTGATCACTGTAATTAAATGAATGAACGAGTTATTAATGGTGAGAGACCACATGTTATTGAATAATGGTGAGGCACACTGCAAGTGATGCACGTGGATGGAAGGAGCAGATGTGGAGCCACGGTGGTACGACAAAACGATTTGAATTAGGGCACGTGCTGGCATTTTCAAGAATCATGCCACACGCATTCCATTACATGCACCACGTGCAAGCATATATATGAGAAGCTATGATGGGTTCAATGGACTCACTTCACAAGTGCATCCGCAATGCATGCATGTAGTGAAATCCCTTCCCGCACCGGGGTGGGTACAATAATAAGGCAGTCAGGCAGGCCTTCTCCATGACATACCCAGATGGTATGTCACAGTATTGCTATATACTTGCAACATCAAGTACAAGAATAAAACAAAAAAGCCTGTCATTTGGGTTTGTAATGGAAGTTGTACAGAGAGGTAGAGCGCGAGAAAGCTACAGATACACGGTATTATTCCAACAAGAGTGAACCACATGGGTAACACCCCAATGCATCCAGCAAGTTCATGATTGAGGTAGGCAGCTCATGTGGCATTGAAAATGCTCTGCTCGCCCTTAGCCAGTTGTTGGCGGCGAACACCATCAGCTTAGCTCTGGCCAAGGTAGCAGATACCAGCAACGGAAGCAGATAGCAGCAGTTGCAAACCGCATGTAGCCCAGACCCCTCTGCTCACATCAGCAACGCAAGAGATGCACATGATGCATGCAAGAAAGCCAGAAAGCCAGCAAGCCAGCAACATGCCAACACTAGCCAGCACATATGCAGCAAGCACAGCGAGCACTTACCACGAAGACGATATCACATCCCCAATCTCCCAGTACCTAGATATCTAGTTGAGGCTGATTGCGGGTGGGGCCCACTCAGACGATGAAAGGTGGCGACCTGGCGAAAATTGCCGCACATTGTGTACAGCACTGTCAGTGCTACGTGACCTCTCAACAGAGGCCCATGCTCCATCACCACATGCACCAACAAGGCAAACAATCACAGACAGCCACCAATTGCAAGCAATACAGCTATGTTAATAACCCAGAGATGCAAACAGGCACAAAAGTCAGCGATGCAAGACACCTAGGCAGTACTGAATGCATGCAACGACAGCGGCGCCAACAATGGCAGTCATGATAGCCATGACAGCCATGACAGCCATGACAGCCATGACAGCCATGACAGCCATGACCGCCATGACCGCCATGACCGCCATGACCGCCATGACCGCCATGACCGCCATGACCGCCATGACAGCCATGACAGCCATGAAAGCCATGAAAGCCATGAAAGCCATGGCTGCTCGGCAGCGAACAATACTATAAAGTATATAGCCATAACTATGAAGTATATAACCACAAGTATACAACCATACCCAACAAGCACGCCTGCTTTAAAATAAAAAATAAATATAATAAAAATAATTATGATGGGCTCCCTCGATCGACAACGCACCATCGGGACCTGACCCAAAGAAAGCAAGCCCGCTTATATGCGCGCTCCTACATGCATCGAGAAACAATGCACAACGCAGAAGAACCAAGACAGCTCGCAGGAAAGAAAAGAGCACCAGCAACCCCGCTCGCCAGATGCATGTACTTAAAAACTGTTGCAAGGTGATGGCGAGCACAGTCGACGGTATCTCGCCTGGCAACATTTGCTCCGCCTGGCAACATAACAAGGCAATATCGCTCTTCGAAGTGAAGCTCAATTGGCAAATGCAGCAATCCAAAGGAACAATCGATAGTAATGCCGACACTTGATTTACTGGATTGGACCAGTCGTCCACGACAAACACTGTCAAGCTCTGGAGAAAATCCATGATAAAATGCCTTATCTATCGGATTGAAATTAACGATAACTTGCGTGCTTAGTGACAAGATATTGAAACGTCGATCTACGTTTAGGTAAATGTCCATGCCGCCCCCGTTAATATCCGGAATGTTTCTCCCGCCATGGCTGCCGGGGGTATGCTGTCTTGCACTTACGGCGCCTGAGTAATTTACGCGCCCGCAGGCCCACCGGCCGACAGGCGAGCCTTGTTGTTTGTGTTGTTGTGTCCCACGCCGCCCAGGGGCGAGCCTTGTATGCAGGCTACGGACCTGCTTGGAGTACCGCGCCACTAGGCTCGGGTGAGTCTGGATGCGCATCCAGACTCATGAGTCTGAAAAATATGGTCCGTTCTAACGGAGCCTGTTTGGACGGCCAGCGTGGCAGCGTGCTTCCGTTTACGGCACGCCGAGTACGGTGAGTGAGAGGCTTTGCGCGACAGGGTCAGCACTCGGCAGGCCACTGACATCTCGATCTCCCTGGCCGCCCTAGCCCGTAGCCGTGGCCGACAGGCCGAGGCACTTCCACTGGCGGCAGTTCCCTATTTCCTGAATCCTTAACTTACAATTACGTGGCCGGTTTAACTTTCGGCCCGGTCGGCGGCGGTCTGGATAATGCGGTCTTTTGTGTTTTTGGAGGCGACTGGTTCGGCCTTTTCAACTGTGTCGCATTGCAGCGGTAGCACCGACTAGTTCCACCAGCAATTGCAGCCATGGCCGCCGCTATGACATCATGCGCTGTCCGCATCTCTGCCCCGGTGGCCACCGCTGCCCCGGCGGCTCGTTCTCAGAGGAAGGCCGCGGTTGCAAAGGTCCGTTTGCCTGCGGTATTCGCGGATTGCCATGACTTAGACTTAGCATGCTTCGGCACAGATAGCCGCTGCGAACATACATTCGTGGATTGTAGCAATTATCTCGGCTGGCCATAGGTAGTAGAATTCAGATATGATAGTTTTTTCCTCCAGTCCACGCAATCAGTTATGTGGCCAATGCTGATTATTGTGCTGACTGCCTTTTTTGTATGTTTTGTCGTTTGGTATGTCGCAGGTTGGAGCCCTGAGCGGTAGCTCCACCTTCTTCTCGTCCGCCTCGTTCCGCGCATCATCTGCTGCCCCAGTCCGCGGCCAGGTTGTTATGTCCGCTGCTACTGATGCCATTGTGGAGAGCCTGAAGAACCTGACCCTCCTCGAGGCTTCCGAGTTGGTGAAGCAAATCGAGGCAACCTTTGGCGTCGATGCTTCCGCCCCAGTTGGAGGAGCTGTGATGATGGCGCCGGCCGGAGCTGGTGGGGCTGCTGAGGCGGCGGCCGTCGAGGAGAAGACTGAGTGGGATGTTGTCATTACCGATGTTGATGCCGCCAAGCGCATTGGCCTGATCAAGGTTGTCCGCAGCATGACCCCTCTTGGCCTGAAGGAGGCAAAGGATGCCGTCACCACATTGCCGAGCACCATCCTGGCCGCCGTGCCAAAGGAGAAGGCCATGGAGGCCAAGAAGGCCCTTGAGGAGGGTGGCGCCAAGGTTGAGTTGAAGTAAATGGGATGAATTTATTTCCGCCCCAAATCATCCCCCTTATCAATAATGTCTCGCAGTAATGATGACTGCTGAGTGCCGCTCCATGTCTAGTGAAAGTGGCAGGCAACCTTGCCAGGCTCACAGCCTGGCCGAGTGTCGTACATTGTAAAGGTCACAAAGCAGCAGATCGAGTTAGCCATTCTGTTGATGAATAGCCTGGTGGAGCGAACTGTGTTTTGCACTACCAGGCTTTTCAAGTGATGTATCACGCATCCGACCATTTTTTGGACTGGCATTATTCCAGTACCACATGCAGTCGTGATGCGTTTTTGCAAAGATGCAATAGAAGGTCACTATTGTTTGCAGCTCCTCCACTGTTGCTCATACACAGGAGTTCGCACGTGAGCCGCCTTACCACAGGCACATGAATGATCGCTAATTAACTTAAGTTGTAACTGCACATCAATGCGCTTTTTATCATTTTGTAATTGGGATCCAAACATCCATAATGGCTGGGTATTTTACTGCAAACAATTTTCACAATGATGCCATAATCTCAACGAACAAGGCTACACACTTCCATCTCCATACACGTCATCGGTGGCTCTCTCAGCCACCGCTCGACCTTCTTGATGGTCGCTCATCCTTCTTGATGGCCCTTGCGTCCAGTAACAGGACCGCGTCAAGCTGCTGGGTAGCTTACTCCCCACCTCGACGGAGGTCCCGTTTCGTGATCGCTTTTAACTGCTGGGAAGCATGCTTCCTGACACCGCCGCCGATGTGGACACCCGCATCGGCCTGGCCTGGGCTCGGCATCGTTCGCTGAAAACCTACTGGCACTCGAAGGTCGGTCCTCAGCGAGCACCGCAAGCGCATGCTCCTCAAGGTCCTGGTCCTCACGGTGCTCACGTATGGCGCCGAGGCATGGACGCTCACGGACACGCTGGCGGCCAAGCTAAACGGCACGGTAACCAGGATGCTCCGTCAGGCCCTGAATGTCGGGTTTTCCACGCATAGGCATCTAGAATCTTTGTACCAGGGCATGCCTCGCATTTCGGACGAGATTAGACAGCGTAGGATAGCATTCGTAGGACATCTTGCTCGCACCAGCCAGGTAGACACCGCCCTCGGTCTGGCCGGCCCACAGCGGCTTGGCCAGCCAGGACGGCAGGCATATCCTGATCAGAATATACGCTTGGCTGATTTCGTTAGTACCGGCTACGCCCCCTTCTAAAGAAGGATTCAGCCGTGTTCAGCCCGTCTCACGGTGCGAGACTGAACAAGTCTCGCGTGCAGACATGTGTGTAGTACTCCTACACACAGATCTCGAGTGATTTATCTAGTACCAAATCCGAAAGGCTTGCATCACTCCCCGGACAGGAGAACTTTTGCGGGTGACTGTAGGTGTAAGTTGGCGATGCCATGGTAACCGGAGACGTCCGTCCTATAGTCAGCAAAATTGGTGCGAGAGGTCCCCAGTTCGATTCCGGTCGGATTCATTTGCAGATCGCGTTTTCCGCGTTTTCCGCGGCCCGGCACTGAACGCAAAGGTTTTCACCTTTGCGGAGTGCCTGATCAGAATATACGCTTGGCTGATTTCGTTAGTACCGGCTACGCCCCCTTCTAAAGAAGGATTCAGCCGTGTTCAGCCCGTCTCACGGTGCGAGACTGAACAAGTCTCGCGTGCAGACATGTGTGTAGTACTCCTACACACAGATCTCGAGTGATTTATCTAGTACCAAATCCGAAAGGCTTGCATCACTCCCCGGACAGGAGAACTTTTGCGGATGACTGTAGGTGTAAGTTGGCGATGCCATGGTAACCGGAGACGTCCGTCCTATAGTCAGCAAAATTGGTGCGAGAGGTCCCCAGTTCGATTCCGGTCGGATTCATTTGCAGATCGCGTTTTCCGCGTTTTCCGCGGCCCGGCACTGAACGCAAAGGTTTTCACCTTTGCGGAGTGCCTGATCAGAATATCCTGACCTGGCCTGGCCCCAAGGACATTCCTAAGAAGGTAGGCAAACATGTCATGACCTCGCGTGCAGACACGTGTGTAGTACTCCTACACACAGATCTCGAGTGATTTATCTAGTACCAAATCCGAAAGGCTTGCATCACTCCCCGGACAGGAGAACTTTTGCGGATGACTGTAGGTGTAAGTTGGCGATGCCATGGTAACCGGAGACGTCCGTCCTATAGTCAGCAAAATTGGTGCGAGAGGTCCCCAGTTCGATTCCGGTCGGATTCAGTTGCAGATCGCGTTTTCCGCGTTTTCCGCGGCCTGGCACTGAACGCAAAGGTTTTCACCTTTGCGGAGTGTCTGATCGAAATGTCATGACCTACCCACAGCAGTTGATGGCTGACCTAGTGGTCCCAGCGCAGTTTGAAAATCGCATTCACTCCCTCTCTCTTGCTTGGACTGCTATGCAGGACAAGAGGAGCTGGAAGACCTTTGTCCGTCCAGGCTCATACGCCCGCCCCTGTGGGCGGGCAAGCCCCCTCCCCCCAAGCGGAAGGGCGGCGCTTTGCTGTGTAGACTAGGTAGGGTTTTCTAGATTAGATTAGCTTAGAGTTAGATTAGTTCGGTTTCGCCGCTTTGCCCCCCCACGGGAATATGTGCTACATGATCTCCCAACGGAGTCATGTTATATGTTAATTTAATTTAATTTAGGCCCCCCATTGATTAATTAATTAATTAAAATCATAGCTCCGTGGGGAGCATATGTAACACATAGCCCTGAGAAAGGGGCATCTATGGGTTTGTAATACAATCAGGGCGACAACCTGCAGGTGTAGGATGTACAACTATCACCTGCTCTGGGTGCACTAGGTGCACCTGCACCTCCATGATGGTTCATGCCTCCTAAACAAGCACAGGCACCCAGGGGGGGCTTGAGGAGAGGGCCTAGAAGGCCTGCATGACATATGGGGTGGAAGGTATGTGGCTAGGCTATAATTAATTAATTAATTAAACTCGTGCTCCCGTTGGGGAGTCACGGAGCACCGAAGTGCTTTTAATCCCTGTGTGTGCACTACAGGAGAAAGGGCAGAGACCCCCAGTCTCCTTCATGCCAAAGGCATGCCACAGCTGCAATCGGGCGCGGCTAGCTAAAAGGACAGGCTAACGATCCGGCAAACTGTGGGTGCAATAAGACCCATGTGAGCATATCATAGCAAGGAGCGTGGGCAAGTAATCTGAACATAGCCAGGGCGTAGCATGGCTGTACTAGAACTAGGCTAAGGCTATGGCTGGTTGTGTACCGTGCGTTGGCGGCACGTGACTAGGTGTGTTGGCACAGCTAGGCAAACATTCTAGGCATGGCTGCCTTAGCGACAGTGACTCCAATGGTTACAAGCTAGGGCTATTGCTATTCTAGCCCGCTGGGGGCGTCCACATCTTGTGGCTAGGCTATAGCTAGGGTACACATGGCCTCTCAGCAGGGAGTAACTCCCTGCATGGGCAAAGCATGACTCGACATTGTTACGGCTATTGCAAGGGCGCACTGAATGACTATGTCCACTGAATGACGAATTCCGGCCACGAGGTAGCCATGGCTGTCGGAGCTCATAACTTTCACGTTTGAGCACCGAATTTAGCCGTGAATATCACAATCGCTTCGTCTTTCTAAGACGCACATGCTGATATAATTTTCCGACGCTATTACGCAATATATGGCGAATTATAAACGCGCCTCGACGCAACGCAGCCTGGCGGCTGCGCTCGGCAATGAAAATACGTCTGCAGCTCAGGCTGCAGCTCCGCCATCAGGTCCGGCAGGCAGCGGCGACACTAGTCGTGCACTGGTGGTCGTCCAGCAACCTCCCGGGCTTAACGCCTCGCCATCTGCATCGCCTGACCCCAAGCGCACCCGCTCAGCCGACAAAACAGGAGGGTCCTCCCGCCCCTCAGAACCGAGCTTTCGGCAACTGCCTTTCATGGTCACTGATTACGACTGGACCAACCCGTCTCCGACCGATGCTATGAGATGCATCTTCTTCGGGGACTACGCTTCGCTTTACGACCTGTGCCTCCATGTCCACGAGAACAATCGCCTCATCCTCCCGGACGGCCGCCTCTGGCGACACCTCACCCTGCTGCCCGGGTGCAAGCGCCCCGAACTCCAGCACGCCATCCTCAACTCCCTTCTCAAGCGCTCCGACGGCGAGATCTGGGCTCCATCCATCTCCGCCCCCACACTCCGTTCCATCCTGACGGAAGCCTTCCAGCAGCACGTGACCCCCCTTGCTGCCGACATTTCAGCAATCGGCGGCACGCTGACTGCTGAACTTCCTCACATTTCTGGACCGCCGCCGCCTCCACCTCCACCGCCGTTTCCGCCTTCACTGCCGACATCAAAGCCCAGCTCCTCGACCTCGACCAACGCCTTCAAGCCACCGCCACCGCCCTTGAGAGCTTGCATGACACCGCCGGCCTCACCGCCCAAGCGGTGCAGGAAATCGCTGCCCAGCCGGCACCTGCTGGCCCGGCCAGTGATGTTCCCTCCACCTGGGCGGACTTGCTTAAGCATCACACCACCTCCACCACCTCCACCATCGCGGCACAACTCAAGCAACAAGCCCTCGACCTTCGCGAGGCGGCCGAGCTCGACAAGCGCAGCCACAATGTCATCGTCAAGCACTTCGACCAGCCGGCAGGTGAGACCTCCACGAGTCTCCTTGAGGCAGTTAAGCGCGCCATTCTTGCTCCCATGTTACTCACTGGTGAGCTGGACATGTCGGTTGTCCGCCTCCCCCGCGCGCGGGGGAAGGCTGGCCCGGCACCCGTGCTCCTCACCTTTAAGTACATGACGGACAAGCTGGCGTTCCTTAAATGCCGCAAGAAGCTCTCGGAGACTCGCTTCACGCTGGACGACGACTTGACCTTGGCCCAGCAACAGCGGCGACGCGAGCTATGGCCGACCTACCTTCAGCTCCGGCAGCGTGCAGGGGGGAAGCCGGTATACTGGAGGGGGGCGGTCATCCACGTTGACCACAAGCCCTGGCAGGCCCCTCCTGCCGGCACTCCAGGCTAGGGAATATACCAGTAGTGTAGATTAGATAGGCTTAGCCTTGCAAGTGGCCCACGCGCATGTGCGCCCATAATGGCCCCCATGGATGATGCTTTCAGTATCTAGCCGCGCCCAGCCTACAATGGGACCTCCCATGGATGATGCATTAAGAATTTAGCCATGCGATGCCTATGCAGGGAGTTACTCTCTGCTGAGATGCCATGTGTACACCAGCTATAGCCTAGCCACATACCCTCCACCCCATATGTCATGCAGGCCTTCTAGGCCCTCTCCTCAAGCCCCCCCTGGGTGCCTGTGCTTGTTAAGGAGGCATGAACCATCATGGCGGTGCAGGTGCACCTTGTGCACCCAGAGCAGGTGACAGTTGTACATCCTCCACCTGCAGGTTGTAGCCCTGATTGTATTACAAACCCATAGATGCCCCTTTCTCAGGGCTATGTGTTACATATGCTCCCAACGGAGCTATGATTTTAATTAATTAATTAATTAATTATTGCAAGGGCGGGTGTGGGCCCATCACGTAGGCATACATGGCCACAGCACGGCAGCGACGTGGCGATCAAGGCCAGGCATGACGGCCAGAAGGTCTACGTCCGCCTCGTCCACGACACCCCCGTGCTATTCATCAACGGCCAGCGCACGGAGGCGCAGGCTCCTAACAAGCGGCACAAGTCGGGCCGTACGTCCGGCCCGCCCCAGCTGCGTCATCATCGTCTACGCACGTCCCGGGTATGGATGCCGCCCGGTAAGGGCACACCCTCGCGGCCTCGCGGTAAAATAGGCTTTGGGCACAGCCTTTATAAACAAGCCCCTTTCCATCCTCATGTCGCACCGTGCGAGCATGATCAGGATGCAAGGTCGCCAGGCACGCCACGGTCAACCTTCCCGCCAATTTACCAGCCTCACACGCCTCCTAGCCCGCCTTGAGCGGGATGAGGCCCAGTCGACACGCCGGCGACCCCAGCCAGGACGGAGACGACGCATATCCGTCCTGAAAGAAAGCCTCAATGCGTTGACAAGCATTAACCCCAATCGCCACCCTCCCCCTCCCCCCCCCCCACCCCCACCCCCACCTCCAGCACTACCCTTCTCCACCCCCACCCCCACCCCCACCCCCCCGCTAATAGGGCAACGGCCCATTCTTGGTATTGCAAGTTTTAACGTGCGCACCCTCCCTGCAATGCTGTTAGGTAGATGTAGTATGTAGCCAATGTAGATAGATTAGACCGGTAGGAATGTTTGCACCCATCCATCCATCCATCGGGGTTAATGCTCCGTGACTCCCCAACAGGAGCACGAGTCTAATTAATTAATTAATTAATTAATTAACACATGGCCACGTCACTAAGCTTTCTAGTCTACACTACTGCTATATATTCCCTAGGCTGGGGTGGCTGGGGTGGCTGGGGTTGCAGGGGTCGCCTGCCAGGGCTTGTGGGCAACGTAGATGGCCGCCCCCTTCCAGTAGACCGGCTTCTGCCCCGCCGTCTGCCGAAGCTGGAGGTAGGTCGGCCATAACTCCCGTCGCCGTTGTTGCTGCGTCAAGGTCAAGTCGTCGTCCAGCGTGTAGGCGGTCCCCCCAAGCCGCTTGCGGCACTTGAGGAACTCCATCTTATCCGCCATGGTGTCAAAGGTGAGGAGCAAGGGGGAGGGGCCGGCCTTACCCCGCGAGCGGGGAAGGCGGGTCACCCCCCGTGGCTTGCCCTTACCAGTGATAGCCATGGGGACAAGGATTTTGTTCTCAAACGCCAGGGCAAGGGTCTCGGAGGTCTCGTCCTGCAGCGGGTCGAAGTGCTTGACTATGACGTTAAGGCTGCGCTTGGCGAGCTCGGCCTCCTCGCGGAGGTCCAGCGTCTGCTGCTTAAGCTGGGCGGCGACGGCGGAGGTGGTGGAGGTGGCGTGTTGCTTAAGCATGTCCGCCCAGGTCGGGATGGGAGGAGCATCGCCGGCAGGGCCAGCAGGGGCTGGCCGAGCGGCGATGTCCTTCACCGCCTGAGCAGTGATGCCGGCGGTGTTCTGCAAGCATTCGATGGCTATGGCATTGTCCTGCAGGCGCTTGTCGATGGCGAGAAGCTGGGCCGTGAGGGCGTCGGTTGTGGTGGAGGTGGAGGCGAGGAGCTTGGAGGTGGCGGTGGTGGTGGAGGAGAGGATGGGAAGCTCGGCAGCCAACGTGCCGCCCATGGCCGCCACATCTGCGGCCAGGGGTGTCACGTGCTGTTCGATGGCGTTGTTGATGATGGAGCGAATTTCGGAGGTGGAGGGGGGGCCCAGATGTCGGCGACAGTGCGCCCGAGGAGGCAGCAGAGGGCGAGGAGCTGAAGGCGGGGGCGGGAGTTACTAGCTGGACAGATCCGACGGGGAATCCATGCGGGTAGGCATAATGATGCGGCCTTGGACGTAAAAGTGCTTGCCCAGGGCAAGAAGCGAGGTGCGCGACCCAAAGAACACGGCGTTCATAAACTGCATGGGATTTGCGCGGCCTTGTGTCCACCATGTAGCTGATTTGGCGTCAAAGTCTATTTCTTTCCAGTCCGGCTCGTCAGGGGGCGGATGCTCAGGGCGGCTGCGTTTAGGCTCTGGCGATGCAGAGGGCGAGGCAAGTCCGTGAGGAGGCTGGGCAACCACCAGTGCTCGACTAGTGTCACCATTGCCGTCCGGGCTTGAGGGCGAGTCTGCTGCCGGGGCTGCAGACGTATTTTCATTGCCGAGCGCAGCCACCAGGCTGCGTTGCGTCGAGGCGCGTTTATTCGCCATATAGTGCGTTATAGCTTTGGAAAATTATAGCATCATGTGCGTCTAAGAAAGACGAAGCGATTGTGATATTCACAGCTGAATTCGGGGCTCAAACGAATGCTGAATTCGAGGCCCCCCATGTCCTCTACTAGCTTAGATTAGGTAGCCGTTTGCATGGCTTGGATTTGTTCAAGTCTGGGTACCGGCCGGTGTGAAGCGCCGCGCCGGATTAATCAGGGGCATTAATTAATTAATCAATTAATTAATTAATTAGGAACATGACTCCGTTGGGAGCATTAATTAATTAATTAATTAGGAACATAACTCCGTTGGGAGTATATGTAGCACATAGCCCAGAGAGGGGGCATTAAATTAAATTAAATTAAATTATAACATGCCTCCGTGGGGGGGTCATGTAGCACATATTCCATGATGGATGGGGTGGAGGAAGCCGCGTGATCGAACTATCCTAACTATCTAGAAAATCCTAACTACACTACTCATCAAAACGCCTCCTCCGCTTGGGGGGAGGTGGCTTGCCCACAGGGTCGGGCGTGTGTGCCTTGACAATCTTCTTCCACCGCGTCTTGTTCTGCATGGCAGTCCAAAGACGGGAGAGAGAGTGGATGCGGTGCTCAAACTGGGCTGGGACCACTAGGTCGTCCAGCAACATCTGAACGTAGTTCGTGACAGGTTTCCCTACCCTTTTGGGAATGTCCTCGGGGCCAGGCCAGGTCAGAATGTGCCGCCCTGGCCGTGGCTGGCCAAGCCGCTGGGGGCCGGCCAGACCAAGGGTGGTGTCGACCTGGCTGGTGCGGGCAAGGTGTCCTACAAATGCTATCCTACGCTGCCTAATCTCGTCCGAAACACGAGGCATGCCATGATACAAAGACTCTGATGACGGACGCTCGGAAAAACCTACGTTAAGGACCTGTCGGAGCATCCTGTAAACGGTGCCGTCTAGCCTAGCTGCCAGTTTGGGTGGGAGGGTCCATGCCTCGGCGCCATACGTGAGCACCGTGAGGACGAGGACCTTGAAGAGCATGCGCTTGCGGTGCCCGCCCAGGCCCTTCGAGCGCCAGTAGGGTGTGAGCGAACGGAGCTTGGCCCAGGCAAGGCCGATGCGGGTGTCCACATCGTCGGCGGTGTCAGGAAGCCAGCTCCCCAACAGCTTGAAGCGGTCGCGGAACGGGACCTCCGTCCCGTCGAGCAGGCGCGGCAGCGGTGGTTTACTGGAGGCCCCAATCACCATCGCCTCAGTTTTGACACTAATCTCCAACCCCACCGCCCTCGCCTCCAGGCCCAGACAGTCCAGCCAGGTCTGAATGTGCTCGGGGCGCGCGATGAGGGTGGTGTCATCCGCATAAATCAGGTCGGCCAGGCGGTAGCCATGTTTAACCCCGCCGTGCTCCTTCTCGTTAACCCCTCAACCGTCTTTGACTCGTGACTAAAATGAGTCACGAGTTGCACAGTATGCCACAGGTGCCCCCATTCAGCCTAATTATTTTTTCTAGACCATACTAGAAACCAAGCATAACCATATTAGGGCCCACCTGGGGGTATAGTGGGTGGTCCCAGTGCTAGCCCCCCCTGCTCTATAAATAGCCCCCCCCTCAGGGGGGTACGGTGAGTGTGCGCGGTGACACCCTTATAATGGATTATAGACCCCTTTCCTCAATGAGTTGACCCTGGGGTTGGTTTTGTAGATAGATTTTTTAGTTAGGATGGGATACAAACACTAAAAATTGTAACTCCCCCAGGGACCCATCAGCTGGTGCTAAAAATAACTGGTGACTATTTTGAGTCGCGAGTTTTGGGGGGGCTAAAATAGGCATCCTAGTGCAGTTTTGAACATGGAAACTATAGGTAAGCATGGAGTATGGGCAAACATGCATGCTAACACTTATTCGAACCTGTGTGCCACCAATACCTGCCATAACCACTGCAGGTCCCTGCCGGATATGATTGGAGACGACTACGCGCGGGCCGCGAGTACGGGGTTCACAACCTTATCATGCATGATTAATTAGGAACATAACTCCGTTGGGAGTATATGTAGCACATAGCCCTGAGAAGGGGCATATGAGCCTATAATACATTCTAAGCTACTTCCTGCAAGGGTGGGAATGTAAACAACACTTGCTCTAGGTGCACCAGGGCACCCGCACCCTCATGGTCTATCACGCTATGCCCGGGTAAGGGGGAGCATGCCTGTGAGGGGGAAGATCATCATGGCTATACAAGAGCTATGGCATGGCTTCTCAGCAGAGAGTGACTCCCTGCATGGGCACAACATTACGAAATAAGGCTAGGCATCGTCTGGAGTGTGGCACATCATAGGCACACATGTACATGACTAAAGAGGCTAGGCCTCAGCTGGTATAGTGCCTGTAGTAGGCGGGCATGTACAAGGCCACTGTCTAACTATTCTACACTACTGCTGTATTCCCCTAGGCTGGGGCTGGAGTTGCTGGGGCCGCGGTGGTCGAGGGGGTCGCTTGCCAGGGCTTGTGGCCGACGTAGATGGCCGCCCCCTTCCAGTACACCGGCTGGCCCGCCTTGGTCTGCCGGAGCTGGAGGTAGGTCGACCATAGCTCCCGTCGTCGTTGTTGCTGTGCCAGGGTCAAGTCGTCGTCAAGGGTGAAGAGAGTCTTCTCGAGCCGCTTGCGGCGTCTGAGAAAAGAAATCTTGTCCGCCGGAGTCTTAAAGGTGAGAAGGAGCGGGGGCGGCCCGGCCTTACCCCGCGCGCGGGGAAGGCGGTGGGCGGCCAGCTCGATCTCACCAGTAAGGCCCATGCGATCAAGGATTTCTCTCTCAAAAACACGCGCAAGCTTCTCGGAATTCTCACCTTCCTCCATCTTGAGATTCTTGACAATGACGTTGAGGCTGCGCTTGGCGAGCTCGGCCTCCTCGCGGAGGTCAAGCGTCTGCCGCTGGAGCTGGGCTGCGACGGCGGAGATGCATGATGGAGCACGTATACCTTGGATTTCACCCTAGTATTTCAGGGGGGACTGCAACTGTACCCAAGCACTACTTCCAAACACTTACATGTCTTGTTTCACCCAGGGACCCACAAGATAATGCTTAAAATAGCTGGTGACTATTTTGAGTCACCAGTTTGGGGGGGGCTAGAATAAACATCCTAGTGCAGTTTTGAACATGGAAATGATAGGTAAGCGTGAAACATGCATGATTATGTTTATTCCAGCCTATGTGGCACAAATATATGCCACAATAAGCGTAAATGCTTGCAGACCCGCTGATACTGTGGTACTTATTTTTACATGCATGATGGACCTTGCACACAAAGTCAAAACATCCCAGCACTCCTAGATAAATTAGTGACCAAGGGACCATGCATGCAGTAACACTGAAAATTGCCAACTAGAAATAGGTGGCACTGTGACCATCACGGAGCAGATTTTCAAACTGCACAAGTTATGCATAAACATGAAAGCTAATAAGACATGACCATGAAACAATAACCCATGCAGGCTAACAACATGAAACCAAATAACACATGCACAGGTGGGTCCATGAAACAATAACACACACTTCAAACCATGCCGGCCCATGGTGATACACGGCGCGCATGAGCGCGGGCAGGAAAGGCCAAATGCCATGCCACGTAGGCAACAAATGCTAGCATTCTTAGTCAGCCTCCGTAGGACTATATCCCAGGCGGACATGCTCCGCCCTGAGATGGCGGCGCCGCGCCACCCCCTTGAGCTTCCGGGTGGTGGCTGCTGCCCCCCTCGTGGTAGTGGCGCCCTTGAAATTCTTGGCGCATTCGCCACGCTGGAGAGGCGCTGCCATACCCGCTGCTTCGTCACGTTGAAGTCCAGCCCCTCCACCTGCCCGGAGTGGAAGAGGCCGAAGCAGTTCCGCTCGCTGTTGCTGCAGAACGCCATGTCACAGTGCTCGCACATGACCGAGGTCTTGTGCTTCCTGCCTTGCGCGCAGCACAGTTGGCACAGCACCTGCTCCACCCAGAAATTTGCCCATCTCATGCATTGTTAAGGGGTGCCACTCACGCTCACCTGGCTTGCCCGCCCCCTTGAGCTCAGCATAGTCGTTGGTCTCCTTGACAATCTTGGCCACGACATCACGTTGGGACCAGAAAAGGGAGAACAGCCCGAGGGGCCCAAACTTGAGCTGGGCAGGGGAAAGGTTTTGATAGCAGGCGGTACCCGTCATCGGCGACAGCACCGGAGTATCGGGAAAAGGAAACACACCTGGCTTGCCGAAACCAGATTTCCAGACAGTCTCGGCTGGCTCCTCAGTGGCAGGGTGTCGTTAGGAAAAAACGAATCATCGAGCTCAGCCTCACCGCTCGGCACCGGACCCTCCGCACCCTTCTGGTAAACAAAGTCGTCATCGGAAGCGTCCGAGACAACGCTCTCGCTGGCCGCCGCCTTGGTCTGACGGCGCCTTTTCGGGGCGTGGCTGATGGCTGGGTTCTTCTTCGGGTTGCCGACAGCGCGCTTCCCCGGCTCGCGTCGCTTGACCGGTGTGGGCAGCTCGATATCCTCGGATTTGTCGTCGTCGTCCTCGCCGGCGTCAGAATCGCTATCCTGGCCCTGCTCGCTATCATCGTCACTGCTACCTGCCGTTGGGACCTTCCTGGCTGCGCATTCTTTCACTAGAGCTTCGTACTCATCTGAGCTGCACGAATATATGAAAATCTGCTCACGGGTGAATGGGTACGTGAGCTTGTCGTCCGGGAAATAGCACCGTGCACCATCTCCGGACCTGTTCACTGTCACTACCTTGCCCGGCAAACGTACCTCGCTGTGTTTTTCCCCATACTGCTCTATCGCCCAGTCTAGTCCGAATTTTTCCACAGGCACTGCCATGAAAATGCCCTTCTTTACCTTGAAAGTCCGTACATCTGCCTGCATTTCGTCCGCCATGTCTACGTACGCGCTCCCCCCTTTTTTCGCATCCTTCGTTTTCGTACGTTTTTGTCAATTTTTTTTACCGCCCAAACCTGCATGCACCAGGGTACCCTGTTGACTTTGACCAGGGTTTCCACCCTGATACGGTGGTCAAATACGGTCAGACAAGTGTCCTACGGATAGAGTGAATCTAGATCTTTTCGGTGGTCTAGTTGGTTCCCGCCAAAACCTTCCCGCCAAATCCCTACAGGGCGCACTGACAAACTCATGCCGAATGTGAGGCATGAGAAAAACTCGCAGTCGAAAATCGGCACGAGGACGGTTTAGGATGTCCAAGCCTGGCTCGAACCCCTTAAGAGCAGTAAAGCGCGCACGTGCCCGGCGCATGACGTGATCCACGACAATAATGAACAGGTATGGGGACAGGACACAACCTTGCCACACCCCGTGGTGAAGGGGGAATGGTGGGGTGGTGCCTTCCGCAGTCCGCACTACTGCCTGTGAGCCCTCATACAGTCGGCGAATGGCAGCAATAAACGCAGACCTGTGGCACCCGATCCAGAGCTAGGATGGCCCAAAGAGCCTCCCAGAGAACCGTGTCAAAGGCTTTGATATAGTCAACAAAAATGAAGACCAGCGGCAACCTGTCAGGGGGAAGGCGACGCACCTCCTCCATCAATCGGCGCGCGACAAACACAGCCATGACAGTGTTACGACCACGACGGAAACCCATCTGAGACTCACCCAGGTGTGGGTCCAGCGCGGCGCGGAGCCTGTGCAGCATCATGCGCATGAAGACCTTCAGCGCGGCGCTCTGGAGGCAGACACCCCGGTAGTTACCGGGGTCAGCAGCAGAGCCCTTCTTGTACAGCATGACGCGGATGGCCGTCTGCCACTCAGCAGGCGGAGGCTCGTCAGAGAGCAGGACACGGTTGCAGAACGCCAGCAGAAGATCCCTAACCGCCGGATCAGGGGTCTTCAGCAGCTCAGCAGAAAGGTGGTCGGCACCGACCGCCGCATCGTACCGCAGGCAAGCAAGGGCGCCGTCCAATTCCTTCAAAGTGAAGGGGGGGACGACGTCCGTCAGTGGCAAGGCAGCCCTCCTGCAAGGCGGGGACTTGGAGTTACTAGTCCGCGGCCGAGGAGGGGGGCGCTGGCGGCGGCGGGGGTCCGGCGACCCCGAGGCGGGCGGCCGTCTCGGGGTGAAGCGGCGGGGGGGGGCGCGAGCCCCACCGGTCAAGGAAACATTGTGGGCCAACCAGCGGTCAAGGCTGACCAGCGCCGTGCCGTCCCCCGTGTGCTCCACCGGGGTGCGCTGCCGCCGGCCGCCGAGCCGGTCGAGGTGGTACCACATGTCCTTGCCCTGGTTGCGAGCCTGGCAGGCCTTGGCATCCGCGATGCACTGGCCGCCTCCGCGTCCTGAGCGTGCTCGTAGGCCTCCACAAGGGCGGCCTTGAGCAATGGTTTCTGCAGCGGGTCCCGGTTACGCTTGAGGCGGTGCCGGGCGGCCAAGACCTTGGGGTCCTGGCGGTAGAGCGGGCCGGGGCGGCGGCGGGGCATGACCGGCAGGTGCCGGGCCGCCAGCAACGGGGCACGGGCCGCAAAGCCCGCAAAAATGGCGGCGTTGGGGGCACCCTTGTCCAGCTCGTCGAGAGGGGGCATATGAGCCTATAATACATTCTAAGCTACTTCCTGCAAGGGTGGGAATGTAAACAACACTTGCTCTAGGTGCACTAGGTCACCTGCACCACCCAGAGTCTCGGGCAACTCCCAGCTAAGGGGAGCCCGTCATAGGTGGGGAAGATCAACATAGCTATGCAAGAGCTAGGGCATGGCTTCTCAGCAGAGAGTGACTCCCTGCATGGGCACTGCATAATTAAATAAAGCTAGGCATCATCTGGGGTGTGGCTCATAATTCATTAATTAATTAATTAATTAAACTCGTGCTCCCGTTGGGGAGTCACGGAGCACCGAAGTGCTTTTAATCCCTGTGTGTGCACAACAGGAGAAAGGGCAGAGACCCCCATGCAGTCTCCTTCATGCCTAAGGCATGCCACATCTGCATTCGGGCGCGCTAGCTAAACGGACACGCTAACGATCCGGCAGCCTGTGGGTGCAATAAGACCCATGTGAGCATATCATAACAAGGAGCGTGGGCAAGTAATCTGATCGAAGCCAGGACGAAGCATGGCTGTACAAGGACTAAGCTAAGGCTATGGCTGGTTGTGTACCGTGCGTTATAGCGGTGCACGTGACTAGGTAAGGTGGCACAACTAGGCAAACGTTCTAAGCATGGCTGCCATGGCGGCATGCAGTGACTACCATTGAAGTAAAGCTAGGGCTACAAGCTATTCTAGCCCGCTGGGGGCGTCCACATCTTGTGGTTAATTAATTAATTAAACTCGTGCTCCCGTTGGGGAGTCACGGAGCACCGAAGTGCTTTTAATCCCTGTGTGTGCACAACAGGAGAAAGGGCAGAGACACCCAGTCTCCTTCATGCCAAAGGCATGCCACAGCAGTGCATTCGGGCACGCTAGCTAAACGGACACGCTAACGATCCGGCAATCTGTGGGTGCAATAAGACCCATGTGAGCATGACATAACATGGAGCGTGGGCGAGTAAACTGATCATAGCCAAGACGTAGCATGGCTGTACAACAAGGGCTAAGCTAAGGCTACATGGCTGGTTGTGTACCGTGCGTTAGCGGTGCACGTGACTAGGTATGTTGGCACGGCTAGTCTAAGCATGGCTGCCATGGCGGCAGTGACAACCAATGGATACAAGCTAGGGCTATTAGCTAGTCTAGCCCGGGGGGGGCGTCCACATCTTGTGCTTGATCATCAGGTCCCCGCCCCTCCAGTACACCTTGGGCTTCTGGGGGTCCTGCTTGTGGCGGAGGTACTCCGGCCACAGGTCGCGTCGCTGCTGCTCACTGAGCGGGGCTCAGGTCGTCGTCCAGCGTCCAGGTGAGGTCGTGCAACCGCTTGCGACGAGAGAGGAACCGCTGCTTGTCCTCACGGGAGGGGAAGGTGAGCAGAACTGGTGGGGGAGCCGCCTTGTCCCGTGAGTGGGGAAGGCGGTGACACCCACGCAGTTCTACCTCACCTACCAGGCCCATGAGGGTAAGGAGCTGGTCCTTGAGCTCGTCGGCAAGGGAGGTTGACGTCTCACCTGGCTTCTGGGGGAAAAGACGCAGCACCACTCGGCACTCGCGGCGAGCGCGGTCGGTGGCCTCCCGTTGGTTGGCCTGGCGGTGGTCCTCCAGCTCCTGGAGCTTCGTGGCGATGGCGTCGGTGGTGGAGGTGGTCGCTGACCGCAGCAGGTCCGCATAGGAGAGGGGCGGGAGGTCGCCAGCATCCAGCCGGGGTGGCTGGGATGCGATGGTGGCCGTCTGCTCCGCTATCTTTGGGCCGTTGGGACCTGTGAGGCCAGGGCCTCGGTGTGAGCGGTGATGGCTTCAAGCTTCTTCATGAGCACGCCGCACTTGCCCTCCACCTGGTTGAGGCGAGAGACAAGTGCAGCGTGCGTTTCAGATGCCTGCGCCGCGGTGTGCAGCGCCGTGAACTGGGGTTGTAGCTTGTGGACGACCTTGGTTTCCACATTGGAGACCCGGGCCTCCACCGTGTTGAGCGTCGTGTTCAGCGAGGTCAGCTTCTCGGCCAACGGCCAGGTCACGTGCTCCTCCAGCACTGCTCGGATGTCATCCTTGCAGAGGGAGGAAGCCGATGTGACTTTCGGCCGCGCAGGCTGGGCTGGGGTGCGGATCCTGGCGACAATTTTGCTCATAGGTAGCTGGAAGTAGCTGCACATGATGGCGATGCGGTGGTGGAGCTCTGGCCTGGCAAGGAACGCCTCCAGGTCGTCGGCGGGGATGGGCCCTACGGCCCCATGGAGCTTGCGTTTCTGTGATAAGAAACGCACTATTTCGGCGCATTCGTCTTTGGTCAGTTCCAGCCAGTTCAACTAATGGCTGGATGCCCAATGGTGAAAGAAAAGCATTCGTAATCTGGTAGGGGGGTTCGCCATTTGGGTTCGTGGCAGGGTTTCTTGGGCTCGGGCGAGGCGCGGCTGGGCGATGGGTTTGCTGGCGGTGGGTTGGCAGGCCCAGACGGCTGGGCAAGGACGATGGCGAGTGGGTTGGGCTGGGAGCCGGCAAGCTCCTTTTCCAACCCCCGTTTTGCTTTTGGGGTCGTCATAGCTGCTTGTCACGTGCGTAACTTTGGCAATACTGCGTTTCAGCCGTAACCGATTATATACTGGCGTGTGGCGTCTCAAAAAAATCTTGTGGTTGATCATCAGGTCCCCGCCCCTCCAGTACACCTTGGGCTTCTGGGGGTCTTGCTTGTGGCGGAGGTATTCAGGCCACAGGTCACGTCGCTGCTGCTGCTGAGCGGGGGTCAGGTCGTCGTCCAGCGTCCAGGTGAGGTCGTGCAACCGCTTGCGACGAGAGAGGAACCGCTGCTTGTCCGCACGGGAGGGAAAGGTGAGCAGGACTGGGGGGGGAGCCGCCTTGTCCCGTGAGTGGGGAAGGCGGTGGCACCCACGCAGTTCTACCTCACCTACCAGGCCCATGAGGGTAAGGAGCTGGTCCTTAAGCTCGTCGGCAAGGGAGGTTGACGTCTTACCTGGCTTCTGGGGGAAGCGACGCAGCACCACCTGGCAGTCGCGGTGGCTCATCATAGGCACACATGTACATGACTAACTGAATGCTAGGCCTCAGCTGGTATAGTGCATGTAGTAGGCGGGCATGTACAAGGCCACTGTCTAACTATTCTACACTACTGCTGCTGTATTCCCCTAGGCTGGGGCTGGAGTTGCTGGGGCCGCGGTGGTCGAGGGGGTCGCGTGCCAGGGCTTGTGGCCGACGTAGATGGCCGCCCCCTTCCAGTACACCGGCTGGCCCGCCTTGGTCTGCCGGAGCTGGAGGTAGGTCGGCCATAGCTCCCGTCGCCGTTGTTGCTGTGCCAGGGTCAAGTCGTCGTCCGCGGTGAAGTGAGTCTTCTCGAGCCGCTTGCGGCGTCTGAGAAACGAAATCTTGTCCGCTGGGCTCTCAAAGATGAGAAGAAGCGGAGGCGCCCCTGCCTTACCCCGCGCGCGGGGAAGGCGGTGGGCGGCCAGCTTAATCTCACCAAGAAGGCCCACTGCGTGCAAGGATTTTGCTCTCAAACGCACGTGCAAGCTTCTCGGAATTCTCACCTTCTTCCATGTCGAAGTTCTCGAGTATGGCGTTGAGGCTGCGCTTGGCGAGCTCGGCCTCCTCGCGGAGGTCAAGCGTCTGCCGCTGGAGCTGGGCTGCGACGGCGGAGGTGGTGGAGGTGGTATGTTGCTTAAGCATGTCTGCCCAGGTCGTGATGGGAGGAGCATCGCCGGCCAGGCCAGCCGGGGCTGGCTTGGCGGCAATGTCCTTCACTGCCTGGGCGGTGAGGCCTGCTGTGTTCTGCAAGACCTCGATAGCGATGGCATTGTCCTTGAGGCGCTGGTCGATGTCGCGGAGCTGGGCGGTGATGGAGTCGGTGGAGGCGGAGGAGGGGGGGGGGGGTGGAGGCGAGGAGGGTGGCGGTGGCGGTGGGGATGGTGGGAAGCTCAGCAGCCAGCGTGCCTCCAATTGCCGCCACATCTGCGGCAAGGGGGGTCACGTGCTGCTCGAAAGCTTCCTTAAGGAGGGTGCGGATGGTGGCTTCGGTGGGGAACTGAAGGTGGCCCGGGGGGGGCGGTGGGGGATTCCAGATCGCGGTTTCGGAGCGGCCAACAAGGGAGCAGAGGGCGAAGCGTTGGAGCTTGGGGCGACTCATGCGGTGAATGATTGGGAGAGCCTCGGCGGGGTCGACGAGCTTGCCATCACCAGGCCAGCGGCCGCGGTTGTGGGACGTCAGGTACACGCACAGGGCTAGAAGCGAGGCGTGTGACCCGTAAAACACGTCTTCCATGAACCATCCTGGGCTGCGTTGCATGCCAGTAGCCGGAGCTGTTGACGTCAAAGGAGGTCTCTTCCCAGGGCGGCCTCAGCATGCAGAGCGACTGCGCTTAGGTTCAGGCGATGCAGATGGCGAGGCAAGCCCGGGAGGCTGGGCGAGCACCAGTGCACGACTAGTGTCACCGCTGCCTGCCGGACCGGATGGCGAAGCTGCAGCCGGAGCTGCAGACGTATTTTCATTGCCGAGCGCAGCCGCCAGGCTGCGTTGCGTCGAGAGGCGTTTGCTCATCGTTGGGAGTATATGTAGCACATATGCCCCTTCTAGGCATCATCTGGAGTAGCCATGGCTGACGGCGGAGCTCATAACTTTCACGTTTGAGCACCGAATTTAGCCGTGAATATCACTATATCGCTTCGTCTTTCTAAGACGCACATGCTGATATAATTTTCCGGATCTATTACGCAATATATGACGAGCAAACGCCCCTCGATGCAACGCAGTTTGGCGGATGCGCTTGCCCATGAAAATGCGGCAGCTGAGGCTGCAGCTTCGCCAGATCCGGCAGGCAGCGGTGACACTAGTTGTGCGCTGGTGGTCGCCCAGAAACCTCCCGGGCTCAATGCCTCGCCATCGGCATCGCCTGACCCTAAACGCGCCCGCTAAGCCAACAAAACAGGATCGGGTCTTCACGCCCCTCGGAACCGCGCTTTCGGCTCCAACCTTTCCAGGTCAATGATCACGACTGGACCAACACGTCTCCGGACGATGCTATGCACTGCATCTTCTACGGGGACTACGCCTCGCTTTACGACCTGTGCCTCCATCTCCACGCCACCGAACGCCTCATCGCCCCCGGCCGACGGCCGTCGCTGGCACAACGTCAGCATGCTGTTCGGCTGCCCCCGCCCCGAACTCTGAGCCGGCGTTCCGTCCTCAACTCCCTTCTCCAGCGCTCTGATGGCGAGATCTGGGCTCCATCCATCTCCACCCCCACCCTCCGTTCCATCCTCACGGAAGCCTTCCAGCAGCACGTGACCCCCCTTGCTGCCGACGTAGCAGCAATGGGTTGCACGCTGGCTACTGAACTCCCTCACATTTCCACCACCGCCGCCTCCACCTCCACTGCCATTTCCGCCTCCACTGCCGACATCAAAGCCCAGCTCCTCGACCTCGACCAACGCCTTCAAGCCACCGCCACCGCCCTTGAGTGCTTGCATGACACCGCCGGCCTCACCGCCCAGGCGGTGAAGGACATCGCCGCCCAGCCGGCACCTGCTGGCCCGGCCGGCGATGCTCCCTCCACCTGGGCGGACTTGCTTGGGTGGACTGCATCACACCACCTCCACCACCTCCACCATCACGGCACAACTCGAGCAACAAGCCCTCGACCTTCGCGAGGAAGACGACATCGCCATGCAAGCGCAGCCACTAACGTCATTGTCAAGCACTTCGACCAGCCGGCAGGTGAGACCTCCACGAGTCTTCTTGAGGCATTTAAGCGCGCCATTTTTGCCCCCATGCTACTCACTGATGAGCTGCGGATGTCGGCTGTCCGCCTCCCCCGCGCGCGGGGGAAGGCTGGCCCGGCACCCGTGCTCCTCACCTTAATGAGTACATGGCGGACAAGCTGGCGTTCCTTAAATGCCGCAAGAAGCTCTCGGAGACTCGCTTCACGCTGGACGACGACTTGACCCTGGCCCGGCCAGCAACAGCGCGGCGAGGCGAGCTATGGCCGACCTACCTTCAGCTCGATCCGGCAGAGCGCAAGGGGGAAGCCGGTATACTGGAGGGGGGCGGTCATCCACGTTGACCACAAGCCCTGGCAGGCCCCTCCTGCCACCTCAGACTAGGGAATATATACCAGTAGTGTAGATTAGTCAGGCTTAGCCTAGCATGTGGCCCACGCGCATGTTGCACGCCCATAATGGCCCCCATTAATTAATTAATTAATTAAACTCGTGCTCCCGTTGGGGAGTCACGGAGCACCGAAGTGCTTTTAATCCCTGTGTGTGCACTACAGGAGAAAGGGCAGAGACCCCCAGTCTCCTTCAAGCCAAAGGCATGCCACAGCTGCAATCGGGCGCGTTAGCTAAACGGACACGCTAACGATCCGGCAAACTGTGGGTGCAATAAGACCCATGTAAGCGTAGCATAACAAGTATAGCGTGGGCAAGTAATCTGAACATATTAGCCAGGGCGTAGCATGGCTGTACTAGGACTAGGCTAAGGCTATGGCTGGTTGTGTACCGTGCGTTGGCGGCACGTGACTAGGTGTGTTGGCACAGCTAGGCAAACATTCTAGGCATGGCTGCCTTAGCGGCAGTGACTCCAATGGTTACAAGCTAGGGCTATTGCTATTCTAGCCCGCTGGGGGCGTCCACATAGATCTTGTGGTTGATCATCAGGTCCCCGCCCCTCCAGTACACCTTGGGCTTCTGGGGGTCCTGCTTATGGCGGAGGTATTCCGGCCACAGGTCGCGTCGCTGCTGTTGCTGAGCGGGGGTTAGGTCGTCATCCAGCGTCCAGGTGAGGTCGTGCAACCGCTTGCGACGAGAGAGGAACCGCTGCTTATCCTCAGGGGAGAGGAAGGTGAGCAGGACTGGTGGGGTGGCCGCCTTGTCCCGTGAGTGGGGATGGCCCCCATGGATGATGCCTTCAGCATTTAGCCAAGCCCTGCCTATATAATGGGACCCCCATGGATGTTGCATTAAGAATTTTTAGCCATGCTATGCCATGCAGAGAGATGCTGAGTCTCTGTCGAGAAGCCATGCCCTAGCTCTTGTATAGCCATGATGATCTTCCCCACCTATGACGGGCTCCCCTTATTATAGCTGGGAGTTGCCCGAGACTCTGGGTGGTGCAGGTGCCCTAGTGCACCTAGAACAAGTGTTGTTTACATTCCCACCCTTGCAGGAAGTAGCCTAGAATGTATTATAGGCCATCTGCCCCTTCTCAAGGGCTATGTACTACAGATACTCCCAACGGAGTTATGTTCCTTATTAATTAATTACTTAATTAATTAATGCCCCTTCTCCGGGATATGTGCTACATGTACTCCCAACGGAGTTATGTTTCTAATTAATTAATTAATTAATAGCCCAGAGAAGTGGCATACATATGGCCTATAATACATTCTAATAAGCTACTTCCTGCAAGGGTGCATGGGAATGTAAACGACACTTGCTCTAGGTGCCCCAGGGCACCTGCAGCCCCATGATCTATCAAGCTATGCCCAGCTAAGGGGGTGGCTGTCATGGGGGGGCAGATCAGCATAGCTATACAAAAGCTAGAGCGTGGCATCTCAGCAGAGAGCAGCTCTCTGCATGGGCGCGGCATATGACTAAATAAAGCTAGGCATCATCTGGAGTGTGGCACATCATAGGCACACATGTACGTACATGACTAAAAATGCTAGGCATCAGCTGGTATAGAACTTTTGCGGTTGGACTGTAGGTGTCAGCTGGCGATGCCTTAGGATCAGGAGACGTCCGTCCTATAGTCAGCAAAAGTGGGTGCGAGAGGTCCCCAGTTCGATTCCGGCTTGGATTCATTTGCAGATCGCGTTTTCCGCTGACCGGCACTGAACGCAAATGGTTTTCACTATTTGCGGCGTGCCAAATCAGAATCAGAATAGTGCCTGTAGTAGGCGGGCATGTACAAGGCCACGGTCTACCTATTCTACACTACTGATGCTGTATTCCCCTAAGCTGGGGTGTCTGGAGTCGCTGGGGCCGCGGTGGTCGCGGGGGTCGCGTGCCAGGGCTTGTGGCCGACGTAGATGGCCGCCCCCTTCCAGTACACCGGCTGTCCTGCCTTGGTCTGCCGGAGCTGGAGGTAGGTCGGCCATAGCTCTTGTCGCCGTTGTTGCTGCGCCAGGGTCAAGTCGTCGTCCACGGTGAAGGGAGTCTTCTCGAGCCGCTTGCGGCGTCTGAGAAACGAAATCTTCAATGCATGTCCGATTGGCTCTTAAAGATGAGAAGAAGCGGAGGCGCCCCTGCCTTACCCCGCGCGCGGGGAAGGCGGTGGGCGGCCAGCTTAATCTCACCAAGAAGGCCCACTGCGTGCAAGGATTTTGCTCTCAAACGCATGTGCAAGCTTCTCGGAATTCTCACCTTCCTCCATGTCGAAGTTCTTGACGATGACGTTGAGGCTGCGCTTGGCGAGCTCGGCCTCCTCGCGGAGGTCGAGCTGCTGCTGGTGGAGCTGTGCTGCAACGGCGGAGGTGGTGGAGGTGGTGTGTTGCTTAAGCATGTCCGCCCAGGTCTGGGTGGGAGGAGCATTGCCATGCAGCCGGGCCAGCAAGGGCTGGCTTGGCGGCTATTTCCTTCACCGCCTGGGCGGTGAGGCCTGCGGTGTTTTGCAGGACCTCGATGGCGATGGCATTGTCCTTGAGGCGCTGGTCGATGTCGCGGAGCGGGGCGATGATGGCGGCGGAGGAGGGGATGGTGGCGGTGGAGGAGGCGAGGAGGGTGGAGAGTGGCGGTGGAGATGGTGGACGGAGGAGGGGGAGCTCGGCAGTCAGCGTGCTGCCCATGGCCGCCACATCTGCAGCGATGGCGGGGGCCACGTGCTGCTCGAGGGCCTCCTTAAGGAGTGAGCTGATGGAGGATTCGGGTGGTGGTGGTGAGGGGCTTGAGGGGCCAGAGCTCCTCGATGGAGCGGCCAAGGAGGGAGAAAAGAGCGAATTGCATGCTGAAGGTGGGGGCGGCGGGCGTTGAGGACAGCCTTGTCAAAATAGCGCCTCTGGAGGAAGGCATTGACGAGGTGACCTTGGTGGGAAAGCTGCTTAGTGCTTGCACAGTTCTAGAAGAGAGGCGTGCGTCCCGAAAAACACGTAGCCCACGATGCGATCGGGTGCGAGCTTGTCAAAAAAGCCGGGCTGGCTGGCGTCAAAGTCGTACTCGTCCAAAAGCCCGTCAGGGCGACTGCGCTTGGGTTCAGGCGACGCTGCTGGCGAGGCGGGCCCGGCCGGAAGGGGGCTGGGCGACCACTAGAGCTTGGCTAGTGGCGCCGCTGCCTTCTGGGCCAGAGGGCGAAGCTGCAGCCGGAACTGCAGACGCATTTTCAGGGCCGAGCGCAGCCGCCAGGCTGCGTTGCGCGGAGGAGCGTTTCACTGGCCAGAATAGTGCGTATAATGGCGTCGGGAAAAAATATCAGCGTAGGCGGTCTTAGAAAGACACCGTGGTACTTTGCGTAATAGCTGCAGGCCGGTCACAATACTGCGTTACAGCTGTATAAACCGATGATAGTAGCACATGCGCCTAGAAAAGACGCATCGGTTGCAAGTGCATGATCTGACTGCTGATTTGGGGCTCAGACGCAAAAGTTCTGAGCTCCGCCGTCAGCCATGTCCACTCGTGGCTCGTGGCTCAGGGGCATAACTCCGTTGGGAGTATATGTAGCACATAGCCCTGAGACCTAGCCTGGCCTGGCCCCAAGGACATTCCCAGCTTGGTAAACCTGCCATGAACTACATCCAGATGTTGCTCACCGACCTAGTGGTCCCCGCTCAGTTTGAACACCGCATCCACTCCCTCTCCCTTTGGACTGCCATGCAGAGCAAGAAGCGGTGGCAGAAGATTGTCCAGGCTCACACGCCAGCCCCTGTCGGCAAGCCACCCCCCCCCCAAGAAGAAGGGGCGTTTTGCTGAGTAGTGTAGTTAGGATTTTATATACTAGATAGCTTAGAGTTAGGTTACTCTCGATTACGCGGCTTCCTCCACCTCCACCCACCCATCAAGGAACATGTGCTACATGATCTCCCGATGCACGGAGGCATGTTATAATTTAATTTTAATTTAATTTAATAGCCCTGAGAAGGGGCATATGAAACTATTGGCGGTAGTCCGGATTACGGGAGAGCAGAAGTACTTTTTGGCGAAGCCTTTTGGCAGTGTGTATATCAGATTTTCAACCCTGCCTTTCAGATTCGGACTCTTTTTGGAATGTAAACAGGACATTCTGAATGTTCTCATTGAGATCTATCGATTGCGCTACTCAAACTTGGGAGTGGACCCCCCAGTGCTGAACTTACCCAGTCTTGACTTTGGCCCATTTGCAGCTTAGGGGCCAGCATGCAGCCGATTTCACCTGTATTGTTGCCCTTAGTACTATCTCTCAACCGGAATCCGACTTTTCAGTATCTTAGGTAATGTCCAGGATCATCTTGGGGAGATCTGTCGATTACCGCTCTCAAAATAAAGTTTGGGGGTGGTTCCCGAGACCCAGACTACGATGGGAGTCCGGACTACCACCAATAGTTTCGTATGGCTTTTAATACACTCTTGGCTACTTCCTGCAAGGGTAGGGTGTAAACTACGCCTGCTCTGGGTGCACAAAGTGCACCTCAGTGCCCACCACTGTATTTGAGGCACCTAGGGGCGCCGACAGAGGGGTGAAGATCATCATGGCTACTAGACAATGGCTAGAGCGTGGCATCTCAGCAGAGCCCGTCGCCTGCTCAAGGACACCCCCATCAGCATGGACGAGGACTACACCCCGGCCCAGCTGGCGGCGAGGAGCAAGTGCTGGAATCACGTACGAGAAGGTGGTGGTGGCACGAGCCGGGTACGTACTGGGGGGTAAGTGTGTGGGCAGCTGCGACTGTTGCCGGATGGTCGTTTTGGTGCTTACCTAGTGGGTGGTGTCCGTGTAGACACGGACAACGCGGAGTCTCGTGACAAGCAGAAGGTAGAGTCTCGTCACAATTAAGCGTGCTGCCTCTGGTGATTCCAGTAGGTAGACAACCCTACTCGTCGGCTGGCGGCTAACAGGCTTCGGGGACAGCCTCTAAATAGTCCCCCGTTCCACTACCATGCATCGGCCTAGTCGACAGAGACACATTGTGGTGCCCGTACATTCTCCGGGGCTCGAACAGCTCTCAGCAGTAAGCCGGGGACCGGCAACGCCGCCGTGTTCGCACTCCTTAAGGATGTCCAAGCCGGGCTCGAACCCCTTAAGAGCGGCGGTAAAGCGCGCACGTGCCCGGCGCATGACGTGCATGATCCACAACAATATTGAACATATATGCATGGGGACACTGACACAACCTTGCCACACCCTGTTGTGAAGGGGGAATGGTGGGGTGGTGCCTTCCGCAGTCCGCACTACTGCCTGCGAGCCCTCATACAGTCGACAAATGGCAGCAATAAACGCAGGTGGTACCCGATCCAGAGCTAGGATGGCCCAAAGAGCCTCCCAGAGGACGGTCCGTGTGAAAGGCCTTGATATAGTCAACAAAAATGAAGACCAGCGGCACTGAACTGTCAGGGCGACGCACCTCCTCCATCAATCAACCGGCGCGCGACAAACACAGCCATGACAGTGTTACGACCGCGACGGAAACCCATCTGAGACTCTGACACCCAGGTGTGGGTCCAGCGCGGCACGGAGCCGGCTGTGCAGCATCATGCGCATGAAGGCCTTCAGCGCGGCGCTCTGGAGGCAGACACCCCGATAGTTACCGGGGTCAGCAGCAGAGCCCTTCTTGTACAGCATGACTCGGATGGCCGTCTGCCACTCAGCACGGCGGAGGCTCATCAGAGAGCAGGACACCGTCGGTTGCAGAACGCGAGCAGAAGATCCCTCACCGCCGGGTCAGGGGTCTTCAGCAACTCTGACAGCAGAGGCAGGTGGCGATCGGCACCGACCGCGCCGCGTCGTACCGCAGGCGATCGAGCAAGGGCGCCATCCAATTCCTTCAAAGTGAAGGGGTGGACGACGCCGTTGGTGCAGGCAAGGCACTCCCTCCTGCAAGGCGGGGTCTTGGTAGTCCGCGGCCGAGGAGGGGGGCGCAGGCGGCGGGGGGGGTCCGGCAACACCGAGACGGGCGGCCGTCTCGGGGTGAAGCGGCGGGGGGGGGGCGCGAGCCCCACCGGTCAAGGAAACATTGTGGGCCAACCAGCGGTCAACTGAAGGCTGACCGGCGCCGTGCCGTCCCCCGTGTGCTCCACCGGGGTGCGCTGCCGCCGGCCGCCGAGCCGGTCGAGGTGGTACCACATGTCCTTGCCCTGGTTGCGAGCTTGGCAGGCCTTGGCATCTGCCGATGCACCCGGCGGGGCCGCCTCTGCGTCCTGAGCATGTGCGTAGGCCTCCGCAAGGGCGGCCGTGAGCACCGTGTACATGCACACATATGTACATGGTTAAATAATGTCCAAAAACTAAATGTCCTCATTTGAGGACATAGTCCTCGTTTGAGACGGGGGGGGTCAGGGGCGCGGTTTTGGCGCCAAAGTTGGTCCTGAGGATCCCTGCTGCATGGTGGGTTTTGGCGCGAAACTGGGATAGGTATACTGAGCGCGCCAAGCCCCTGGGGTCGACAGGGGCCGACCGTACCTGGAAAATATGAGGTGAGGAAAAGTACCGACAACAGCAATTCGTTGCGCAATGTAATCGAGTACTTTGTCAAGTGACGGCTATGGGGTCGTGTCAGTTCTGAGGCTTGCCTGAACGTTATAGGCCATTATTTTGCCCCGAATGAAGACAGAACTTTGGATCATCATCTAGTAATTTCGACGATGCTGCTTTTGACGTGCAGGTGCTTTGTATATTTCGAAAATATTGTTCATGAACGGATTTTGGCATCGTTGAAGAAAATCTGGAAGCTACGTAGATGGCATGATAGGTCAGTATGCAGTTCGGTTTTACAATTTCTTTTTCCGCCCAGGAGCTGCGGATATCGCGAGTATGGGTTATGCCTACGCTTCTGGGCTAATGGGCGACCCGGGCAGCAGAGGGACCTGGGCAGTTAATTAATTATAATTAATTAAACTCGTGCTCCCGTTGGGGAGTCACGGAGCACCGAAGTGCTTTTAATCCCTGTGTGTGCACTACAGGAGAAAGGGCAGAGACCCCCAGTCTGGGCAGTTAGATGGGTCAAAGAGTCTCCATTTTTTCGTCGTGATATCGCAGTCACGCCTGGCGAAAACCACGGCGAGCGCGAGCCATATTTTACTTTTGCCGCAAGGCTGGGTGCTTCCCGCGCGTCACCGTCCTTATATATGCAGAATGTCCATCATGGTGTGCTTGGCCCAGACAGCCTTGACCAGCCCCAGCACATCCACTGTCCGACCCGGCTGCGGCGTGCTCGCAGCGACGGGCAGCCACGTGGTCCCACCCCACCCCGGGGCGTTGTGTCCCCCACCACAGAGCCACACCACTGCTGCTCAACATGCGGCTGGCTTGGATCCGCTTGCCGCACATAGTTAGGCCACTGCTCACACTCGTCGTGCTTGTTAAAGTAGTGCAGCAGTGCGCTGCCTAGTGCCCCCTTGAGGTGGACTGCCCCCATGTGCCCGTTGGCATGGATGCACGTGCGGAAGGAATATAACACGTGGAGTTCACTGCATGTGGGGTCATCTAGCACCCCCCTCAGAGCTTGCCCAGGTGCTCCTTCTTGAGCTTGGTCAGTGCATTGTACAAACACCCCCCCAAGTGATTGATGTCCGTTCCTTAATTCTTCTCGGGGATGAGGCCTGCCTCTGCGAGGAACTCGTCCTCTTTGACCCGTGCACCGTCACCAAGATGCTGCGCAAGGCCCTTAACATCCCCTTTGGTTTGCACATTCATGAGTAATGAGGATTTGTACGCTGATTTGCCCTATGTTTCCCACATTATTAGGCACAGGCGCCTGGGCCTAGCCGGGCACCTGGCCCGCACAGATAAGGTAGATACATCAGATAGACTAGCTGGCACCAAGCCCGCCCAGCCTGGGCGATATGTCCTCACCTGGCGTCGGTGCCCCTGGCCGCGCGCGGCAGGGCCGCCACCCATGGACATTTCGTGACAGACTCGGCATGGACATGTGCTACACTAGACGTGACAGGCTCACACCCGGGCAGCCTCCTGGTTTGTCTGTAATATGGAGGCAGATTGGGTGCGCAAGGATAGATGGCAAGTAGTGATGAAGGAGACCACCACCAAGCCCGTGGGGGCTCGGACCGCGTGTGACCAAGTATGGCATTCATAGCGATTCGGGCCGCAGTGCCCACACCCCTGTAACTAGGAGTCACCTATAGATCAGTAGCTTACACCATCCATTCCATCCCATGTTCCCCTCCCACTGAGGACTTATGCTCACGTGACGCAGTCACGTGCAAGCCTATTAATTAATTAATTCAATTGACCCGTGCAAACCAGGTGGTGTCACCATCGCTAACCACCTCAGCAGCGTACAAGCGTTGGGCCATTGGCTTTGGCAGCACCTCCTTCTCCCCTCCTGCCCCCTCCTCCCCTGCTGTCCCCTCCTCCCCTGCTGCCCCCTCCTCCCTGTGCACCACCTGCCCCGTGCTGATGCCCGCAACCGTGGATGCCAGGTCACGCAGCAAGAAGACAGCCCCCTCCCCTTCCATGCTTCTACTGCTGCCTGTGTGGTTGAGATAGCACACATGGGGCCCGGGCTCCTTGCCTGCCTTGCTAGCCACCTCGCAGACCTGACACCACTTGCCAGAGACATGGTGCCCCACGCACAGCCCAGTACCATCGTGAATTACCGACTGCTGGCCAAGGGGGATGCAAAACCCTGGTTGGGCCATGACCCATCAAGCGTCAGGCGGCAGCCCTGCCTCCCCTCCCCATCTACACCAAAGCGCTTGTGCTCCTGCTCCCATGCCCGCACCGTCTCCCTATTCTCCATTAGCTGATCGTGCAGGTGCTCCTTGACAATAGACGTGGCAGCTGCGACATCCTTACGCCACGTGCTATGCCCAGTGGTGCACCTCTGCCCTAGTAGAGTGGCTAGACGCACAAGCGTGGGCTGGCTGATACCAAACAACACCCCAGCAACTGCCATGAGGCTGTTGAGCATGTTGCGATCCACACCCGGCCTCAGGTCAGAATTAGGGGAGATGATGGCTTTGGTACGCCACCATGGCCCGCCATCTACCCCCGTGCAGCTGCTATTAGTGCACCATAGCACCACAGAAGATGGGCTGCCACGATCAGCAGTCGCGTGCAGCTCTGGTTCTCCTATCTTGACAGTGCACAGCTTGCAAGAGGGGCATGCCATGGCACCAAGAATGGCCTTAAGATTGTGGGCATCCACCAGCAAACGAGGCATCTCGAATGGCTGGCCACGAGTAGGGGCAGGCACAGTATGAGGCGAGGCGTGTACCTGTACGTGATGGCCTCGCGAGTCCACCTTCTTGGGCGATGGACCAGTGATACAACTCCGGTGCCTTTCTTTTGCGCCCACTGCTCGACGGCGTTAAAAGCGCACCACCCTCGCTGCCAGGGGTCGACCCCATTGCTGGTGTTGCGGGGCTGCCGCTTGTTGATGCCTGGCTTCTCCTTTTATTCTTCTGGACGCGCTGCCGACCTGGCCTTTTCTGTTTGGTCGAGCCGCGAGGGCGCCCCCTGCTCCTGCGTTCTGGCATGCTTGTGTTCTCTAAATCGCTGCCTAGCCACGCAGCGGATGCCTCCTTAAGTCGCCGTGACCGCTGCGCCCCTGCACCTTTGCCAGGATTCGGCATTTCTCCTGTTTGCGGGCTAGTCTATACTGCACGAAAAAATTCTATCTGTCCTCCGACGGAATAAAACCTACGTAGATCCCCTGCGCATCGGGAAAAAGTCGGCGGATAGCGTCGATAATCTCGTCCGGAAGTTTCTTGGCACTTCCATCATCATTCCTCCAGCCCAGCATGGCGGCAAACCAACGATAAGCAGCGTTCCTGAAAATTTTATTGTCATCATCGATGGCGGTTGGGGGTACGTGGTTGCGGCCAGCTGAACCGAGAGCAATAAGACCTTCCCGACTGCAAATACTTTCCAACGGGATTTCGCCATATCCGTTCGACATTTTCCACTCTGAAACGGCCAACATGGCCTCAATTTCAAGCTGCATATCCACGCCCTGATCCGCCATCGCACCCCAGCCCTCACCCGAATTTCGCCTCACACGTGAATTTCTGGTCCGGTTCCGGCGCCAATTTTTTGGCGCCAAAATATTCGGGCATGTCCCGTCCCCTTAAACAAATAATGGACATTCAGCTGACGTGCAAGAGGTTTGCGCTGTAGCAGCATAAATTGGGATACTATGAGTGAGACAACTACATGTGCAAGGAGTCGAAATGTAGATTGAGGGAAGCCAGGAAGCGTCCATCTGCCTTAACCTTATCAGCTATATTCACAAAACCATGTGAACAGAATGTGTACGATGGATGACGGCACACATGACCAGATGGATAAGACTAGGTAGCAATAAGGCTGTGCATGCCCAATTATGACCATTTAGTCTGAGTATCTGATAGGCTTATTTGTTAATGGGCTGTTGAAGCTGAATGCACCAGACATCCTGCGTGCCCCCTGCGATACTCTCTTCGCAGTCTTCCGCACGTATGCAACGCCGGCTTCAACCTGGACAACCACAGAGCCAAGCAGCCATTTCAGACAGGGATATTCAAAGAAGCAGAATGAAGGGCCTCAATAGACTGGTTTCCCGACCATTGTTAGATATTACGCAAGTTGTGACCTGGCATCTCATCAGAGATGATATACACGCATGATCGAATGCAGGGCATTAATGCACGGCAGGCACACCTGTGCCAGAAAGGCGAGGCTATGAAAACCCGCTCTCCGTTTCCACCATCGTCAATAAACTTGCCGAATACAACGGCCGGGTTTTCCCATCTCTGGGTGCATCTCTCGGTGCCCATGGCCTCTCACAGCACAACCATGCAGGCGGGTGGGTTGGACGTACCTGCTTTGCATTGGTCTCGTGGTAGAGCCGTACACTGAGGACCGCCGCGAAAACTGGAGACAATGCCAGCATCATAGCACAGAGATCAGGAGATGGAGAATACAATGGCAGCAGGGCAGAAGAAATAAGCAAGCTCCTATAGCCACTCAGAACAGCCTATGCATGAACTGCAAGGTGAGTCTGCTTGCACAGAAAACGCTGGCTTGCCGATGCCTGCCGCACAGGCCATCCTGCAACCAATGGGCCCCTGCGTTGCCAAAGTCAAAGCAAAATCCAGGGTTTGCCGGGCCGGGCATGTATATATCTGCTGCTCAGATTCAGCACGTATTCCAGAAACAGGTATTACTTATTTTCCTAAAGCTCTGTATGGTGCAATATTTTTCCTGTGAATCCTCTCTTTAAGGGCTAACAAAAAACTAAAACGAGTATTTTTCAACCAGAAAATAGAATTCGACAGATACTGTCCTCCATCCTGACCCAAGCGCTGGGAAGTGCTAGTAAGGGATAGCGGGGTAGCGCCACGTTTTCAAACGGCGTGTCTAAGCATTGCGACGGGTTTCCACGATCTTTATTTTGAGATCCTAGGGCTGCACGGAATCGGTGAGTTATTAACTGCCCCCTACGTTTCCACATTGTGTCAGGGCTTAAAGGATTTTGCTAATACTAGTGTCACCCGCTGGCTTCGCCCAGCCAAAAAAAGCACTTTGGGGCGGTTCAGGGCCTGCCCGCTGCCCGCTCACTGCGTAGTACGTGGTCCTTCACTGCGCTCCGGAGAGGGGAACAGTACGGTGCTGGCTTCGCTGGCGGATTGGTGCGCAGTACGCTGCCCGCTGCCCGCTGGAATAGTACGGTGCTCGCTTCGCTCGCGGATTGGTGCGCAGTACGGTGCTCGCTGGCCGTACGGTGCTCGCTCGCTTCGCTCGCTCGCTGGGCGCTTCGCGCGGATTGGTGGTCAGTGATTCCGGTTGTTTTGGATTGGCGGGGTACTCCGCGATGCCTTGGATAGTGCGGGATTGCGTCAGGTTGCTAAATTAATAAATAGGATATAGTAACTGCCCCACGGAGCAATCTGCTAAAAAAAAAAAGCCCCGTGTGTACCACAGCAGTAGCCCTGTCAACGTGCCGGCCAGTCATCAGCAATATACAAAGCCAGGAATATGCGCAGACTGTGTGTTGTCAAGCAAGAACAACTGCATGCCCAACCATTTTCCCAAGAAAAAGTGCTGTGGCACCGGCCCAGGCAGCTAGCCATCAGCCATGCATATGCTCGCCGCCATCAAGCTCGGCCACCATTTTAACCCGCCCAAAGTCAATTCACAACTCACAGCCTGTTCTTACGCCCAGCCATCAAAAGCACCACCTCATATGTCGCGGTAATGCTGCCCATATCCCAAATCCATAACCCCTGTCGCAATACCCCCATTGCAGTCCCCTACTGCAGCAAGTGCAAGCAACTAGAGCACGGCCACGTGTGCGGCCATTCCTGTGATGTAGCCATCACCCCCTAAGCCAGGCCTCCCCACTCCTGCCATCTGCACATTTGCAAACTCACCCGAGCCACACCATCATTTTAATGTCTGCCCGCAGGCCAAACCCAAACCCAGCTTAGGCCAATCAGATGTGTTACAAGGGAAAAAAAGGGAACATGCAAACTTACGGATGCCTCAAGGGATGGGTGCTCAAGGCATAGAAGGATGGCGCGAGAAAGTGGCACGCACGGCATCAAGTATTCAAGCTCAGCCAGTATTTGAGCCCGTGCATGAGGCAGGCAGAGGGCCCCACGCCTTGCGTCTCCCTGTGGCAGCTGGGGGCACGCACCAGCTGGGGGCACGCACCTAGGAAGAGCTTGGTGACCACGCCAAAGAAGGACCACACAGCGACGCAGCCGAGGGCAGTCAGGGGCTTGCCGTGCGGCAGCTGGGCCCACTGGTAGTGTGCTCGCGCCAGGAGGGGAACAACTGCCAGAAGAAACACGCGCACAGAGGCAAATAGCCAGCCAGCGGGCATGCCACTTGTCAGCTGCACGGGGGTGCTATGACACAAGGAGCCACGGTGGCGCACGAAAACGCCTGGCCCTCGCGGGTTGGGAGCAGATGAGGCGGCATCAGGCAGTTTATGCCCAACAAGGCGACAAAGAATCCCACAGATATAAACCCTCTTCCTGGAAGCGTTGCGGAGGACCCTTGGGCAGCCCTGGCAATGCAACTAGCCATGGTCTTGTCCAGGTCAAGGACGATGCTCCCACCGCGGCAGTCAGAACGCAAGAATCGCCACACAAGCGGGCAGTAGGGTGTACACGGGCGCAATGTCCCCGCCCTTTCAACTGTGGCCGGAACATCAACCTTTGCCACGACGACGCATCCAACCTTTGCCACGACGGCGCATCCAACCTTTGCCACGACGAGGCATCCAACCTTTTCCACGACGGCGCATCCAACCTTTTCCACGACGACGCATCCAAGCTTTGCCACGACGACGCATCCAACCTTTGCCACGACGGCGCATCCAACCTTTGCCACGACGACGCATCCAACCTTTTCCACGACGGCGCATCCAACCTTTGCCACGACTACGCATCCAAGCTTTGCCACGACGGCGCATCCAACCTTTGCCACGACGGCGCATCCAACCTTTGCCACGACGGCACATCCAAGCTTTGCCACGACGAGGCATCCACTAGCGAGCGGCGCCCGACCCACCTTTGCGGTGAATGCTGTCGACATTATGCACGTAGATGAGCGGTACCGTGAACGCCGCTACGAAACCTGCGCCGACACGTGGGGTGTGTGTCATCACGCATGCGTGCGCAGCACGCAAGCCAGCGAGACGGTCACATGCATGCGCGGTACATGCACGCGGGGACAAGCATTAGCCAAGTGCGGACACACAGGTTTCTGGCGCGGCACTGCAGCATGCGACCGAGAGGCCGTGGTCACCACAGTGGCGGTGGCGCACGAGGGCAGTGCGTTATGGCAGCGTATGTTCCGTGCTGAGGGAATGTACCTGTGGACAAGCAAGGTGCCTGGACCATGAATGGTGTATAATCTTCTACTTGCTCAGCCCACGGTTCCTGCGTGGTCGAGCATGCTGCTGGGGTGTTTGAAGGCGTACAAGCATGGGTCATGTTGGGTAGCTCATGTGCACGCATGGTTCGTGAGACCTTTCTGGATATATGCCAGCATGGCCCGTGGAGGACGCAGTGGACGCTGTACTAGCATGCAACGGCAGAAAGATGATGGATCGCCCTACAAGCACAGCACATGCATGCTGTCAGAGGTGGACGAGCGCTCACGATGACACGTATGCGTATGCAGAGGGCCATGCTGGCCACGTACAGAGGCAGAGCAGTGTGAAGACCGATAGCACAGAGCCGAGCAGCGAGGCCACCCACAGGGCCATGGCCACCTGCAGGCACGCGACAGGGGCAGGGGCAGCGGCATGAGACTGCATCCGGTGAGGTGGACCTCACCCCGCAGAAGCGGGCCAGCGGTGGGTCATGGGGAGACGATGATCATGCCCATGCCCATGGACGATGCTGCCGCATGAAGGGCAAGTCCAGGGATGTAACATCAGTGTGCCTGCTACCATGCGCCACGTGGCCTGTGCACGCGCTACCATGCGCCATGTGGCCTGTGCACGCGCTGCCATGTGCCATGTGATGTGTCTCCAGAGGGCACCCAGCTAGGCCGTCAACAGGCAGGCCGGCAGGTTGTGCCGCCTGGTGCCTCGGCTCCCCACCGCTAAGCCAACGGTCGGGTTTCAAATACCGGCGACCCCAGCTGTTATTCCGTAGAAACACATTCTCCCTACTGTGCAGCCGGCCTTAATGAACATGGCTGCGCAGAGGCCGCCCTGCGGCTAACGCCACCCCAAAGGTACTCCAGTGAACTATATTACGCCTTAGAGCCATGCACAACCGAAGACTGCATTCATTGTGTCTGCAGGTTATTGATCAGGAATATCTTCTCAACAGCTGAGGTATCCTCAAACTTTGAAGACAGGTAACCACTGTCCGCACAAAGATATAACTGCACATGGAAAGGAAAGATGCCAACAAGATCGAGCGAGAAGCGTGCGGAGCGGCGGGTGGCATGGGCAAGGAGCAGCGGCACACAGGGGGCACTACTGGCGTCCGGTGGACATGCAAGCGGAGGGGATTAGGGTGGGGCACGACATGACGCGGACGCGACCCGACGAGAGCGGGAGATACAGCAGCGCGCGGCGACCTTGAGGGTGATGGCGGTGCCCCCGCAGAAGAGCGATGCGTGCGCCGCTGCCATCGCGTTCGCCAGCACCATCAGCATGCGCGCAACGCGGTCCGCATCCGCCGCGCTCATCCACTCACGCGGTGGCTGAGGGGTGGCGTGCCTGCAGGGTCCAATCCACCACAATACACAAACAGCCCAAAGCCATAGTGGCACCCCCGTATAAAAACACACAGGCAGGTCGGTAAAATAAAGCAACTAGGCAGGCTGGCTCACATTGGCACACAGGCAGGCTTTTGTCGGGCAGGCATGCGGCCTTGTACTGGGAAAAAGGGCATGCGGGCTTATGTTGACGGTACATGCAGGCAGGCTTGTGGTGGGCATGCATGCAAGCAGGCTTGCATCAAAGCATAGGCAGCCGGGTTGGATGCCCAAAGCTTAGACATCAGCAAGGGCTCACTCAAGGGCATGCGAGAGGGCCATTTGTAGAATGAGATAGTAGCATTAATAAAACTGTGATATTATGAACTTGTCAGCACTAGTGCACAGCAGTCACCTGGGTGAGCAGGGCCTGTTCCTGCAGGGTCTTTACCAAGAGCATTAGAACATCCCCCCCATATGGCGTACTCACGCAGAAAGTTTGGCCAAGTGAAGTGTGTGGCAAAATACTTTATGGAACAAGCCGTGACAGGGGTACGGGGTCGAAGGAACGAAGGGCAAGGACAGCGGGAAGCGCCGACTCAGCCCCCTCAGTCATCGCTAAAGAAAGGTTCCCTGGGGGGCCTTTTCTAACATGCACGTACTGCGCAAAAGAGAGCGTTATGGTCTGACAGCATCGCCCTGCGATACTGACACGACTGCTACTCGTATCACCGTTGCCGCGGGTCAGAGAATCGCGTCACGGCTTTTCTCTGGCCACAGTTCCCTGCACATCTGCTGGGACATCCGTGCATTCACCTGCGCACCAGCCGCTGTGCAAAGCTCCCAGCCAGGTAGACAAGCGCCGCGTAGGCAACCCCTGTGATGCAACTGCATGGCAACGCAGGGAACCCACAGGGAGGGAGGCAGGAGGCGATGGCATGGAGTAAAAACCATCAGCCCGCAGGGTGTGGCTGATGTGCTGCCATACTTTGCGCTGTGGCGAGGGTGGCAAGCAGCGCCCGCAGAACCGTGGGAATCCCATCACCTACCAGCTCAGACACTGTTTGGGTGGGCAACACGCAACCTAGAGACAGGAGCAGACAGGCCTCTGCACTTGGCCAATGTTTGCAGCCGCCCTAGCCAGCCTGTGCACTGGCGCCGCCATCATTCCCACGGTAATCTAGGCATGACACGGCGCAGCTCTCGCAAGCTTCCTCGTGCGGTCGCCAAGGCACGGGCCCCGTCAGGCGATGAAGGGCCCCTTACTTTCGGGCCGCTTACTTTCGGGCCGCTTACTTTCGGGCCGCTTACTTTCGGGTCGCTTACTTCCGGGCCGCTTACTTTCGGGCCGCTTACTTTCGGGCCGCTTACTTTCGGGCCGCTTACTTCCGGGCCGCTTCCTTTCGGGCCGCTTCCTTTCGGGCCGCTTCCTTTCGGGCCGCTTCCTTTCGGGCCGCTTCCTTTCGGGCCGCTTCCTTTCGGGCCGCTTCCTTTCGGGCCGCTTCCTTTCGGGCCGCTTCCTTTCGGGCCGCTTCCTTTCGGGCCGCTTCCTTTCGGGCCGCTTCCTTTCGGGCCGCTTCCTTTCGGGCCGCTTCCTTTCGGGCCGCTTCCTTTCGGGCCGCTTCCTTTCGGGCCGCTTACTTCCGGGCCGCTTCCTTTCGGGCCGCTTCCTTTCGGGCCGCTTCCTTTCGGGCCGCTTCCTTTCGGGCCGCTTCCTTTCGGGCCGCTTACTTCCGGGCCGCTTCCTTTCGGGCCGCTTCCTTTCGGGCCGCTTCCTTTCGGGCCGCTTACTTTCGGGCCGCTTACTTTCGGGCCGCTTACTTTCGGGCCGCTTACTTTCGGGCCGCTTACTTTCGGGCCGCTTACTTTCGGGCCGCTTACTTTCGGGCCGCTTACTTTCGGGCCGCTTACTTTCGGGCCGCTTACTTTCGGGCCGCTTACTTTCGGGCCGCTTACTTTCGGGCCGCTTACTTTCGGGCCGCTTACTTTCGGGCCGCTTACTTTCGGGCCGCTTACTTTCAGGCCGCTTACTTTCGGGCCGCTTACTTTCGGGCCGCTTACTTTCGGGCCGCTTACTTTCCTAACAGAGCCACCGGCCCTTGCCATCACAGCCAACGGAGCCACCCGGCCCTTGCCATCACAACCAACGGAGCCACCTGGCCCTTGCCATCACAGCCAACAGAGCCACCCGGCCCTTGCCATCACAACCAACGGAGCCACCCGGCCCTTGCCATCACAGCCAACAGAGCCACCCGGCCCTTGCCATCACAACCAACAGAGCCACCCGGCCCTTGCCATCACAGCCAACAGAGCCACCCGGCCCTTGCCATCACAGCCAACAGAGCCACCCGGCCCTTGCCATCACAGCCAACGGAGCCACCCGGCCCTTGCCATCACAGCCAACGGAGCCACCCGGCCCTTGCCATCACAGCCAACAGAGCCACCCGGCCCTTGCCATCACAGCCAACGGAGCCACCCGGCCCTTGCCATCACAGCCAACGGAGCCACCCGGCCCTTGCCATCACAACCAACGGAGCCACCCGGCCCTTGCCATCACAACCAACGGAGCCACCCGGCCCTTGCCATCACAGCCAACGGAGCCACCCGGCCCTTGCCATCACAACCAACGGAGCCACCCGGCCCTTGCCATCACAGCCAACGGAGCCACCCGGCCCTTGCCATCACAGCCAACGGAGCCACCCGGCCCTTGCCATCACAACCAACGGAGCCACCCGGCCCTTGCCATCACAACCAACAGAGCCACCCGGCCCTTGCCATCACAGCCAACAGAGCCACCCGGCCCTTGCCATCACAGCCAACGGAGCCACCCGGCCCTTGCCATCACAGCCAACGGAGCCACCCGGCCCTTGCCATCACAGCCAACGGAGCCACCCGGCCCTTGCCATCACAGCCAACAGAGCCACCCGGCCCTTGCCATCACAGCCAACGGAGCCACCCGGCCCTTGCCATCACAGCCAACGGAGCCACCCGGCCCTTGCCATCACAACCAACGGAGCCACCCGGCCCTTGCCATCACAACCAACGGAGCCACCCGGCCCTTGCCATCACAGCCAACGGAGCCACCCGGCCCTTGCCATCACAGCCAACAGAGCCACCCGGCCCTTGCCATCACAGCCAACGGAGCCACCCGGCCCTTGCCATCACAACCAACGGAGCCACCCGGCCCTTGCCATCACAGCCAACGGAGCCACCCGGCCCTTGCCATCACAGCCAACGGAGCCACCCGGCCCTTGCCATCACAGCCAACGGAGCCACCCAGCCCTTGCCATCACAGCCAACGGAGCCAACTGGTTTCCACCAAAGCCTCGCAGACCTGGCTTGTTGGATCAATGGGCACCTCGATCTGGTACAACAAGATGAGGAGGCAGGTGCCAGATTGGGTGTTGGCGTGAAATACGTCAACTTGACATCATTTGCATGGCCTTCCGGCACCGGCAGGCATATCCCAGCCCAGTATGCAATCCGGTGCAGAGTGATAGCATCTGGTTCTGTTGGTAGCAATCGTATTGCATGCAGTACCTGACAGCACAGCTCGGGGCGGCCAGAGGAGCAGGCACGTCTCTCGCGCGTGGGTTGACCAACACGTGAAACAAAACACCAAACTGAGCATGGCTTTGGTAAAGGATATCCCATCCTTTGCTTGTGCAACCATGTTAGGTGAAACAAAGCAAACAAACCCAGTACTGCAGCACCAGCGGATATCCCATCCTTTGCTTGTGCAACCATGTTAGGGGAAACAAAGCAAACAAACCCAGTACTGCAGCACCAGCGGGTATCCCATCCTTTGCTTGTGCAACCATGTTAGGGGAAACAAAGCAAACAAACCCAGTACTGCAGCGCCAGCGGAAATCCCATCCTTTGCTTGTGCGACCATGCTAGGGGAAACAAAGCAAACAAACCCAGTACTGCAGCACCAGCGGATATCCCATCCTTTGCTTGTGCGACCATGCTAGGGGAAACAAAGCAAACAAACCCAGTACTGCAGCACCAGCGGATATCCCATCCTTTGCTTGTGCAACCATGTTAGGGGAAACAAAGCAAACAAACCCAGTACTGCAGCACCAGCGGATATCCCATCCTTTGCTTGTGCAACCATGTTAGGGGAAACAAAGCAAACAAACCCAGTACTGCAGCACCAGGGGATATCCCATCCTTTGCTTGTGCAACCATGTTAGGGGAAACAAAGCAAACAAACCCAGTACTGCAGCGCCAGCGGAGACGGCCCGCAACCGTGCTGCCTGATGGGTGGCGTGCCCACGGCCTGCAACCGCGCTGCCTGATGGGTGGCGTGCCCACGGCCTGCAACCGCGCTGCCTGATGGGTGGCGTGCCCACGGCCTGCAACCGCGCTGCCTGATGGGTGGCGTGCCCACGGCCTGCAACCGCGCTGCCTGATGGGTGGCGTGCCCACGGCCTGCAACCGCGCTGCCTGATGGGTGGCGTGCCCACGGCCTGCAACCGCGCTGCCTGATGGGTGGCGTGCCCACGGCCTGCAACCGCCTACCTGATGGGTGGCGGATCCATGGTGGCTGCCATCGTGAGGAGGAGCAGGCCCGTGCCGAACGCCAGCGCCGACTTAGACGGTTGCGCCCACAGCAGCAGGTCCTCCACTGATGTCAAGCAGCGTGACGGTGGGCAGGAGGCGCGCGTACGGGGAGGGTGGGCAGCAGGCGCGCGTACGGGGAGGGTGGGCAGCAGGCGCGCGTACAGGGAGGGTGGGCAGCAGGCGCGCGTACGGGGAGGGTGGGCAGCAGGCGCGCGTACGGGGAGGGTGGGCAGCAGGCGCGCGTACGGGGAGGGTGGGCAGCAGGCGCGCGCATGAGAGCCAGCGTTGCCAGCGGTGGCATGGTGGGTGGATGCGGCGAGGAGTTGGGTACACCAGCACGTGAGGCAGCAGCAGATGAAGCACAAGCATGCCCTTGTACTGCCATGGGACACAAGGCAGGGGAGAGAGGGAGGGTCCATGAGCGAAACAGAGACCCTGTGTGTGAGGTCTGCAGGTCTGCGTGCAAGGGGGTGGGTATGTATGAGGGTAGGTGGTTGGGGGGGATGGAAGCGGAAGATCTCCATTCCATCCAAGCATCTGGTCATTCAAGCCACTCTTTTCAAGTGGCGCCAGGAAACGGTTGATGTGGGCGCGTCTAGGCAACGCGAGACTTGCAGCCATTGCCAGTGACCGCGCTTGCTGGGCATGAGCTTTGAGCCCACTGCTTCAAGCGCACCCAGGGCATCATCTCGAGCTGCTATACGAGCCGATGGGGGCACACGGAAACAGCTAGTGGGACCTGCTAAAGGAACGGTGGTCGGAAACAGCTAGTGGGACCTGCTAAAGGAACGGTGGTCGGAAACAGCTAGTGGGACCTGCTAAAGGAACGGTGGTCGGAAACAGCTAGTGGGACCTGCTAAAGGAACGGTGGTCGGAAACAGCTAGTGGGACCTGCTAAAGGAACGGTGGTCGGAAACAGCTAGTGGGACCTGCTAAAGGAACGGTGGTCGGAAGCAGCTAGTGGGACCTGCTAAAGGAACGGTGGTCGGAAACAGCTAGTGGGACCTGCTAAAGGAACGGTGGTCAGGGTGTGAACTGTGTTGAACAAGTGGCCACGCGTGCATGAGCAGATCAGCGGTCGCTTGTGCCCCTGCTTCTGCTGTCACGCGCCCTGGTCCCTTTATTCGCATGGCTGAGAAAGGCAAGGTCAGGCGGAAACCCCATGAGCCGCCCGCCCACCTGCCCGCATGAGCAGTGGCACTAGCAGCACAGACGGTGGTAGAGTCAAAGCGGAACGAAGAAGGTCCCTCACTCACCCCTTCCTGCACCCAGATCTGGACGATTGACCTGCGGATGCTGGTCCACAGTTAAGGCATGGCAGGGTGAGGGTCTAGAAAGGATGTGGGTTGTGCGCAGGCAGGCTGCAGGAAGGGTATGACCTGGCCGGCACGGCCACGCATGAGCGCCGATGGAGGGCAGCCACCACAGCAAGCCACACGCAGGCCAAACCCAGCAGCTCGCGCTGCCTACGAATCATCCAGCTTCGCAACAGCGGTTGTGAAGCCATCGACAAACACGATCATGCATGGCGTCTAGCAGCTCACCTTGTCGTCGGCACACACCGGCGGACGACGCGCCTTCTGTGGCTCCCGCGCACACGCCTGGGCCCAGCAGGCTTCCCACTGGCGCCCCCCCCCCTGGCAGGCATACAGACACGTTGGATGTTGGCCATCGCAGCGCGCACGAGTGTCCGTGACACGCATGGCGTGGCATTGGCAACAGCCATGCACGCTCCCATCTAACGTACCAGCAGCCCGGTGCGCCTGCCATCCCTCGTGGCCGCCTCATCCTGGCTTTGTGGAAGGGTGCCATCTTTTAAGACACCCCCTCTTCCAAGGATATCCAACTCCAACAAAAGTTCTATTCTTAAATTCATGCATGCAACACATACATGCATCTAAATCAATGCATCTGCAGGTACACCAGACGCATCTGGAATCAGCAGCATGTGCATCCGTGAGCCACCTGCGCGGGCTTCAACAAGCCAAGCCCCCATACACACACATGGCTGCAGGGCAGGGGCACGCAAACCCTGTTTCTTGTTGCAAGGGCTATAAGGACGGGAGTTCAAGCGGGGTGATAAGAGCCCAACCAACGGTAATGACGAGTTCTGATGCGAGATCACAAACCAGCAGCCAGCGATCTACCTTAAGTACAGGAAGCAACATGGCTTGGGGGTAATCCCTGGTGAACCAGCGGAGGCGAGGGCCGGACTGGAAAAGCCCCATCTCCCACCTTCTGGCGTTTTCTTGGCCAACCTCAACTAGCTAGCCCTGGAGAGGCTTCCTGCTGGAAGTGCATCTCGGTGGTGCTTACTGCTACAGCCTTGTTAACGTCGCTGCCCCGTCAGAGGCCTGGAGGTTGACCATGCGCATAAGCGGCGAATGATGGCTTCCTCCCCACCACAATACGACATTGTGTGAAGAGCCAGAAAAGCGATACAGCGTTTCGCGGAATCCCAACGGAGACATGTGATTGTCAACTGCTTTGTGTGCTAAATGAGCAGTGCCCTAAAGATACACCTGTTGCGTCAGTAATGGGCTGCAGCAAGCGGCGGTTGTGAAGCTGTCATGTGCTGCGGGACGGCTGGTGGGCAGGACCGACGCACCTGCGACAGTTCAGCAAGGTTCCTCGGCGGTTACAATCAAGCCCATAACACTGAAGGCGGCGGCAATAACGTGCCGCTCGGAAAAAGAGTCTGAATATCTGCTGCTGGTAAGTCCTTTCATCAACGGCCATGGTGAGGGTAGAGAAGAATCAGCTTACCACCTTGAAGGTCCACCTCGCCAGTTGCGCATTCCTTGCCTGTAATTGTGCCCCCGATGCGAGCAAGCGGGTACGACGGCGGGGTCGTTGACACCCATGGTGGATAGGCAGGCGACGGGTAAGCGGGAGGTCTTGGACTTCGATACGAATTGCTTAGAGGACTGAACGGGAGCCTGTCTCGATGATTCCAGGAAGTCGGGCCCAAAGGGTTTTCGTCAGCGTTGTCAGACAATGCCGGCGTGGCCGGCGTGTTGGGTTCCGCTCGCACAAGCAAATTGCCACTGTAGTCCATGATAGTTCGCAAACTATAATTCGCAGCGTGTCGCAGTGGCAACCGTTGGGGGCATGAACGCGGTGGCTGCTCTGTTGTGAATCCTATCGCGAAGTGCGTAAATTAATTAGTCTACAACAAAAATGTAGTGGCAAGTGGCAAGATCAGGGCCAGATGAGCAATATTAATTGCCCGTTGCTCTCCGTTGTTCGTTGGGCTACACGTACGAGTCAGGACTTGTTACTGTACGATATGGGCTTTCATTTGAAAGCTCTGGAAAGTCAAAAAGTAAACGTCTATATGGCAGCTGCCAGAATCCGAATATTTGTTTTACGATCACTACCGCTTTAAGTTGCGATCGACGCCTAGAATTAGGCGTCGCAACTTAAAGCGGAAGCGCAACTTAACGGTGGAATTAGGCTAGCATCCAACCCCCTCCTCCTCTCACGGACTTCTTGGTATAGTCATTCCCGCGTTAAGTTGCGTTTCTTAAGGTTGCGTTCCCGCGTTAAGTTGCGGCGCCGAAGTTTGGAGGGCGACCGCAACTTAAGCATGGAGGCCATTGCAACTTAACGCGGTAATGACTCAATTTGTAGGTGTCAAGCCATTCTTGGCCGCGCAGGAGGCCATTTTTTTCAAGTCCGGACCCGCTACGTGATTTTAGGCGGCAAAATATGCAAGCCCCACTAGCGCGCAAATTTCCCCGCCTGCTGGCTTCGGTGAAAAGCGCGAATGCAACCTTACAAATTCAGTTTTGCAGCCTGTGCGGGGCTGCGGTACATAAGACTTTACGACCATGTAGGGTCTGTAATTGAGACATCAGTCTTGCCGGAAATTACCACCATCATGCCGAATGCACCACATAAGGGCAAAGACATGGTCGTTGAGGCCACTGGTAGTCTCGCTACCTGTGGCCTCCATGGTGTTATTATTGATTGTTTACATGCAGGCCATTGACAGTAAATGAAGCTTCGAATTCCCTCACGACTGTTCCCATGTTTTGTCACAGTCAAATGTGAAGCCGGCTGGCAATTTAGTAACCCGCCAAAAAGAGAGCCGAAGTCAGAGGGTTAAAACACACATTTGTGGTATAAAACGCAAGAAGTGCGTGGCTGCCCACGGCGTGTTTTGCAGCCCGCCTTTGTCCAAAATATCTGGCCTGGAAAATGGACTTGGGCCAGCTTTGACGCTGCACCTGGATCGGGCTTGACGAGAGCTGTCGAATGCCGTATAGACGTCCGTCAGAGGAGGAGGTGGTGGGCTGCTAGCCTAATTCTACCGTTAAGTTGCGTTCCCGCGTTAAGTTGCGGCGCCAAGTTTTAGGGGGCAATCGCAACTTAACGCGGGAATGACTGTATACAGTCATTACCGCGTTAAGTTGCGTTTCTGAAGGTTGCGTCACCGCGTTAAGTTGCGACGCCGAAGTTTGGGCGGCGACCGCAACTTAAGCATCGGTACCATCGCAACTTGACGCGGTAATGACTCAATTTGTAGGTGTCACCTTGGGTGTCAGGCCATTTTTTGCTGCGCAGGAGGCCACTTTTTGCACTTTTTGCCAAGTCCGGACCCGCTACATGTACAGTCATTCACGCCTTAAGTTGGGTTCGAGGTTTTTGAGGGGTCAACCCAACTTAAGGCGTGAACCCAACTTAACACGTCCCCTGTAGAAACTCAGTCCTAAAAATAGGACTGAGTATACCATCTTTGAGATCGTGTGGCGGTAAGGGTAGGGGCCGGGGTACCCCATATGTTTGATATGCATCATATCACTCAATATCTTGCTAATGCTTGGGCAAGTGCTTAAAAAATCATTTGTTGACCAAATCATGGAAAATGAGTCTCGACCCTTACTCGCGATTTTGGAATTTTTTGTGGAAGCACGAGTGTGTAAAATCCAATAAAATCCATATTCACTATTAAAAATCATAGGCATGTAGATAATAGACGGAGTTCTTGACCTGTGGCAAAAAACTTGACTCAATTCGGACACCGGCACTGCCTGAAACATGCAAAACATTGCCAGTCCTATAAATAGGACTGGGCATTGGTAGCAGTGGCTGATTGGTAGCACTGCAGGTAGCAGTGGCTTGGTAGTCAGTGGCTGCCTTGCCACTGACGACGTCGTCCACCCCTTCACTTTGAAGGAACTGGACGGCGCCCTTGCTCGCCTGCGGTACGATGCGGCGGTCGGTGCTGACCACCTTTCTGCCGAGCTGCTGAAGACCCCTGATCCGGCGGTGAGGGATCTTCTGCTGGCGTTATGCAACCGTGTCCTGCTTTCTGACGAGCCTCCGCCTGCTGAGTGGCAGACGGCCATCCGCGTCATGCTGTACAAGAAGGGCTCTGCTGCTGACCCCGGTAACTACCGGGGTGTCTGCCTCCAGAGCGCCGCGCTGAAGGTCTTCATGCGCATGATGCTGCACACTGCACAGGCTCCGCGCCGCGCTGGACCCATGTCGCCTGGGTGAGTCTCAGATGGGTTTCCGTCGTGGTCGTAACACTGTCATGGCTGTGTTTGTCGCGCGCCGGTTGATGGAGGAGGTGCGTCGCCTTCCCCGGCCCTGACAGTTTGCCGCTGGTCTTCATTTTTGTTGACTATATCAAGGCCTTTGACACGGTCCTCTGGGAGGCTCTTTGGGCCATCCTAGCTCTGGATCGAGTGCCACCTGCGTTTATTGCTGCCATTCGCCGGCTGTATGAGGGCTCACAGGCAGTAGTGCGGACTGCGGAAGGCACCACCCCACCATTCCCCCTTCACCACGGGGTGTGGCAAGGTTGTGTCCTGTCCCCGTATCTGTTCATTTGTCGTGGATCACGTCATGCGCCGAGCACGTGCGCGCTTTACTGCTCTTCAGGGGCTCGAGCCAGGCTTGGACATCCTTAACGAGATAGAGCACGGCGGGGTTGAGCCTGGCTACCGCCTGGCCGACCTGATTTATGCGGATGACACCACCCTCATCGCGCGCCCCGAGGACATTCAGACCTGGCTGGACTGTCTGGGCCTGGAGGCGCGGGCGGTGGGGTTGGAGATTAGTGTCAAAACTGAGGCGATGGTGAATGGGGGCCTCCAGTACACCGCCGCTGCCGCGCCTGCTCGACGGGACGACGGTCCCGTTCCGCGACCGCTTCAAACCGTTAGGGAGCTGGCTCCCTGACACCGCCGACGATGTGGACACCCACATTGGCCTGGCCTGGGCTAGGCTCCGTTCGCTCAACACCTACTGGCGCTCCAAGGGCCTGGGCGAACACCGCAAGCGCATGCTCTTCAAGGTCCTCGTCCTTACGGTGCTCACGTATGGCGCCGAGGCGTGGACACTCACCCCCACACTGGCATCTAGGCTAGACGGCGCAGTTTAGAGGATGCTCCGACAGGTCCTGAACGTAGGGTTTTCCAAGCGCCCATCATCAGAGTCTTTGTATCAGGGCATGCCTCGTATTTCGGACGAGATTAGACAGCGTAGGATAGCATTTGTAGGACACCTTGCTCGCACCAGCCAGGTCGACACCGCCCTTGGTCTGGCCGGCCCCCAGCGGCTTGGCCAGCCAGGGCGGCACATTCTGACCTGCATGGCCTGGCCCCAAGGGCATTGCCAAAAAGGTAGGGAAACATGTCACGAACTACGTTCAGATGTTGAGCATGGATGACCTACTGGTCCCAGCCCAGTTTGAATACCGCATCCACTCTCTCTCCCTTCTTTGGACCGCCATGCAGAACAAGACGCGGTGGAAGAGGATTGTCAAGGCTCACAGTGACGCCCGACCCAGTGGGCAAACCACCTCCCCCCAAGCGGAGGAGGCGTTTTGATGAGTAGGGTAGTTAGGACTTTTCTAGACTAGCTAGATTAGAGTTAGGTTAGTTCGATTACGCGGCTCCTTCCACCCCACCCATCCATCAAGGAATATGTGCTACATGATCTCCCAACGGAGGCATGTTATAATTTAATTTAATTTAATTTTTAATTGGTAGCAAAATGCTAGCATGCTAGCACCATCTAAACCAACATTTATTATGTTCAGCTCTAGGACCTTGCTGAACAGAACATGAAAATAACACAGAAAAGCAAATGTGGCTGTGCCACTTGATAAAACATGGCATTTCACACGCGTAGATGCCAGCAACTATGTATGTATGGTGCCTGCCCGGCGTGTCAACACTGACAATCGCATCGGGGCAGGTGGCAAGGCCATCTAACGCCTGCAACTAGGTCCAGCAATCGCCCTGGCACGAGTGGCCTTGCCAGCCGCCCAGCGCCTGCCTGCCGCGGAGCGCTGGGTCAGGGGCTGCAGTGCCCGCTGCTTGCCATTGTCGTCGTCCAGGCCAGGGGCATTGCCCGTGTGCCACACGGGGAAGCATCCCTTGCACAGGGCCACGTCGCACTCAGGGCACCAGAAACAGGTGCGGGGGGAATGCGGGAAGTTCGTGCCGCCATCTTCTTGTCCGCGGCGGCCGTGCAGACCACGCACTGCGCCTGCTTGACCCAGGGGATGGGCTCGATCTTGGTGTGGGTGCCACTGGTGCGCCCCTCCAGCCCCGACACCACCGCCGGCACGTCGAGGTTGTCGATGGGGAGGCGTGCGCAGTCCCACTTGTTGGCCATCAGCTTGTTGGCCAGCTCGGCGTGGAAGTTGTGGTGAGAGAGTGCCTCCTTCTTGGGTTTGCCCACCATGATGCAGTGCAGGTTGTGCGCCTGGGACACCGTCTCAGCCAGCATGCCCATGAAAGGGCGGAGCACCCACTGCTTGGAGACAATGGCAGACTGCACATTGTACTCCGCACAGTGCATGTCCTTCACGTCCACGGCCTTGTAGGAGCGCCAGTAGGTCACCACGTGGAGGGGAGCAGGCACCTGGATGCGGTTGGCGTTGCGGCCACCGTGGCGTGACACCAACACCTGCACGATGGGGATACCGGAGCCGCACAGCCAGACCATCTGGCGGTCCTGCCAGCCCACCACGCTCACGCCGGTGTCGCTGTTATTATACGCCCAGCACCACCACCCCTGGGCCGGCCGGCTTCTTGGGCACCATCTTCTTCAGCTCCTTCCAGGGGATGCCCTTCCGGTTGGTCATGACTGTGCCGACGGAGTCGTGCCCCTTGGCGCTCATGCAGCTGGATTGCGTTCTCATAGCCAGTGTAGAAGCGGTCGGTCACAACATGGTGCAGCCATCCCGTGGCAGCGTGTCGCACAGCCGCTGCACCACGTTGACAACATGGCCTACCTCGGGCAGCTTGTCATACGTCTCAGCATGCCAGATGTAGCCATAGGGCCAGTCGCACAGGCAGTATTTGCGGATGTGAAACTTGTTGGGCTTGCAGCTGTTGTAGCAGCGGATGGGGCCGTACTTGTGGCGCGTCTCAATGCTGCGCTCATCCAGTGCCATCTCCCCGCTCGGCACGTAGTAGCGCTTGTAGTATGCATCATTGAGCAGATTCTCCAACCAGTCCAGCTGCCAGAGACGGTGTGCGCGTGTGTTGGCCTCAGCTGGCCTGTTCTCATTGTTATTGAAGTGCAGGAACCTGGTGATCTGCTGGAAACGGAGGAGAGACATGTAGCGATGGAGACGTGGGGTACCGCTGGGGCCGTCATCCTCATCTCGGAAATACAGCGGCGCCGACGATGCATGCACCAGGCCCATGGCCAGCACGCAGCCCAGGTAGATGCCCAGCTCGTGGATGGTGAGCGTGTCCCACTTCCTTGAGCCATTACTGCCAGCTGCCTTCAGTGCCGCATAGCGATTTGTTTCAGCCACGATGCGAGCCAGCACATCCATGCATCACGGGCACAAGTAGAACCCAGAGATCCAGCACCTTCATGGGAGTGACACGAGTGGGAATGTTCTTGTCGGTGGCTGGAGCTGTCCCCCTTGCTTGCGGATTCATGGTCGGTGCTGTGCCTGGCGCAGGCTCCCCGACCCCAAACACCCAGCTGCCGGTGGGCCGTGGCTCAGCCTCTTCGTCACCCTCATCGAGAGGGCGCCGCAGGACATCAGTGTCCACGATCTCGCGATCGGCCTCATCATCACCGCCATCCTCGTCCAGTTCGTCGTCTTCGGATCGAGTCCTCCTGCGCCCGGGCAGGGGCCGGATTGCTGCGTTTCCTCCTGCGCTTGGGCTTGGCACCTTCAGGAGCGGTGCGTCGAGGCCGGCCACGCATGCGCCCAGCGCTTGGACCGGGATCACCATCGCCAGCCGCGGCTATCTCGGCCTGGGGGGGCGCAGCACGATCGCCACTCAGATTCACATAGGTTGGGTCGGCATCGGAATCTGGGTCACCAGCGGCCTCCTCTCGCTCATCCGCCTCGTCTTCCGAGTCCACAAGGTCAGGGACATCATCCTCGTCATCCTGGTGGGCTGCATGCTCCAGGATAAATTTCTTGGGCCACTTATAAGTCGCAGGATCGCCCGAAAACTGGACGTGGAAACGGGCTCCATTGCGCGAAATTTCGACAAATTTCCCAACGCAAAATGTGGTGTCCCACAAATCCCCATAGGTCTCTCGGGCCCAAGCTTCTCCGAAGTCTGTCGCTTTGACTTTTACTTCAAACCCTATATTGATAGTACAATCTGCCGCGCCCCTACCCCCTGTCGTCGCCATTTTTGGTCGTGCATCGTCTTCGTTCTCGTGGACTTCCCTTTTTGGTACTTTCCGTCGGCCCGTTTTTGCCAGAATTTGGCCCCCCCCCCCTGTACTTTGACCGTCCATTTGACCGTCCAAACAAAATCAAAAGAAACCCAAAAATATGTCCCAGAAAGATCTTTTCACGTAGTATTTAAAATAAATTTAGAGGGAATTTTTTGCCAAACATTCTGACTTGGGTGAATTTTCTACAAAACCATAAAACTCAGTCCTAAAAATAGGACTGAGTTGAACTCAATCCTAAAAATAGGTAGTTGCAATAATGTGTTTTGGATACCAACGCTCTTCGTCGAGAGGCAAGTGCTTTGGTGCTACGCAGAGGAACACGCAGGCCGCTACCTCGTCCGCCGTCACGTTGCATTTATTTCTCATTAACTTATCATCGTGCATTGGACTTGCTTAACATAGTCCGAGATTCCTCGGCGCGACGCTAGATGCCGTTCACAAGATTCCGTCGCAGCAAAGATGCTGACGGCGCGGCGTCCACACTAGGATTTAGGGTACTGAGTAGAACTACACAGTACAACTCCGACTTCTTTTTCTTTGTGAGTCGGTACGGACAGGGATGTACTCAAGATGATCGGTACGGCCGCATCCCAGTCACCGACTTCACAATCCTAGTAGTGGCAAAGTCTTGTTGGGAAACAACACCAACAAGCATAGCGGTCGCATGAACTTGGATGCATGTGCAAGACACACATCATTATGGCAAGTCATTTATTCATCGTACCACACTGGGGAAACCCGGAAACATAGTATGCCGGCCACCGCCAAGCATCAACGGGTGAAAACCCAGACAAGAGCCCATTACATAGTATGCAACTCTCCCGCAGAGAGAAGCATCAAGGCCATGGTCAATGCCAATTTTAAATAGGAAATTCAGAAAAGAGTGAAAACACACATCAGCCAGGGCAAGATGTAACCCTGAAATCAGACAGGGACAATTTAAAGTGTCGCCTGAACTAGACGAAGCTTGTCATACTGAGGCCTAGCCTTGGCATACAGCTTGGTCAAAGCATCTGAAATGTTATCATTGTCGCGAACATGGTACAGCGAAACAGCGTCACTATATTCTTTGGCACGAAGGAAGTCGAGCTTGCGCGTGCGCGCATAAGGATCAGCCAAAAAGTCAATCAGCGACTGCGAATCCGTGAAGATGGTGGTATCAACCTGTGGAATGACACGGCAAAACTTCAAACACCACCGAAGAACCGCACGGAAATACATCAACTCCTCAGCAGTCTCGCAGAAGGCACGAGCCTCTGCAGTGTCACTACCCACATACACCCGCCGATGTAAGCGAGAAAACCACGCAAAGGGTGAAGGGGAAGATTCAGGGACATGGACAGTGGCAGAATTACTCAAAAGCACCACAGCGGCACAGCGCCCACGGAGCTTAGAGATATTAGCACTATCCAAACTGCTATCACAATACGCGGACAAGTGAATAGGCCGCTCATAGTCCACCCCATGTAAGACCAACCCAGGGGAGGCAGAAATGTACTTACACATGACATTGCGGGAAAGAGAGCACATCAAGTCATCTGGCAACCGAGCAAGCACCGCCAAGTCAGGGGAGACGGTAGAGACCAGCCAGTTCAGCTTACCCCGCAGAGAACCACACTCAGCAGGCTGAATATACTGACTAGTAAGGGATGAAAGCTGAGTGATGAGCTCCTGAACATAGTCCCCCGCTGCACGCAGCTTCATCACATATCTGCCAGAGGCATCCTTGGTGAGCATAGTGTCGACGCCACAGAACTTGACATACTTGTCCAAGACGCGGCGAATGACCTTGCCGACCGGGAAGTGCTGAGCAACAGTGGCACAAAACCAGTCTAGCCACGGTGTGGGGCCCATGCAGTCCACATCATCGACATGAATGAACACAAAAACTGGCTGCCCCTCCCATGAGCCAACAAACAGAGAGGGGTCCAGGTCATGATAGTACATGTGCATCACATCAAGCAAAAGACGCTCGAGGCAAAGGCGCCAAATCCGAGGACCTGTCACAGTACCGTCAACACCCTTCAAGAGACGGAGAAACTTCTTGCCCATGATAGGCTGCCACAAGGGAGGACAGCGCACATACAAGCGGGTCGTGCCAGCCCACACATTCTCAGCGAGCTTGGGATCACCATTCAAAAAAGCTTTGCTGAAATCCATGAGGGCTGACTCATACGGAAGTCCCTTGTTGAGCTGGCCTAGGTAGAAGGACAGGACCATGCGCCAATTATCCTTGATCAACCCAGGTGCTGAGATGGCATTGTCCGGAAGATCACTAGTACCTGAAAATTCTAGGACCACCGGGCGAACAAAAGGCACCCTAGTTGTTGTGTCAGGCACCAACTTACGCTCCAAAGTCCACTTGTGGCGCAAAAGGCGAGCACCACTGGGCACTTCATCAACCGGTTCAACAGCACGGTATGCAAGCCACCTTTCACCTGACGCAATAATGGCCTTAGTCCACCCATCTAGCCCCTCCTCCGTTTGACACTCCACGTCAGCATCATGGTAAGAGATAGGGCTTTGGGTAGCAACATCATGACGTCCAATGCCGAGACTAGCCAAGCTAGGACGTTTAGGAAGCAACAACTGAGTTACCAACGGCACATCACTCTCACGGGCATAGTTCACGTGCCGAATGTTGCCTATGACAGCAACAAGTTGGCAGTCAGACATGACAGCATAGTCCTCAAGAGGCAGATCAGCATGCCCCTCCCGCCGCAAGCAGGTGGAGTTGACCCAGACATCCTCCCGTACAAGGAAGTTCTGACCAAGGATTGGTGGACCACTATACCCTTCCACCACGCAAAACTCAACTAGCACCCCCATCACATTGACATCAATGACACCAAGGACAGGGAACTTCGTTGAGCCAGCAAAATCAGTCACACACTCCCAGTGCACTGAGGGTCTCACAGGATTGTAGTGCAGGGATGAGACAATGGAGGTTCTCGCCTGCGTATCTACCAACATCCTCATACCATGCTGATCACCCAGGGTACCAAATGCGGATACCATCGCTGCCTTGACGGGATTTTGCAAAGCGTCTGTAGGAGGTTTACGCATCAACCTTTCTACAGCAAGGGTGAGAAAGCCCTTACGGCTTGGGCGCTCAAGACAGGAACTGCCCTGAGTACTATCCCTACCAACGCAGGGATCCTCCCGACCAACGCCAGAAGGGGGGAGGTTAGGCAAGCTGTCGCGCAAGCTCTCTGCCTGTTCTACCCCTAGGGTGTGTAAGTGGTGTGCTACCACAGCAACATCATCATCATAGTCCCCACTCTGCAACTCCAACTCAGCTTCCCCACTAGGCGCGCTAGTACCACTGTCCCCTGCATTGTCACATACAGGAGCCGAAGAGGAAGGAGGAGTCACAGTGCTAGAGAGCCTGCTAGGGTCGGAGTACAACTCCAACACTCTAGACCAAGCCTCCACATCACGCATGTAGGGCTTCACCCTATTCCAAGCCATAGTGACCTCAGTGCCCTCATAGTCCACCACGCATTTACGCATAGCAGCATCACAAGAAATTACCTTGGCTGGACCAAGCCACCTGCCACGCTTACCCAGGGCACCTTCCTTGTGCAGCCAAACATCATGCCCCACACTGGGCTCATAAGCCCCACGTCGCCTATCCAACTGGACAAGGCGCTGAAAACGGGATGCTAGGTGGTCTTTGTACACATCCACCACCACATCGTGATATTGGCCAAACTGCAAACCCTCGGCAGTCACCAACACCCCATCCTGTGTCGACATCAGCACACGGTTGTTCAAACTTCGACACACGGCAAGTGCCCACAAGAGCCGACTAGAGAATTCACTGTGTGGCATGTGGTCCCCACGTCGGGTAGCAAGCAGCTTAAACTCCTGTACCGCTCTCTCCGCTATCCCTTGTGACTCGTGGTCCTCACGCCCCACTGTTCCCACAAACTCATATCCAGGTTCCTTGGCAGCCCACTTGAATTGCTGATCAAACTGCATCCCTGTAACCATGCTAAACATGGAGTCCAACAGGTCTATCCCCTCAAGGAGGTCCCCAACATGCTGTGACTTGAGTGGGACAACTGAAACAAAATGGGAAAATCTGTCTATTCCCAGCAAGTAGACAGCCTGGTCCTGGAACAAAATGTCACACACCAAGTGACCACGCTCAAGGGGTGGGTGTTTGACATGCCTACGTGCACGCTTAGGCGCAGTGGACTGACACTGGTGACAACCACTGTACATGGACTGCACCGTGCTAGCCAACTTAGTCCCCGGTGCCAGTGCCCGTGCAAAACGGATAGCGTGGGTCCCATGGCCTAACACATGATGCAAGCGTGCAGCAACAGCAGTCAAGGAAAGGACTTCACCTGGTGTGGCCAGTGACCCCCCATCGTCACGGTCGACGTGCATGAGTCCAGCTTGCATAGTACCAGCATTACTGGTCGGTGGGGGTTCATGGTCCCGCGTTGCCGCAGGCGTAACAATGTCTGTGCACAAGCCGCTACGCAACACAGCAGCAATGCACGCAGCAGAATTGTTGTCTACACAACTACCCAGCTCATCACATGCAGCTAGATTAGTGGTAAACACATCATCGTCCCAACATGGGCTATCTAGTTTGCTGCAGAGGGAGCAGGGACAGGCACATGAGTGTTAGCAGGTGTGGCCTGGGTGTTCCCCTGCCTCTGCCATTTGTTCCACTTGGCCTTCTTGGGCCGCATGTTGCCAGCCGGCTTGGGCGGGCGCTTCTTGCCCTGCGGACCGCGTGTGTGCTTGCAGTCCTTGGCGAAGTGCCCTGGCTGGTGGCAGGCGCCACACAGCCGCACATTCGGACCAGCCTTCGTGTTGGCTGGGCAATCCGACCACACATGCCCGGTGCCCTGGCATCGGCCACACTTCTCTTCACCTGCACCATGAATTCTTGCAATGGGCGCTGCAGCAGAGGAAAGAGGGTCAGAAATGCCCGCTGCCACCAATGCCTTGGCGGCAGCCGGCACAGCAACAGAATTGCGAATAATCTGGAAAGCCTCTGCCCTATTTGCTAGCTTGTCGACAGTCAGTGTTCCCGACATGCCCTGGAGGGCGGACTCAGACAGGCTACCAGACATGATGCCCTTTGCCAGAAACATTACCACCGAGAAGGCGTCACCTGGCGAGCAGGACGACAACGCCAGTTTCTGCTCGTAGTCGAGCGTTGCCTGGCTGATGTCTACCTTCCGATTCAGATCAAACTTTAGAATACTCACTGCATCTGCGACGAGGCGCATTAGCCCCGTCTTCAGGAGATTCTTCTCAAGGCTAGCCATGAATTCTTCCCAGCTCCGGTCCTCCTTGTAGGCTATCTCGATCAGGTCGGATACGACCTTGTAACCCTCGGTGGCCAGCCGATTGCGCCTCAGCAATTCGATAGGCTTGGCTACCATGTCTTGGACATCACTGTGCCACTTGCGCAGGTTCAAAATAAACTGTTCTTTCACCTTCTCTGATGGCTCAGGAGCCGCTGGAATCGGCGCAGGAATTCGCTCCTCGATCACCTTTTGCTCCTTCATCCAGAGGATGCGGGCAGCACGGTCTAGGCTTGCAGTGCGCAGCCCAGCCGCCTGTGATCCACTTGGCAGCTCCGCTGCACGGGCAGCTGCAGGTGCAGTTTCCTCCGCCGCAGTGTCCACCACTGCGGGGCTATCCTGCTTGGCAAATTCTTCGTTCAGATTCCTCTGAATCTCGCTCGCGGTGGGCTTGCGAAGTGTGCCCACGCCCTTCGAGCCCAGGGCTCCGAGATTCGGCAGCTTGATTTTGTGTTTGATTTTCGACGACGGCGTTGTCAGGCCCGTCCGGAACATTTTTGAAAATGTTCTTTCTTGAGTACAAGTTGCAATAATGTGTTTTGGATACCAACGCTCTTCGTCGAGAGGCAAGTGCTTTGGTGCTACGCAGAGGAACACGCAGGCCGCTACCTCGTCCGCCGTCACGTTGCATTTATTTCTCATTAACACTCCGTCTGTAATTACGGGCGTGGCCCGTATTACGGGCGTGGCCCGTAATGGAGGCATGGTTACTCTATTGGTGGTTACTATTGAACTAATTGTCAGAATGCGCTTTTTATTGGATAGGATGAAAGCTGACTTCAAGGCCTAAAAGAATATCTAATTTTCACGGCCACCCCATGTCAGATGCTCCGTGGCCACCCCATGGAAAAAGGTGCTTTTTTGGACTTTCTTGGGCTTGCAATCGGACCGCCGAATGCCAACAACGGTGCAGATGCAGGCAAATGCTAGCAACGTCGGCTGCAGAAGGAGACTGTCTTTTCGTCACGACTGCTTCGGTCGCGATGTCGTATGCCGAGGTATCCTCGGGTGCTCCTAATCTTGGCACTGGCGATGAACTGTCCGCAGTCCTTGATGGTTGGGCTGTGAGCCTCGGCTTTAAATCAGGATTTTTGGCGGCCGTGTTGGGCGATTGATTGATCAAGACAACTTTATCACGTAGGGTCCTGCTTGGTCGAAGGAGCAAGGAGCAGCAAGGAATTCAGATTTCACTCGAGGCGATGGGTAGCGAACCTTACGTAGTGGGAGAAGACCTCGCCCGGCCAGGCAGTGTCGCTGAGGTTATGTACTTCATGCTCAAGAAAAGGTGGCCCGTGGAGGACGGGACCTTCAGTAGCTAGTGCGCGCTTCATGATTCCGGGTGTCGAGGCGTGTGAAGATTACCTGCATCCGGCTGGGAGAAGGTTTATGGCAACTTTTGGTTTGTAAATCTGCCAGTTTTTATCACATGTGATCACGGCACATGGCCGGTGTGACTTCAAGGCAGGTTACTGCATAATGCTAAGCTCTGCGCGCGGCTGCGCCCCGTTGCGTAAACGTGGGTGCTTTCTCTAAGATGCATGACAGTTCCGGCTGCTACGTTGCCCATGTCACAAGCAAGCCTTGCAAGACGGTCCCCCAAAGCGAGGTAGAGGTTTAGAGAACTGGGTATGGGTGTCCATTCATGCTTGTATACATATCTTGCCTGATGCTAGCTATTCATGTGCTACCTTAACAGCAACACCTTGTCATAAACTCTGATAATTGAATAGGTATTTGGGCATGGTTTGCGAAGTTAAGCGCTTGGAAGTTCACAACTGTCATTATAATGCATGAACCGCTTGCGTGTTTGTATATAGAGGCTGTGGATTCCTCGTAGTAACATGCAATACCCATGGCAGGCTATTACTGCCTGCAGTGCTTTGCGACAGCCCCAGCCGTGCATGTGTGTGTGCGGTCCCTTGGGGAGCATGCCGTGCCTTGCCATGCTAACCGTATCGCGGGCAAACCTCGCAAGGCCCGAAAGATACTTGCGGTTAATCGATGTTCCCGGACATTCATGGTATGCACGTGGCCATGAGTTTCTCAGGCTATATTGTTGCGTCGTATGCGTTTGCCTGCCAGACAGGCACATACGATGATTAGGATGATGATATGGCGATGCCTTTCTTTTCAACATTTTCAGAATGTGGACTTGCACCACGTCGTGGATTTACATGTGTTGCCGTCTTATGCATTGACAGTTGTGCTGGACGACGAGCGGTGGGTTATTATCTATGCATTTGTTTATATAGCATGGTGCATGCTATGAGCTGGCCCCTCATAACAAGTGCCCTATATTTGATAGCTTCAGTAATCATATTTCTTGTAAAATAGCATCATCCTATGTGTCCATTTCAACACCATATCATTTCAAAATAGAGAGGATGTGCCATGACACCATACTAGACGGCCATGCCACATGCACGGCGCATTTGACCCATAGCATGGTGCACCTATGGGTTGAACCCTCATTGTGCCCTACATTTGATAGCTTTAGTAAAATATTTCTTGTGCAAAAGCATGTCCTATGTGCCCATTTCATCACCATATCATCCTCTAATAATGAGAGGATGTGCCATGGTACCACAGATGGCCATGCCACATGAATGGCACACCCAAAGGCTAGAATGGAGCATTCTAGTTCTTATTACGGGTGTCACCCGTAATGGTTTGAGTGCCTAGATATTTGGAAGCTTGTGCATGATTGATGCTGAATTTCTCACCAAGCGTCCATTATGTAGTGTACTTTTGGGTTTAGGAGGTTTTTGGTGCCCTCAACTTTATCATCATACCCCAATTTAGAACCATCTCATCACCCCTTTTTTGTTAACGTTTGTAGCCAAACCCCCTCAGATGGCAACGTGCAATTCACCAATATTTGTTATCCAAAAAAAATATTTAAAATATATTCAAATAGCCCAGCATTGGATCTCGGATCCCATCGAACCGTTTTTCCAGATTCGGCGCGACGCTCCGGCGCCCGCATTTGGCGCGATTCTGCATTCTACGAAAAATTACGGGCCACACCCGTTATAAGTTCACAGACGGAGTGTTAACTTATCATCGTGCATTGGACTTGCTTAACATAGTCCGAGATTCCTCGGCGCGACGCTAGATGCCGTTCACAAGATTCCGTCGCAGCAAAGATGCTGACGGCGCGGCGTCCACACTAGGATTTAGGGTACTGAGTAGAACTACACAGTACAACTTAGGTGTGGCTACAGGGGGCGTGAATTATTCTACTAAATTCTACTTATTTGAACTAAAGATACTAAAACATACTATTCTCAACTACTTTGAACTTGGAATGCCGAAATCCTATTGGACCCAACTTGAGGCATGAACACAACTTAAGCCGACCCAACTTAAGGCGTGAATGACTGTACATATTGTCCAAAAACCAAATGTCCTCATTTGAGGACATAGTCCTCGTTTGAGACGGGGGGGGTCAGGGGCGCGGTTTTGGCGCCAAATTTGGTCCTAGGGTCACTTGGTGGGTTTTGGCGCGAAACTGGGATAGGTACTGAGCGCGCCAAGCCCCTGGGGTCGACAGGGGTCGACCGTACCTGGAAAATATGAGGCGACGAAAAGTACCTACAATAGCAAGAACATCGCAATGCAATCGAGTGTTTTGTCGAGTGGCGGCTATGGGGTCGTGCCAGTTCCGAGGCTTGCCTGAATGTTATAGGGCATTATTTTGCCCCGGACGAAGACAGAATTTTAGATCGTAATCTAGTGATTTCGAAGATGCTATTCTTCACGTGCAGGTGCTTTGTATACGTCGAAAATTTTGTTCATGAACGGATTTTGGCATTGTTGAAGAAAATCTGAGAGCTACGTAGATCGCATGATAGGTCAGTTCGCAGTTCGGTTTTACAATTTCTTTTTCCGCCCAGGCGCTGCGGATATCGCGAGTATGGGTTATGGTACGCTTCTGGGCTTATGGGCGACATGGGGAGAAGAGGGACCTGGGCAGTTGCATGCGTCAAAGAGTCTCTATTTTTTCGTCGTGATGTCGCAGTCGCGCCTGGCGAAAACCAGGGCGAGCGCGAGCCATATTTTTCTTTTGCCGCAAGGCTGGGTGCTTCCCACGCGTCACCGTCCTTTAATATATATTTCTTGAGCTGGCCCGCGCAGCTGGCGGCCTGGGCGCACGTCAAGAGCAAGGTTCCGACTGTCATTCTCAACCGCATCGTTCTAAGTAAGCGTGTTAAGCGGATTGTAACCTATAACTCTCGCAGACGTGATAATTCCGGTTGCTTTCAATGCCCAACTTCGTGGTTTTGATTACGTTTATGTCCGGGGAATAACGGAAGTTTGCTGGGCAGTACTTTCTTTTCCCGCTGCGTCACTGAAAAGGTAAACGGCCTTGCGTTATCAAAACAGCAGCGACTAGAAGTCGCTGTGCTTAATTGCGATGTGGTAGTTTGATTCAACACATATACTGCCTTGTTGCTGAGAAGTTTTTCAAGGCTTGCTGGTATGTTGCCCATATGTTTCTAATGCTTCAACTCATGTCCAAGTGATCAAGACTGGCTTGGAAACTTGAGCTTGTCATGTTTACATCGTGCTTGTGTTACAACTTATGCCTCTTTGCAGTATATGTTTCACATATAACGTAAGGGTTCAGCATCATGGTTTAGCACCGTGGTGGCAGCCGAGCCTCTACCAACGATCATGGACCTAACCTTGGCGAGTATTTGCTTCATATTTCACTCGTTGGACTGAGCTAGCTTTACACCTGCTGTATGGCCTGCACCATGGTCCCTGGTTGCCAGTTACATTTTGTCCCCCCACCCTGGCAGGCTGCAGGGTCTAGGACTGCGAGGGTGTAACATAGACATGTTGTGGGCACCCTGGGTGCATTTTCAGGGCCAGCCATGACCTGGCCATGCCTTCTTTCTTGGCATATTGTTGACTTGAGTGCTATTTGGTCACTCGCGCAGCGACCCCCCTGCATTCATAAATCGTAAACAATTATACAATGAGCATATTTCATGGATGTTAAGCATTGCAACTCTTGAACATATCATAAATGAACATGGTTCCATACCGTACCCATGGATGTGTTGACATGTGTTAGTTATTACAAGTGGTATCCATGCTTAAAAATGTCCTCATTTGAGGACATTTTCTTGGTGATTAGACAATATGTGGCTTTAGGCGGCAAAATACGCAAGCTCCGTCCCCTGGCGCGCGAAGAAGTGAGGACGTCCCCGCCTGAAAAGCGCGAATCTGCGCGAATGCAACCTTTCGATTCCAATTACCCTGATTTGCACGGACTGCGGTACATCAGTACTGTAGCATGCAGGGCGCGGCACATCATGACGGCACTTTTGTGGTACTGTATCAGTAATTCTGACAGGCACCCATTAGAAGTCCAGTGGCTTCCGTGGTCTAGTAAGGCTCCGTTTTAGCCACTGACATCTTGATACCCTAGGCTTAGCAGGGATTACCTACTGGCTATATTTGGAATAAACGTACACCTATTTACCTGGAAATTCTGACAGGCACTCACGCACTGTGTCGCGGATGGCTGGCTGCACCCGGCGGGCTCGGGCACTTGTATCGCCGCCGGCCCGCCCTTCTCACAAAATCATGAAAAGATTCCTGGTCAGTGGGGAAGCGCCCGCGTGTGCAAACACACGGGCCCGAAGCACGCCAGACAGGTCCCCTATAGGGTAGAGAGCTTAGACTAGTAGTTGTTGTAGATAGCTGTTGTAGATAGATGTTGTAGATAGATTAGACCGGTAGGACTGTTTGCACCCATCCATCCATCCATCCGGGTAAATGCTCCGTGACTCCCCAACGGGTCCCCCAAAAACATCCTCCCCAGCGCGCGTGGGCAAATCGCAAATCACGCCAAGGTGTGGTAAAAAAGCGGGCATAGGTGTCACGTCCTAAACTTCTACCACCACCTCTACCTCTACCCGGCCTAACCCAACCTAAATTAGTCAGGCCACCTCTACTCAATCCCCTAGCGAAAGACGAACGAGTTAACGTAAAGAATTTACGTTAGATGGATAGAGATTGTTACGCTCTTTCCAACGGCACCTTGAACGCCTCATTTGGTTAAGGAACGTAAAAGTTATGACGTTTCCTAGGCTGTGCCGACAGTACCCGGCGCGCCACTAGCTGTGGGCGCGTACGGACACAGGATGTACAAGTGTCACTTTGATAGTCCGCAGGACGTTGACAGGACTTGTACAGGACTTGATGGTCAATTGATAGGTAGGCGCGCTGTAGCGCGCCAGGACCTATGAGACAATTGATGCTGAGTAGTGTACGGATAGGTCCACAGGACTAGCCGTATGGACAATTGATAGATCTGCGCGCCAAAGGCGTGCCAGAGTCTGTGTAATCAATTGATTGACAGTTCAGCTGTGACAGTGCAGCTGAATACTTGGACGCGTCCCTAGCAACCTATATGTGTGACTTGGTCGCACCGGGACGCTAGTTCTTGCGTGCACGTTCTCTTGGCACTGCGACCCTGTCGTCTGTGCTGCGTGCAGTCTTGGAAGTGACGTGACTTACGTCTGTGTTCCTTGTTATTAATAAAGGCAACTTCCTGCAAGAACCATGGCGGAATTCTTGGCATTCACTCTCATACAACTCGTATTACAATCCTCGTTCCAAATATGCCAAATTCTGAAGACTTCCGAATTCCCGGCGATGAGGAGATAGCCGCACCACCGGCTGATCCTTTACCAAGACCGGCTGCGCCATCGTGGCAGCAATTGCTTGACGAGGTCACGATATCGCTGGACGAACTTCATCGTCGGCAGCGCGCAGCTCATCCATTGCTCGGGGATTTCCCCGAGGACCCCACTTTGCCGCAGTTGGTGCCGGCTATACGCACGCCATTGGACCAGATTCGCAACATTTTGTCGCAATTTACGGTCCAGGTGCGTGGCGGTTTGCGGTCGGTGACCGAAGTCACCACTGCCATCGAGGAGCTGGACAACGCCATCTCTTCGCTCACCGGCTACCAAAGAAATTTACAAAACTGGGCATCACTACGCACGGGGGGCGCGCCGGTGGTGTCGACAAACTTATTTCAAGACCTCGCGTTGCTGTCGCTGCTCACACGCGGCGTACGCAGTCGCGAACGCCAGGTTCTCATTAACCTGGTGGCTTTTCTCGCATCTTTTGCGAGAGTGGATTCCCGCAGGTTGGGAATTGTTGTCGATTTTTACACATCCTCTGCGCCTCGTAGCGCGTCGGCGCATCGCAACTTTCGCGACGGGGAGCACACCGGTTTTGATACATACCGGCGCAGGTCCGGCACACACGCCGGATATGGAGGATCGTGAGTTTGCATACGAGTACTGCGACTTCCGGGGCCTTGACTACTAGTCGGCCAATTTTTTTTCCAGTACTCGTCGACATTTTGTCGATTTTTCAACGGCGATTCGCGGGGGCGGAGGCGACACCGGCGCAGGCGGCAGTTGCGACAATTCTTTGTACATACTTTATTCTGCTGCTTTGCTGAGGTGTTTTTGAATAGCTTGTAGTGCAGAATGGCAGACGGGCGCCGTAGCAAAGGTGCCCCAGCCAGTGGGAATAATGGTGGTGCTGGTAGGGGACAGCTCACGTAGATGACGTGGGTGTCACCGGGGAAATTACCAATGTTCATCACAATAATAATAATACACAAGCTGTTCTTGGTTATGATCTCACTACCCAGGGTTTGCTTATTGTGAATCAACTGCAACCTGTCACGTCAGACACAAAGCCCAAGCAGGCTGAGGAGTTTGTGGAGGGGCTAGAGGGGTTTCCAAGTTTGTACGGTGGTACAAACTATTACCAGATCTGGATAGGTAGCCAGACTTTTGGCAAGTGTACAGATCAGATAAAGGACCTCACTAGAGAGTGTAAGAAGGCCAACAAGGCCTGGTCCAGCTACGTGGCAGAGTTAAAGGAGCTGCTAGAGGATCAGAGGAAGAAAGTGGGGATCCATTGGCAGGATAAATACCAGGGGTGGGAGGTCAAGGGAGACCTGATCCAGAACTTCCTTAACTATTGTAAAATGGTTGAGGAGGGCAGGGCTCACGGCTTTAATGTTGCTGATAACATAGCCCTGACCAACTGGCTCAAGGTTTCTGGGCTGGACAAGGCTACACGTGGCTCTTTAAAGGTCATGTGTGCCCCACACTCAACCCTCAAGGCCTACAAGGTCATAATCAAACAAGCACTCGAGGCAGAGGAGCTGTTTGAGGGTGGAGTGCCAGCAGTGAAGGCTACCCAGGCAGGCGGGCGTACCCAGGGTGGCTCCAAATCGTCCGAGGCTGACCGAAGCCAAGGAGGGCGTAGAAGCAACCATAACAAGCGCAAGGGCGATCATTCACCCGACTCTGACAGGAGGTCACACTCCAAGTCGGTGTTCAGGCGGGTGGGTGGTCAGCCCAAGCAGGGCAACGCGTCTGACAACGGGGGCAGTGGCCAGGGCAAGTCAAAGATACAATGCTACCTGTGCAAGGGGTGGGGGCACATCAAGAAGGAGTGTCCCAGCTTCAAGAAGACCCAGGGCCAGGGCAGCAACAAGAATAACAACAACAACAAGAAGAACAACAACAAGTCCCAGGCAGGCCAGCCTTCAAAGGGCAGTCAGCAAGAAGACAACAAGGAGCAGTGACTGTCTGAGGCAACCCCTACACACCTTAATTCACCCAGGGGGAGGCCAGGTGCTCCAATGCAGATTTTATATCTGGGCAACAAGAGGGTGATCTCCAGGTTCAGGGTGGCCCCAGGTCACCTGGAGAGGTACAGGTTCCTATGAAGACGTCCTTGACAGCTGATGCAGCTGTAAGAATGTCTGACCCCATGCATCCTCGTGCTGGGCACGAGGGTGGACCTCTCATTTTGAGAGAAACCAATGTACAACCACAGAGGGGTGTGAAGGCCTCTGGTGGTATGCATGTGGTCCCTGCTGGCGGTCCAGGTGTTGGGCATGAGCAGGGTGACTCAGGCTCTGAGTCAGAACAGGATGGAAGTCAGCATGGTGATGCTGGACAACCTGACAGCACAGTCCTGACTGTGCCAGGGACTGCTTCCTCTGTGTACCAGGAGTTGGGTGCCCGAATCCACAACATGTTTGGGCATGCCACTTCTCTGTCAAACAACTTTGCCTTCCGTATGGGCAGGGCACCCCTTCTTAAGGCGTGTCAGCAAGCTGCCTCACGGTGTAAGTGCCAGTTGTCCTCCAACAAGCCCAGGAAATCACATGCCAAAGCTCTACCTCAGAGCATTGGTGATCTGCAGTGTGATATCCAACACATCAGGGGCATGCAACTGTTGGTGTGCGTGGACAGGTACACGAAATACAAGGTGCTAGAGCATTTACCTTCTATGAAGAACAGGTACTTGCTGGCTGCCCTGCAGAATGTAAGAGCCAAGTTTCCTACCACAAGGATCCAGGTGGACATGCAGTTTCAGCATCTCAAGGGTGATCCTACCCTTCCTGAGTTGCTGGTTACACCTAGGGAGGCTCATGGGCAGCAGGGTGCTATCGAGAGGGCAATCCAGGAGGTCAAGAAATTGATCATCTCTGAAGACTGGGTACCCTTGTCTGCACCTGCACTTGTCAGGAGTGCATGGCTGAGGAACGTGGAGCAGCAGCTGAACAGCAGGGTTAACTTCTACTATGATGGAGTTGCTGTCAGCCCAATGGGTCTATATCATGGCCTGTGCCCACCACATGTGCTGGAGGGCTGGAAACATGCTGCACATGTCACCTTTGCCAAGCTGAGGGAGAAGGACCGGGGTTGGAAGATGCTGGAGCCACAAGTGGGTCAGAAGGTCCTAGCTTGGAAGGAACCTAGCCTTTATGGCAAACGTGGTAGCTGGAGTCCTGGGGTGGTTACCCAGGTTGATGAAGCTAGCCACGCATGCTTGGTCAGCATGGAGGACGAACCAAAGCATGTGCACCGGCTGAGTTGGTCATATGTCAAGCCTAACCTGATGAATGAGGGCAGTCAGGCACAAGGCTCACAGGATCTGCAGGATTTTCAGGTCCCAAGTGACATCACTGACGCAACGACCACATCTGTTGCAGGGGAATCTGTCAGCCCTGGCCAGGTTGCAGAGGTACTTGTTGAACAGGCTGCAAGGTCAACAGCTGGGGAGTCAACTGTCAAGCCCAAGGCACTAACCAAGCCCAGGGGGACAAGTTTGGCTGGATTGATTGGGGCTCTACAAAGAGCCAAGAAGCAGCCCAAGGTAGCCAAGCTCAGGTGGCATGGCAATCTGGGGCTGGACACTGCCTTAGAGGTAGACACTAATTCTCAGGTTTCCATCATTGGGACCAGGGCTGCAGCAGGGTACAGCATGTCTGAACCCAGCTATCAGTTTGTGTCTGACTTCAGTGGCGGGGTACACGTGAAGGTACTGGGTGAGGTATTCATTCCTATCCTTGGACAGGACACTGCTTTTTGTGTCTTGGAGGGCTATCAAGGACCTGCTCTTCTGGGGCAGAATTTCCTATGCCAGGATGGGGTAGTGATCACGTCCTCTCTCCTGACTAAGGAAGGGGCTGGTCAGGTCCCACTGATTAATTTCAGGACCACTCACCTATCACGTGCAGTAACCAGGACGGTTAAGCGTGTGCAAGTGTGCCAGGGGCAGGAGCCCTTGGTTGATGACCTCATATTGCCAGCTGCTAGTCATCCAAGCAGTTTGGGCATTGGTCCTCACTCACTTGCTGGACACAGCCCTATCAACTACCAAGGCCTGGTGAAGCTCATGTCCTCTCCCATTATGTGTCCCCAGGTCACACTGGGTCTGATTAAATCTGGGGAGGACTGGATCTCCAAGAAATGCGTGGAACCTGTCAATGACCTGCCTCCTGCACGACGTCTACTCAAGCTCAAGTTTGTCATCAAGATGAAGGAGGTGGACGGGGTCAAGGTACCACATGTCAGGCCAGTGCTGAATGAGTTCAAGGGTACTGGTGAGTGCACTGCTGAGGAGTTGTATACCCCTGGCATGTTGCATGACACTTGGAGGCTGCTGCTGTGTGTATTTCTAGGCCTTCTCAACAAGGGCTTGGACTATGGCTCAGTGGTGGTAGACTTCAAGAGGGCATTTCTGGAGGGGATGCAGATGTGGCACAGGAAAAGTGGGAGGGCAAGACGCCTTTCTATGTTAGGGTGCCTGCTGTATGGAAAAGGGACATCCACACGGAGTTCCTTAAAATCCTCAAGGGCCTGGAGGGCCTGAGGTCAAGTCCAATAATCTGGAGGGAGACTCTCAACCGTTTCCTGAAGGAGCATTGCAACTTGAAGGTCTCTCCTGTAGACCCCTGTCTGTTTCTGGGGCAATGGGAAGGCCTGCCAGTGTATGCTTCGCTGCACGGGGATGACCTACATCTGATAGCTCCCACGTCGTGGCTTAAGGAGCTGATCTCCATCATTAAGTCCAAGTTTCCTCTGGGTAGGGAGCAATGGCAGGTGGAGAATGAGCCTCTGCTGTTTGTGGGCATGGAGGCCACACTGGTGAAGAAGGGGGGGAGTGGCGTATGCTGCTGGTGGGGGGCAATGATTATCAAGAGACCCTCATTAGCAAGCTTCCTCCAACCATCACACAGGCACTGTGTCCCATGGTGAGGGGCATGGTTGCTTGGGTGGCAGGCATTTCCAGGCCAGACCTTATGGTCATAGCCAGGTTGCCTGATGACATGCTGGTGGAGCTAGGGTCTGCCAAGGTGGCTGATCAGGTCAGGGCTTCATCTGGCATTCTGTTGTCTGCAGTGGATTTATCACAACCCATTTGCATGGAGCTGTATGTGGATAGCTCAATGGACAGCAGGCAGGTCTCCAAGGTCAGGGGCAGGGCTGCAGGGCTCTTTGTGCTCAGACAGGAAGGCCTGGGGAGTTTGGTGAGCTGGTTTAGTCGCCTGCACAAACGGGTGGCTGTCAGCAGTGATGTGGCAGAATGCAGGGCTATTTGTGAAGGCATTCACACAAGCCTTTATCTGAAGGAGTTGCTTCATCAGATGACTTCTAACACTCCTTGGCCACTTCAGGTTACCACTCTTCTAAAAACAGACTCCATGGGGATGGTGCAGTTTGTGCACAGGCAGATGGCCAGAAGTAGGGACTTGGATTATCTCCTTCTTAAGGAGTTGTCCTCCTTGGCCAATATTGAGCATATCCCTGGGGTTGACAATCCTGCTGATGCTTTGACCAAGCTAGTGCAGAAGGCAGCAGTGCAATACAAGGTTCTTCAGTCTCTGATGGACCCATCTCAGCAAGCTGTCTAAGCTGGTGCATGGTTATAGGGCATTGGAGAGCAGATTGTGTGGTAGTGTCAGCATTGTGACTGGCATAATACCTGTATTTTAGTCTGTACTAAGGCTCATGGACCATGGTACACTCACTCTGATTTTAATCAGGATACAGCCAGGTTTTGGCTGGGGTTCATGCTGTTGACTACACAAGGTTGACAGGTCCATTACAGACCATGTATTCTATTTTAAAAGTATACATACTCTCACAATGGTCTGGGAACCTTTATTCTGGGGTTTATAGGGCGGGGTTCGATTCCCTGGTATTATGTTTCTACAAGCTGGCCTGTTCAGGTGTTTGCCTGTTCAGACTTCCCTAGTTCCCCAGGGCAGGATTTAATTGTTGCCTATGTGTTTCATTTTGTCATTTGTTTGCTGTGGCAGTTTACCATCTGGCAAGTAGACGGGCGCCGTAAGACGGGCGCCAATAGACCCCTGTTGAGAGAATGACAGGCAAACTATTGTAATACGCCTTACTTTGTCAAGTGGTATTTTAATTGTCATGGATTTATTGTACTTATATTGAATATGTACTGGGTTTTATGGGATTAGTATCTGGGATTAATGTAACTCACCGCCAGAAGGTCATTGTACTGGAGGCTCTACCGAGGTGATGGGATTAATTCCTGGAGAAGACCTCATAGAATTAACCTGTATGTATTTAATTTTGTGTGCTTCTAATATCTGGTGGTACTCTGTAATGCCACTTCCATAGGTTTTTATCCATTTCTCATGGAATGGTTTTCCCTGTGGCAGATCTGTTTCTTTTCCAGTTCCTTAAAAGAAAAGGCTGGGGGAATGGCAATGGCCATTAAAGACATCTGTTCAAGCTTCAAGCTGGAGTGAAGGACATTTCAAGCTACTTCAAGGGTCCCTGGCAGGGGATGTGATCCCTAAAGAAAAGAAGGGATTGGAGTTAACGTAAAGGATTTACGTTAGATGGATAGAGATTGTTACGCTCTTTCCAACGGCACCTTGAACGCCTCATTTGGTTAAGGAACGTAAAAGTTATGACGTTTCCTAGGCTGTGCCGACAGTACCCGGCGCGCCACTGTGGGCGCGTACGGACACAGGATGTACAAGTGTCACTTTGATAGTCCGCAGGACGTTGACAGGACTTGTACAGGACTTGATGGTCAATTGATAGGTAGGCGCGCTGTAGCGCGCCAGGACCTATGAGACAATTGATGCTGAGTAGTGTACGGATAGGTCCACAGGACTAGCCGTATGGACAATTGATAGATCTGCGCGCCAAAGGCGTGCCAGAGTCTGTGTAATCAATTGATTGACAGTTCAGCTGTGACAGTGCAGCTGAATACTTGGACGCGTCCCTAGCAACCTATATGTGTGACTTGGTCGCACCGGGACGCTAGTTCTTGCGTGCACGTTCTCTTGGCACTGCGACCCTGTCGTCTGTGCTGCGTGCAGTCTTGGAAGTGACGTGACTTACGTCTGTGTTCCTTGTTATTAATAAAGGCAACTTCCTGCAAGAACCATGGCGGAATCCTTGGCATTCACTCTCATACAACTGAACGAGACGGAGCTGATCTCAATGCATTCACGTATGTGTTACTGTAATACGCCATAAGCCATTTACACGAACCCGTTTATTCCAGGAATAGAGGAAGGAAACACACTACACTGCCGTGACCCAAGCCTATATGTGTTAATTCATTTAACACACGCCGAGTGCCAAAACGAGGGGTAGAACGTGCATAAATGATCACCAACGGTCCAGCATGCTCGGGCCGACCTGGCCCTCGCCTACAATTGCACAGATGCACGCTGGTCCACTACATTCTACCCAAAGGATAAGAACCACTAGTAAAGTACGCGGCGCGACGCCCAAAAGCATCCAATGCACCACAGTACTGTTACGAGGACAACAGTGTCCCAGTACAAACTACACGTAAACCTAGGAACGATTGAGGCAAAGGACCTAATTTACGTCCGTAACTACAACGAATTGTTACGCGACGTAACACCTCCCCCCCCCACAAAGGTAGGGAGCCCTCTCCCTACGCACAGGGAGGAAACCAAGGGGTAGGAAGAACCTAATGCACCCAGCACACACCAACACAATCGACAGGCCATCCAAGATACAAAGCACCAGCATGTTAACTCGGTTCCACCCCGAGTGGTGTAGGGTTAACCAGCACCAAGCCTGGTGGGAGGATCCCCTAACTGCCTGGCACAGAGGCCTTGCCGGGAGGGACGGCACTGGGCAGGACACACAGAGTAAACAAATCAGTACCAAGGACCAAGAACGACCAATCAACTGGCCAGAATATGAGGGCGACTCTATATACCGGAGGGACAACACCCTCAGGTCGGGCCTAAGGCCCTCTAATATCTAGTTGCCATCAGTCTGGTAAGTGCCACGCGAGGCCAGCAGAACATCCAGATACGCATGGTAGTGCATGGGCCACGTCGTCGGCATTATCATGCCTATCTACAGTGAGGAAAACATCGGCCCACACGCCATCAGGAAAAAGGCCCAGAAAGGCCCAGTAATACCTATGCTGCGTAAGAACTACCTGGCCACGGGCCCAGTCCAGGAAGCCACAGGCAAAGAGGCGTAGGAAGGGCTCTACCGCGATCAAACAGAGAGCCTCAGGAGTAGGCGATGGCACCGGATCCGAGGACGCAAACCCGTCGGGAAGAACAGATCTATCAAAGGCTCCACGTTAGCCGGCCACAACCGGATGTGCCGAATCTCACGTGAGCGCCACCGACGAGCGCACTGTCGCGACCCGAACGTCTCTAGGTAGTCGCTAGCCCGAGGGGGAGGATGGCCACGGGAGTCCAGGCCCTGGCCCGGAAGGGGCGCGGGGCGACGGGCATCCCACTCCAGGAGGGGCTGCAGGAGAACCGCGCCGTACGTAGCACCCGGCACCGCAGGAAACTCTACCGTAAGGGCATCTGAGGCCATAATAATGCCCAGAGGCGGACCGGGGTAAGCCCACTGGAAACCACCGTAGGTGTCCAAGTCATTGTGACGCCTAGCCCAGCGATACAGGACTCGCCGAACCAGGATCTCGCCCTGGAACACAGGATCAGCTAAAATAACCATATCGAACGGAGGCCGATCTGTATCAATGGGTAGGCCACGGTCCCGCGGCGCCCGACACACCTGGGAGAACCCGTAGGACATGGGCGAAATGGCCAGCTCGGCAGAGGCGCGCGGCAGGTCACACTGTCGGCAGGCGATCGCAGACATACCGTACCCAGGAACGGGCGTATCGCGCGACTCCGGCGTCGCATGTACCACAGAAAGGGCCCGGTCCCGGTCGCCCTGGGACAACTCCCGGAGGGAGTCAGAAGCGCGGATGGCGCGATGATCAAGGCCGCTGGCCCGAACAACCGCAGCCAAAGACCGTGGGGCCGAAGGGGCCGGAACCGAAACAGGGGTAGGAACCTGCACAGGCGCAGACGGCGCCGGTGCCACAGGAGGCCGCGACGGACCCGCTGCCGAAGGAGGCCGCGACGGATCGACCCGCCACCGCAGCTGGCGCTCCGGTCTCCGGTGGAGGCGCACCCTCAGGCCACATGTTGAAAATAGGGCCCGTAGGGACAGGCACGTTAGCATAAGACTGGTTACCATCCAGGCTCCAGTCTGGCACTGGAACCCTCTGCGGGGGACCACCCTCCCAGAGCCTCGGAAACCCGCTCGTATCGCCAAAGAAACCCCGCGATGGCTGCGACGGAGCTTGTGGAGGCTCGGAAACAGCGACGGCGGGCGCGACCGCTGGGGCAGAAGACTCGCGCGAAGGCGCAGGTACGGCGGTCACAGGCGCGGAGGCAGCCGGAGGCGTAGGAGCCGCAACAGCAGACGAAACCACAGCGACCGAGGGCTCGCGCTGCATGGGACGCAGGCGAAGCCGTAGTCGCCGAGGCAACAGGAGGGGTAGGTGGCACGGCAGCAACAGACGCCCCACCTGGCGCGGCTGGAGCATGCGACTGGGACGCCATGAAGGCCCCGAATGCCGAGGCAAGGGACTGGATCTGGGCCTGCATTGCAGACACAGTAGCCGCAAGATGGTCAGGCTCGCGATCCAAGCCCGGAGGGGTAGGCTCCACCGACACGCGCTGGGTCGACCGTGGTGAAGACGGGACAGGGGAAGGAGCCGACACGGAGGAGGAGGACGCTGCAACGGAGGCCGAATACTCCGGCGTATACTGCGCCTCTACAGGTGCATCCAAAGGAGGAGGATCGCCATGTGCTAACATCCCCGCCGATTGATCTGCAATCTCCATAAATTGAACCGCCCGTAGGAGGTCACAGGGGTGTTCATCTACCTCGACCTCGCCCTCGACCGGAAGCCAAGGGAAAACATCCCGGAGGTAGGAGCGGCCCACAGGGGTAGACAGGTAAGAGAAAACCCTAGGGCACTGAAGAATGGCGTCTATTTGCCCCAAGGCAGGGCAGCGGGAACCACACTCCAAAAGGCAGTGCCCAGCGTCGTCAAACCCATGAACAACCAGCTGCTGCGGTTCATTGGATTTGGGGTCTGGACCGAACCAAGAGACCCCAAAGAGGGCGGCCCGAACCAAGGTCGCATGATGAGCCTGAAGGGCAGGATGAAATGGGCCACCCGGATAACTGGAACGGGAAACCCACCGGCCCGGAAGGGCCTCATAGTAGAACTCTGGATCAGGGGTAGTAGGCGGCAAGGTCTCCGTCGGAGGGGTAGGTTCCGCCATGATGGCTGCGGAGGGGAGGGGACAACCAACCACCCGTCGACAGCAGGCATAGTATAAGGGAGGGGCAGGTCGACAGCTAGAGCTGATGCAGGGTTTTGTAGTCCTGCAACAAGCGGCTACAACCATCTAACTCACTCTCTGTGTACCATACTTTATCTACCTCGCTACGAGCATACATCCACTTCACCTTATACTGGCGTTGAGTACCGCGGCCCTTTTTAATATCCCTATGGGCCACGATACTCTCTACCTCGTCTTCTACCTCACCAGTATCAGGGTTATGCTCTAAAGGGGCAGGGGCTAATTCTCTACCAGCGAACGTGCTTTGGTGATAAAGCTTCAGCTGGCTCCTATGGAAGGTGCGTGAATGGGTCTGCCAAGAGGTAGGGATATCTATCTCATACAAGAAATTTCCTACTCTAGACAACACACGGAAGGGTCCTAAGAAGGCGGCCGGGCCTAAGTTTCACTTTAAGTTCAGCTTCGAACTTGTGAGCAAATCGGCCAACACGGGGGCCTTCTACTAAGACTAATTCTCCTATATCTATCTCAGGTGCTCTTCTATCTAAGGAGGCACGCAACCTAGCAAGGTACTTGGCCTGAGCCCTATGGTACCCTGAAATAGCGTGGTCATGTGCATTTTTCATTTTATCTAATAAGGCCTGCACACCTTCTACGGTATCCCGGGACACATCGTCCCTGTCCCTTAAAGGACTAGCTAAGAGAGAGGTAGGGGTAAGAGGCTGTCTACCTGTATCTAGGAAGAAAGGCGTATAGCCATGCGCAGCCTGAGGGCAATTGTTAAGGGAGAACTCTACCAGGCATAGATAATCCTCCCAATCACTCCCAGAACCGTTCACATAGTGCCTCAGCGCTTCTTCCACTACCCTATTAAGACGTTCTACTAAATGAGAGGAGGAGGAGTGGTAGGCAGTACCGAACGTAACCTTGGTACCGATAGCAGCGAAAAACTGCTGCCAAAAGTCAGAGGTAAATAGCTTATCTTTATCAGAAATAAACTGCCTACTCAAACCATGATATCTATAAACGTTATTAAGGTATAGGCGTGCGCAATCGCGTGCGGTGAGTTCTAAAGGACACGGCACGAGATGACACATACGAGTAAAACGATCTACAAAAACAAGGATCTGGGCGTTACCTCTATCATTCTTCCTAAAAGGTCCTACAAAATCCATCATGATGGAGTCCCACGGCATGATGGGATCAGGTAGGGTCCTAGGTTCTGCTATCTGTCCTATATTGTTGGGTTTCATCTCCTGACACGATTGGCAGGTCCTAACATACTCATCTATATCTTTTAAAAGGGAAGGCCAGTAGTAAGAGCGAGCTACTAGGTCCCGTACCCGTTTACCACCCTGGTGAGCAGCTAAGTCATGTGTTGCGTCCAAGCCTATAGGTTTCTTATTAGGTTTCTTATTAGGTTCCTTTAGTGGACAGTTCGGCGCAACAATGTGAAATAGGCGAAGTCTTAGTGTTCGACTATTTAGGACTATTTGTACAGCCGGTTCACACGGCGTTGTACTTGCTATTCATTGGTTTTGTAGTACTTTCGGTACTTTGGTTTATCTGTAGGTGCGCAGCATGTCAATGTGCGTGGACCTAGTATAAGTCGTTTTGGGTCGTACGGTGAATTCGTGTGAACCGTAGCGCCCTAGAGATCTCGGTTGACCATGCGTCCAAGCAGTGCTGCTTGGCACTGCTTGGCAACGCCGTGAGCCGCCAAGGTTAATAGTGTGTGGGAACGTTCACCATTCAATGTCACCCCCGGAATGAATGAAATGAATTGAGTTAATCTCTTTCTCTTTCCGGCTGGGTCACGCCCGCGGGTTTAGGAAATGCATGGTCCTGAATTCCTGTCGTAAATGCTACATGTACCTCGGGAGGCATTAGCCACGCTTCCCTAGAGGTTGTCTCACCGCAGGCTTGAACCGGCCAGGGTCAACTGCGCCAGGTCAATTATGTTAGATTAGTTATCGTCCATACTAGTCATGGTGTGGATTGCGTAGATTAATATAGCGACCACTGTTCATAATGGTCTATTATGAATCAGGTGTAGATCTTTCGCAGCCGGCAGTCAGCCGGGATGTAAAACTGGACTCGGAGGAATCCACCTGAGTCGCAGAGGTAAATAAGCGCTGTTTATAAGTTTCTAAAACAACTGTAATGTCACATCGCAGACTTGCCACCTTGCGATTGTGCGTATGTCGTGACCTACACTCTAGAGGTCATGACCCAGGTTCCTGTCAGGAACGGCTTTTTTTTCACGAATTTAATTTTTTCTTGAGGCCGTAGGTCGATTTACAATTGCCCCTACCAAAGAGGGGTTATGGGTTCGGTAGTTATTGAATCCGGCAATCGGCATCGAGAATCTATAGCGGGTCCATAGTCCCCCTATAGTCGACTTTTTAGTGGGGCGGGGTGCTGGCGAGCGTCCGAGGGAATATCCTCATCATCGGCGACCTCTTTTACTTTCGGCAGCGTCCATGGGCACGACACCCGGCAGTCAGCTGGGGGAGTCGAAGACACAGGTATGCCCGGAGTAGGATTGTTCATTATGATAGAACGCTCCTTCGGCCAATGCTGTCGAAATTTTAGTTTTTCCTAGACTTGAATTTCTATCAGTATATGCAGCCCTACCCAGTAGTGTTTCTTTCAGGGTTGCAGCCCTTCCAGGCTGTAGCCCCCTTTTCTTTTTGTCATGCTGCAGCCCTGCCAGGCTGTAGCCCATTTTAGTGCTGCAGCCCTTACATGCTGTAGCCCATTGTGGTGCTGCAGCCCTTACAGGCTGTAGCCCCCTTTGTGTGTGTGTGTGCTGCAGCCCTTCCAGGCTGTAGCCCATTTTTGAGTTGCAGCCCTTCCCGGCTGTAGCCCATTTTCGCGTTGCAGCCTCTCCCGGCGGTAGCCCATTTAGAATTGCAGTCCTTCCAGGCTGTAGCCCAAGTGTTTCTTTTAGTGGCAGCCCTTATAGGTTGTAGCCCCTAGCAGCAATAGTGTACACTGTGGCTTGCTCCTTAATCTTCGGAGCACGCTGAACAGGTCATTCGTGGGTATGGGTGGGGGAGGCAGGTCTTGCCACTCTTGTTCAGGCAGAAGAGTTAATTCTTATGCACACGGCACTCCTGGGTCACTATAGGAGCCACTTGTACCACTCTATGACCTTCACCACCACCTTTGCCTTCTGCCCCAACCCTCCTCTCACCTGGGTCATCAGTGTAGAGGGTACAGGGAGGGCAACAATTGTTGGATGCACTACGTAGCTGTGACAACAGGTAGTCATATCTGTTGCATGCGCGAGTGGTGACGCGCAGTAGTAGCTACTTTGGTTGGCTGCTGCACTGTTACAGGTGGTCACACTTGTTCTTTTCCTTCATTGGGTTGTTTTATTTTCTTTCGGTGCTGGTAGTCATGCCAGTATCTTGGAGACAGGCAGGTAGTAGCCAGTCTGGCTATAGCTGCTGCGCTGTTACGGGTGGTCACACCTGTCCCTCTTCTTTCTTTTGTTGTTTGGTTAATTCCATATGCTGCTAGTCATGCCAGTATGTTGACACTGTGTCCCTGTGGTTGTAGCCGTTAGCTGCCTGTACCATGTACCTCCTTTGCAGGGGCCAGGATGGCTGCCTGTGCTCACCTTATAGGTGCTATAGTGACAATTGCTATCTTTAGTAGCATTGTCCCTTGTAGTCTTTAGTGACTGCAATATTCTAGCAATATTTGTATCAGCTGTGACAGCAGCTAGTAATAGCTGTGTTGTCTAGGTTGCTCTTATTTGCTACTAGACATCGCAATTAGGGATACCCTCATGGCTATTGTTGTCTCTTTGTTGGGATTAATTAGTTAGAGTGACAGTTGTTGCAACAGTTATAGTCATAGCTGGTGCCATCATGAGTATTTTGTCCCTTTTGCTTCTTTTGGTTCCTGTGTATATGGCCCTCACGGCCGTCCATGTGAAGTGTATCAACACTTTACCTCTTTTGTTTCCTTAGTGGTTGTCGCCGGCGTTCCACCGGCTTGTTCCTTTGTGCATCATGTCCATCTTCAAGCGTCGGCCTGTTTGGCAAGGGTAATTAATGTTTCTTACCTTTGACGTATCTATGCGACGTGGTTGTTTCAGGATGATGCGCTTGGTTGTTGTAGCTCGGGTACCTTACTTTTCCTTCCAGTCAGGGAGGGTTCTATCAGCATATGCTTTGCAACCTTCCTAGATGCAGATTTCACTTTGCTGAAATGCATGCTGTTGTGGACGTTCATGGACATCAGTTCCCACGTGTGGATCCTACAGGGTTCTCAGTCCTCCTGTCATGCACACTTGTCTCCTCGTACTTTTTCCTTCCAGTCAGGGAGGGTTACGTCGCCACAATGTGCAACCTTCTTAGTTGCAGGTTTTAGGCAATGGAGCACTCAGCTGCATGACGGGCCTGGGATTGTTGTTGATTTTTGTTGCTTGACATAACAATCTATGGATCCTATAGGGTTAGCAGTACTCCTTCAGTCTGAAGGCGCTATTAGCATTTTGTTCTCTTCCCTGTTCTATAAGGGGAGTTAGGACTCTTCACATGGGGTGCATTGGGTTTTACCATCACCCCCACATCATCTATCCTCAGTCGCATTCAGCCCCTTGCCATCACCCCTTCCCTGCACAGCCACCGTGCCAGGAGCTAGCAAGTAGTAATCCTTGCTGTTAATCGGGGTTGCTGTTGGTCATACCTGCTGTTTGCTGGGATTGATGTCAGGTGATAATGGGTGTTCCTACCCATTGTTGTGGGTGTGTGGCACGTTTCTGTTGCAGGTAGTCATACCTATTTTTTTTTTGTACTCAATACTAGCGGTCATGCTGGTAACCGAGGCAATGGTTTATCGGACATCGCCAGCTAGACACATCTACCATGATGACAGGGGCTCGTGATAGCTCAGTACCGGGGGGGAGTTCCTCAACGTGTTTGTAGGGGCAGCCTTGCTTGTGGACCTGATCACTCCACTCTCACTGCCATATTCGAATGCACATGTTTCGTAGACACTGCCTTGTCCTGACCTTCACACCCCTTTCTCCCCAGTCTGGGGGTACCCTTGTGGATACAATGTCTTTGTACGTACCTCAGTTGTGGCACGTCTATTTTGGCTTGATATTCTATCTGTTTGGTTTGTTTGGAATTTTTTTTTTTCCTTTCCCCCCCCCCCCCCCTCCGGGTGCTTTCCGTCGCGAGGGCGCTTCGATTCCCATAGAGGGGGGAGGAGAGAAGAAGGAAGAGGCTTCACTGTGAAGTGTCAGCCCCTTAGGGGGGGGAGGAGTCACAGATATAGGCATCTGTGTGTTACCCAGTTAGTGGACTGAAGGGAGAGGCTCCCATCCCCCTTAGGGGGGGGAGGAGTCTGTATGAGAAAGCACTGAGGTTACTAGTGTCATTACTAGTGGTGAGATCAGGTGCATGTTCGTGTTGGTATGTGTATAGAAGATACGTGGTTGGGTGTCCCTGGTTCATCAGGGACAATTTGGGTCAGCTGCACTATGATGTGTGCGCTTAGAAGATGTATGTAGGTGTATGGGGTGTGCATAAAGGATTGGAAGATGCGTATGCGTGTCAGAGGAATCTTTCAATTTTTTTTAATTTTCACTTTGTGTGGTTTCCTCCATGCAAAGGCACACGCAGGGCTCCCCCTTAGGGGGGGGAGGTATATCTCATCTCTTTCGTGCGATGGATGTGGGCAGTCATGCACACTTGTCTCTTCCCCACCACACCAATACCAGCCGCAGGTCCGCAAGGAGGAGCTATCTGCTCTTCAGGACCCCGCTCTTCAGGAGGGGTTGGACCTCGGCGTTAGTTCATTCGGCGCGGAGTCCCCCTTGTAGTCATACGAGGTGGCGAGGGACACCGATTTCATAAGGGTTACGAGTTGCAATAAAAAGGTATCTTGCTTGATGCGTTATGCATAAAACAAAGGCTCTTCTTTATTTCTTTACGTTATTGTCGTTGCTGCATAATTCGTCTTCGTTGCGCATATATTCTATTGCGCTTGGCACCTTCATCAGTCTTGCTGAATATCCTACGTGGACATGCATTCCGTGTAGTTCAGTGCATGCCGCGTGTTAGATACTTCTAGAATCCTCTAGGAGGTACCAAGGCAGATGCGCATACATGATAGGCCGATAGTCGGCTCAGTCCTATTGACAGTACTACACCGGCCCTTGACCAGCCGGTGACGTGGAGGCCTGGGAGACGCCCACATATTCTACGTGGCGTTATCCCATTGGCGAGTACTAGTGAAGTACAGCCATTGGCCCAATACTACAATAAAGTATATTGTAGTAATCTGTACAAGATCCTCTATCTCTGAGGACCCATGTGGACCCTAGATGGGTCTCCAACCAACTCCAGCCATTCTTTCCCTTGTGAAAGTGATAAGGCTTAGATGTATTCATTGATGTTCGGCCGCACCTGGCCAGTTCACTTTCACATGTGGGGCAATGGGGACTCACTTGGGTCTTATGGAGTTTGCATCTCATCATTGCATGGTTGGTGTAACCTGCTGTAGGGAAAACCCAAATCTGAAGGAAAACCTCTTCTCCAGAGAGGACAAAACCTCCAGGGGGATAAAAACCTACAGGAGGAGCATTAGGCTCAGGCTCCCAGATTACTCCTCATGACAAGGGTTTCCCAGCCATCATGGACCGCAGCAACTGGTACCCATTAAGGGCCAGTCGTGGAAGCTTGGTCATAGCATCAGCAGGATTTGAGTGTCCTGGCAGATGTATGGTTATACAGTGGCTGGACAACTCCTTTGCCACAAGGTAGTCCAAGTCAGTAGTAGTGGCCCTCTCATTCTTGATAAAAGAGACCACGGGCTTATTATCACAATAAACCCTGACATCAATCACAGGTTGAGGTCTTATCTGACTCAGACACCATAAGAGTAGCTCTCTTATGTATATGGCATCGCGAATGCACATGGCGTATGCCCTGCACTCAGCGGTGTCAATGCCAGCAAACCGCCTCCTCTGAAGGTTACTGGACCAGTATACCAACGAGGGCTGTTTGCCTTCATTCCTGATGGTGATCAGGCATCCGGCTCTGGCACCAATCTTGTTGGCAGATCTAGACTCTTGGCTAGCATCTGTGTAGGCGTCTATGATGATGCGCCCATGCCAGTCTACACCGGACAACACCAAGTCAGGAGATTCATTGAGGCAGCTCTCCAGGCGCCTCCTTCCTTCTCCTACAACAACAGAGTCTGGCATCCTACTCTGTACTGCCAGGTCAGGGTTAGTTGTGGCAGCCAGCCAACCCAGTTGACCTTTAACCGTAGGGGCATTCTCCTCAGTTACTCTCTTGGGCAACTGAGTTATTACTTTTTCTTTATACCCCTTCGCCGATTGCAGCTTAAGATGCCATCCTTTGTCATCCTGGAAAAGGGTACAGCCAATGCCACAGTAAGGTACCTGGCTGTTTTTACTAAACCATGCTCTGGTACCAATAGGGGACTTGTCATTGAGCCTTTTATAGGTCTCATTCAACCATCCCTTGGGACCAATGCGTTGCATATCATCTCCATGTAAGGTAGCCCAGGTGGGTTGTCCTTTGGATTGCCCCACAAAGAGACAATAAGCAAGATGAGATTGTTGCATCTGACATCTCTCCTGGATGGCAGGAGCAATGGTTTCATACCAGATGACTGGACTGCTGACCAGTCCTTCCCAGCCCACTTTAGGCTGCATGTAGGGATGACCTACTTCAGCTATCCAGCATGCTGGGGTCTTAACACAACAGGGTCTTTGAGCTTGCCAAGTGGCTCTGGCCACCTGAGGATCACCATGCAAAAAGGCCCTGGTGAAGTCATCAATTTCTGCTCCATAATCCAAGCCATAGTCCAAAGCACCAAGGTACAGACTAAGAATAAGCCTGAGAACAGGATGTGACAGGCCAGGAGTGTACAGCTCCTCCTTATCAAAGTCTGTAGTACCATGGAACTGGGTCACGACTGGACGTGCGTTTGGTATGGGAGGCTCACCAAGCTTGCTCTTCATCTTGCATACAAAACGCAACTGAAGCATTTGAGCATTGGGTGGAGGTTCTGAAATGCCTTCAAAAACATCCAGCGTTTGCCACTCCTGGAGCGCACGCGCCAATGCTACTCGCCAGGCCTCAAGGCCAGCGAAAGTGTGACAATCCAGGTCTACATCATCAAAGGACATGGGGCTATGAGCAGCAAATGACCTTTTTGTGAGACCAAGAGAAGTCACACTGAGCTGGGCGGGTTCTACCAGCTCAGAAGCTGGGGGTATATCCCTTCCCCATTCTGCTCCTTTTATTGAACCGACACAGGCGGTCTTCCAATTTGCCTTCTGGAACATTTCAAGAGGCAAGAGACATCTGAATGATTCCAGAGGAATTGGGTCACAATGGGTTTTTAGGAGACTCTTTGTGTTATTGGGGCCATCAACAATGGTAACACCGGGAGTCACCAAGAATGGCTGGCCAATGAGAGTGGGTCCCTTATAGCCATCAACAACACAAAGTGTCAAAGACTCACCCAAGAATGGGATAGTGATATTCCCAAGAACTTGATGATCAGTGTTACCCGCAAAGTCTTGGACAATAGTCCATGGACTGGGTTCAAGGGAATACTTATCCAGCAAAGCATTAAAGGGCGAGGTGACAGAGACCTCTGCTTTGGTATCCACATCAAAGCCATCAAGGTCCATGCCCTTCTCTAGAAGAGAAGTTATTTTGGCAATCTTTAGTGAGGGCTTGAGCTTCTTTACAATATCCCGAAGCTCTTGAGGATTGCCTCTCTTGCCGAGCTGAGTGTTCAACCTGGACAACCCCTCCTCAGCTTGTCTTCCTTGGGCTGGAATCCCATCAGTCTCCAAGGGCAATGGCTTATTACCAGGGTAATTGGATCCAAGCTTTGGCTGTTCAGACTGAAATATGTTATCCACCTGCCCAGGGGTCTCAAGCCCATGTTCCAACGGCCGGAGCTTCCGGTGCTGATCAGACACCCTATTATCCAACAAGTCAGCTTCATCCATATCATCCTGTGATATCCCAGTCAATGTCTTAGGCTGAGCTTGCTGAGTAGTAGGCTCCAGTTGATGGGAGGCCGCCCTTTCTGGTAGTTGGAGTCCAGCCTGTTCACTGGCCAAAGGTGGACAGGAAAGATTGGGAGATCCAAGTGCCTCTTCAGGGGCCATAATTTCCAGGGGATTTTCTTGAACGTTCATTGGATCTCTCTTCAATCTATTCCAAGCCAGATGATAAGTGGTCCCATTCCAGACCACATCAGCAGTTTTCATCTCCAGGTCAACTGAGGTTATGGTCCCTGGACCCTGCCAATAACCACGTTTACCAGGAGCATTTTCTTTGTGGAAGATCACCTGGTCTCCCACCTCAAATTTTAATGATTCTCCTCTCTGTTTATCCTTTTCACAGAGATGAGCATACTGTGCCCACCTCTGCTTACTCCATGCCTGCATGATGTCATCAGGGTAGAGGCCACCTGCTAGTCCACGAGGTGAGACCAGCCGTGGAACACCACGCACCTTGATAGTATGAAAACGGTTGTTCATGGTGTTTTCCACTTTTGCAGCACCCAAACACCTGACAGCAAAAGTTGGTTTAAACATCTCAGGATAGTCCCCGGATATTACCAACTTCTTAAGCTCCTGTATATATCTGTCAACCTTGCCTTGGGCTTGGTGATCTTCACGACCCACAATCCTTAGGAAAGGCAGATCAGAGTATTTGGTCAGGCAGTTAAACTGCAAGTCCATCTGCAGCTTATGAATAACTGCAAACTTCTGCAGAATAACAAGAACTGCGGCATGGAGAGTATTCTCATCCCCTGCTGCCATAGGTTCAATTCCAATGTAGCCTGACCATTCATCCACAGCCACCAAGTAAGGCAATTGCCTGTAATTGGTGAAGTAGAGGATATCAGCTTGTAGATTACCCCTACCATCTGCAGGATGCTTTGCATGACGTTTGGAAGGCTTGTTAGCACACAATTGGCACACACAATGTTCTCTGACATCTTGATAAGCCTGCCAGAGAGCCTTGTTATTAATGGCTTGAACAAGCCTAATGGCATTGTTTCCATGGCCACAGGCATCATGCAAACTCTTAGCCAGAGTCCTAAGATTAATACAATCATTAGGCTCAGGCTCTTCAGGACATGGACGGGCATCCACGTTCCTGGCAGAGCAAGAGTCCAAGTTTTTATTATCAATATAACAAGGATTATTGCTCTGAGGAGCTTGACTGTTAACAATATCAATGGGTGCTTGGCTACAAACAGGAGCTGCACCACATGTATTGTTCACAGATACGTTGCTCACCTGGGCAACACCATGTGGCATCTGTCTACAACCAGGAGCAGATCCACATGTATTATTTACAGGAAGAGTTCCCTCTGGGGTACTCTTTTTAATCCAGGCATGGATAGGAATGCCACAAACAGGGGCACTTTTACTGCTGCTCACTGGGGCAGCTTTACGGTCAGTAGGGGTTACTGCTGGAGCCCCTACCACCTGGCAGGCCTCATCTGCCATGAGTCCACTCTCATCAGCGTCCATAAGGACGCTGTAGGGGTTATATAAACAGAGAAGCATGGATGAAGGATTCATGGTGGCATGGTGAAGGATTCATGGTGGCATGGTGAAGGATTCATGGTGGCATGGTGAAGGATTCATGGTGGCATGGTGAAGGATTCATGGTGGCATGGTGAAGGATTCATGGCGGCATGGTGAAGGATTCATGGTGGCATGGTGAAGGATTCATGGTGGCATGGTGAAGGATTCATGGTGGCATGGTGAAGGATTCATGGTGGCATGGTGAAGGATTCATGGTGGCATGGTGAAGGATTCATGGTGGCATGGTGAAGGATTCATGGTGGCATGGTGAAGGATTCATGGTGGCATGGTGAAGGATTCGTGGTGGCATGGTGAAGGATTCATGGTGGCATGGTGAAGGATTCATGGTGGCATGGTGAAGGATTCATGGTGGCATGGTGAAGGATTCATGGTGGCATGGTGAAGGATTCATGGTGGCATGGTGAAGGATTCATGGTGGCATGGTGAAGGATTCATGGTGGCATGGTGAAGGATTCGTGGTGGCATGGTGAAGGATTCATGGTGGCATGGTGAAGGATTCATGGTGGCATGCATGGTGAAGGATTCATGGTGGCATGGTGAAGGATTCATGGTGGCATGGTGAAGGATTCATGGTGGCATGGTGAAGGATTCATGGTGGCATGGTGAAGGATTCATGGTGGCATGGTGAAGGATTCATGGTGGCATGGTGAAGGATTCATGGTGGCATGGTGAAGGATTCATGGCGGCATGGTGAAGGATTCATGGTGGCATGGTGAAGGATTCATGGTGGCATGGTGAAGGATTCATGGTGGCATGGTGAAGGATTCATGGTGGCATGGTGAAGGATTCATGGTGGCATGGTGAAGGATTCATGGTGGCATGGTGAAGGATTCATGGTGGCATGGTGAAGGATTCGTGGTGGCATGGTGAAGGATTCATGGTGGCATGGTGAAGGATTCATGGTGGCATGGTGAAGGATTCATGGTGGCATGGTGAAGGATTCATGGTGGCATGCATGGTGAAGGATTCATGGTGGCATGGTGAAGGATTCATGGTGGCATGGTGAAGGATTCATGGTGGCATGGTGAAGGATTCATGGTGGCATGGTGAAGGATTCATGGTGGCATGCATGGTGAAGGATTCATGGTGGCATGGTGAAGGATTCATGGTGGCATGGTGAAGGATTCATGGTGGCATGGTGAAGGATTCATGGCGGCATGCATGGTGAAGGATTCATGGTGGCATGGTGAAGGATTCATGGTGGCATGGTGAAGGATTCATGGTGGCATGGTGAAGGATTCATGGTGGCATGGTGAAGGATTCATGGTGGCATGCATGGTGAAGGATTCATGGTGGCATGGTGAAGGATTCATGGTGGCATGGTGAAGGATTCATGGTGGCATGGTGAAGGATTCATGGTGGCATGGTGAAGGATTCATGGTGGCATGGTGAAGGATTCATGGTGGCATGGTGAAGGATTCATGGTGGCATGGTGAAGGATTCATGGTGGCATGGTGAAGGATTCATGGCGGCATGCATGGTGAAGGATTCATGGTGGCATGGTGAAGGATTCATGGTGGCATGGTGAAGGATTCATGGCGGCATGGTGAAGGATTCATGGTGGCATGGTGAAGGATTCATGGTGGCATGGTGAAGGATTCATGGTGGCATGCATGGTGAAGGATTCATGGTGGCATGCATGGTGAAGGATTCGTGGTGGCATGGTGAAGGATTCATGGTGGCATGCATGGTGAAGGATTCGTGGTGGCATGGTGAAGGATTCATGGTGGCATGGTGAAGGATTCATGGTGGCATGGTGAAGGATTCATGGCGGCATGGTGAAGGATTCATGGTGGCATGGTGAAGGATTCATGGTGGCATGGTGAAGGATTCATGGTGGCATGGTGAAGGATTCATGGTGGCATGGTGAAGGATTCATGGTGGCATGGTGAAGGATTCATGGTGGCATGGTGAAGGATTCGTGGTGGCATGGTGAAGGATTCATGGTGGCATGGTGAAGGATTCATGGTGGCATGGTGAAGGATTCATGGTGGCATGGTGAAGGATTCATGGTGGCATGGTGAAGGATTCATGGTGGCATGGTGAAGGATTCATGGTGGCATGGTGAAGGATTCATGGTGGCATGGTGAAGGATTCATGGTGGCATGGTGAAGGATTCATGGTGGCATGGTGAAGGATTCGTGGTGGCATGGTGAAGGATTCATGGTGGCATGGTGAAGGATTCATGGTGGCATGGTGAAGGATTCATGGTGGCATGGTGAAGGATTCATGGTGGCATGGTGAAGGATTCATGGTGGCATGGTGAAGGATCCATGGTGGCATGGTGAAGGATTCATGGTGGCATGGTGAAGGATTCGTGGTGGCATGGTGAAGGATTCATGGTGGCATGGTGAAGGATTCATGGTGGCATGGTGAAGGATTCATGGTGGCATGCATGGTGAAGGATTCATGGTGGCATGGTGAAGGATTCATGGTGGCATGGTGAAGGATTCATGGTGGCATGGTGAAGGATTCATGGCGGCATGGTGAAGGATTCATGGTGGCATGGTGAAGGATTCATGGTGGCATGGTGAAGGATTCATGGTGGCATGGTGAAGGATTCGTGGTGGCATGGTGAAGGATTCATGGTGGCATGGTGAAGGATTCATGGTGGCATGGTGAAGGATTCGTGGTGGCATGGTGAAGGATTCATGGTGGCATGGTGAAGGATTCGTGGTGGCATGGTGAAGGATTCATGGTGGCATGGTGAAGGATTCATGGTGGCATGGTGAAGGATTCATGGTGGCATGGTGAAGGATTCGTGGTGGCATGGTGAAGGATTCATGGTGGCATGGTGAAGGATTCATGGTGGCATGGTGAAGGATTCATGGTGGCATGCATGGTGAAGGATTCATGGTGGCATGGTGAAGGATTCATGGTGGCATGGTGAAGGATTCATGGTGGCATGGTGAAGGATTCATGGCGGCATGGTGAAGGATTCATGGTGGCATGGTGAAGGATTCATGGTGGCATGGTGAAGGATTCATGGTGGCATGGTGAAGGATTCGTGGTGGCATGGTGAAGGATTCATGGTGGCATGGTGAAGGATTCATGGTGGCATGGTGAAGGATTCATGGTGGCATGGTGAAGGATTCATGGTGGCATGGTGAAGGATTCATGGTGGCATGGTGAAGGATTCATGGTGGCATGGTGAAGGATTCATGGTGGCATGGTGAAGGATTCATGGTGGCATGGTGAAGGATTCATGGTGGCATGGTGAAGGATTCGTGGTGGCATGGTGAAGGATTCATGGTGGCATGGTGAAGGATTCATGGTGGCATGGTGAAGGATTCATGGTGGCATGGTGAAGGATTCATGGTGGCATGGTGAAGGATTCATGGTGGCATGGTGAAGGATTCATGGTGGCATGGTGAAGGATTCATGGTGGCATGGTGAAGGATTCGTGGTGGCATGGTGAAGGATTCATGGTGGCATGGTGAAGGATTCATGGTGGCATGGTGAAGGATTCATGGTGGCATGCATGGTGAAGGATTCATGGTGGCATGGTGAAGGATTCATGGTGGCATGGTGAAGGATTCATGGTGGCATGGTGAAGGATTCATGGTGGCATGGTGAAGGATTCATGGTGGCATGGTGAAGGATTCATGGTGGCATGGTGAAGGATTCATGGTGGCATGGTGAAGGATTCGTGGTGGCATGGTGAAGGATTCATGGTGGCATGGTGAAGGATTCATGGTGGCATGGTGAAGGATTCGTGGTGGCATGGTGAAGGATTCATGGTGGCATGGTGAAGGATTCGTGGTGGCATGGTGAAGGATTCATGGTGGCATGGTGAAGGATTCATGGTGGCATGGTGAAGGATTCATGGTGGCATGGTGAAGGATTCATGGTGGCATGGTGAAGGATTCGTGGTGGCATGGTGAAGGATTCATGGTGGCATGGTGAAGGATTCATGGTGGCATGGTGAAGGATTCATGGTGGCATGGTGAAGGATTCATGGTGGCATGGTGAAGGATTCATGGCGGCATGGTGAAGGATTCATGGTGGCATGGTGAAGGATTCATGGTGGCATGGATGGTGAAGGATTCATGGTGGCATGGTGAAGGATTCATGGTGGCATGGTGAAGGATTCATGGTGGCATGGTGAAGGATTCGTGGTGGCATGGTGAAGGATTCATGGTGGCATGGTGAAGGATTCATGGTGGCATGGTGAAGGATTCGTGGTGGCATGGTGAAGGATTCATGGTGGCATGGTGAAGGATTCATGGTGGCATGGTGAAGGATTCATGGTGGCATGGTGAAGGATTCATGGTGGCATGGTGAAGGATTCATGGTGGCATGGTGAAGGATTCATGGTGGCATGGTGAAGGATTCATGGTGGCATGGTGAAGGATTCGTGGTGGCATGGTGAAGGATTCATGGTGGCATGGTGAAGGATTCATGGTGGCATGGTGAAGGATTCATGGTGGCATGGTGAAGGATTCATGGTGGCATGGTGAAGGATTCATGGTGGCATGGTGAAGGATTCATGGTGGCATGGTGAAGGATTCATGGTGGCATGGTGAAGGATTCATGGTGGCATGGTGAAGGATTCGTGGTGGCATGGTGAAGGATTCATGGTGGCATGGTGAAGGATTCATGGTGGCATGGTGAAGGATTCATGGTGGCATGGTGAAGGATTCATGGTGGCATGGTGAAGGATTCATGGTGGCATGGTGAAGGATTCATGGTGGCATGGTGAAGGATTCATGGTGGCATGGATGGTGAAGGATTCATGGTGGCATGGTGAAGGATTCATGGTGGCATGGTGAAGGATTCATGGTGGCATGGTGAAGGATTCGTGGTGGCATGGTGAAGGATTCATGGTGGCATGGTGAAGGATTCATGGTGGCATGGTGAAGGATTCGTGGTGGCATGGTGAAGGATTCATGGTGGCATGGTGAAGGATTCATGGTGGCATGGTGAAGGATTCATGGTGGCATGGTGAAGGATTCATGGTGGCATGGTGAAGGATTCATGGTGGCATGGTGAAGGATTCGTGGTGGCATGGTGAAGGATTCATGGTGGCATGGTGAAGGATTCATGGTGGCATGGTGAAGGATTCATGGTGGCATGGTGAAGGATTCATGGTGGCATGGTGAAGGATTCATGGTGGCATGGTGAAGGATTCATGGTGGCATGGTGAAGGATTCATGGTGGCATGGTGAAGGATTCATGGTGGCATGGTGAAGGATTCATGGTGGCATGGTGAAGGATTCATGGTGGCATGGTGAAGGATTCATGGTGGCATGGTGAAGGATTCATGGTGGCATGGTGAAGGATTCATGGTGGCATGGTGAAGGATTCGTGGTGGCATGGTGAAGGATTCATGGTGGCATGGTGAAGGATTCGTGGTGGCATGGTGAAGGATTCATGGTGGCATGGTGAAGGATTCATGGTGGCATGGTGAAGGATTCATGGTGGCATGGTGAAGGATTCATGGTGGCATGGTGAAGGATTCATGGTGGCATGGTGAAGGATTCATGGTGGCATGGTGAAGGATTCATGGTGGCATGGTGAAGGATTCATGGTGGCATGGTGAAGGATTCATGGTGGCATGGTGAAGGATTCATGGTGGCATGGTGAAGGATTCATGGTGGCATGGTGAAGGATTCATGGTGGCATGGTGAAGGATTCATGGTGGCATGGTGAAGGATTCGTGGTGGCATGGTGAAGGATTCATGGTGGCATGGTGAAGGATTCATGGTGGCATGGTGAAGGATTCATGGTGGCATGGTGAAGGATTCATGGTGGCATGGTGAAGGATTCATGGTGGCATGGTGAAGGATTCATGGTGGCATGGTGAAGGATTCATGGTGGCATGGTGAAGGATTCATGGTGGCATGGTGAAGGATTCATGGTGGCATGGTGAAGGATTCATGGTGGCATGGTGAAGGATTCATGGTGGCATGGTGAAGGATTCATGGTGGCATGGTGAAGGATTCATGGTGGCATGGTGAAGGATTCATGGTGGCATGGTGAAGGATTCATGGTGGCATGGTGAAGGATTCATGGTGGCATGGTGAAGGATTCATGGTGGCATGGTGAAGGATTCATGGTGGCATGGTGAAGGATTCATGGTGGCATGGTGAAGGATTCATGGTGGCATGGTGAAGGATTCATGGTGGCATGGTGAAGGATTCGTGGTGGCATGGTGAAGGATTCATGGTGGCATGGTGAAGGATTCATGGTGGCATGGTGAAGGATTCATGGTGGCATGGTGAAGGATTCATGGTGGCATGGTGAAGGATTCATGGTGGCATGGTGAAGGATTCATGGTGGCATGGTGAAGGATTCATGGTGGCATGGTGAAGGATTCATGGTGGCATGCATGGTGACGGATTCATGGTGGCATGGTGAAGGATTCATGGTGGCATGGTGAAGGATTCATGGTGGCATGGTGAAGGATTCATGGTGGCATGGTGAAGGATTCATGGTGGCATGGTGAAGGATTCATGGTGGCATGGTGAAGGATTCATGGTGGCATGGTGAAGGATTCATGGTGGCATGGTGAAGGATTCATGGTGGCATGCATGGTGAAGGATTCATGGTGGCATGGTGAAGGATTCGTGGTGGCATGGTGAAGGATTCATGGTGGCATGGTGAAGGATTCATGGTGGCATGGTGAAGGATTCATGGTGGCATGCATGGTGAAGGATTCATGGTGGCATGGTGAAGGATTCATGGTGGCATGGTGAAGGATTCATGGTGGCATGGTGAAGGATTCATGGTGGCATGCATGGTGAAGGATTCATGGTGGCATGGTGAAGGATTCATGGTGGCATGCATGGTGAAGGATTCATGGTGGCATGGTGAAGGATTCATGGCGGCATGGTGAAGGATTCATGGTGGCATGGTGAAGGATTCATGGTGGCATGGTGAAGGATTCATGGTGGCATGGTGAAGGATTCATGGTGGCATGGTGAAGGATTCATGGCGGCATGGTGAAGGATTCATGGTGGCATGGTGAAGGATTCATGGCGGCATGCATGGTGAAGGATTCATGGTGGCATGCATGGTGAAGGATTCATGGTGGCATGCATGGTGAAGGATTCATGGTGGCATGGTGAAGGATTCATGGTGGCATGGTGAAGGATTCATGGTGGCATGGTGAAGGATTCATGGTGGCATGGTGAAGGATTCATGGTGGCATGGTGAAGGATTCATGGTGGCATGGTGAAGGATTCATGGTGGCATGGTGAAGGATTCATGGTGGCATGCATGGTGACGGATTCATGGTGGCATGGTGAAGGATTCATGGTGGCATGGTGAAGGATTCATGGTGGCATGGTGAAGGATTCATGGTGGCATGGTGAAGGATTCATGGTGGCATGGTGAAGGATTCATGGCGGCATGGTGAAGGATTCATGGTGGCATGGTGAAGGATTCATGGTGGCATGGTGAAGGATTCATGGTGGCATGGTGAAGGATTCATGGTGGCATGGTGAAGGATTCATGGTGGCATGGTGAAGGATTCATGGTGGCATGCATGGTGAAGGATTCATGGTAGCATGGTGAAGGATTCATGGTGGCATGGTGAAGGATTCATGGTGGCATGGTGAAGGATTCATGGTGGCATGGTGAAGGATTCATGGTGGCATGGTGAAGGATTCATGGCGGCATGGTGAAGGATTCATGGCGGCATGGTGAAGGATTCATGGTGGCATGGTGAAGGATTCATGGTGGCATGGTGAAGGATTCATGGTGGCATGGTGAAGGATTCGTGGCGGCATGGTGAAGGATTCATGGTGGCATGGTGAAGGATTCATGGTGGCATGGTGAAGGATTCATGGTGGCATGGTGAAGGATTCATGGTGGCATGGTGAAGGATTCATGGTGGCATGGTGAAGGATTCATGGTGGCATGGTGAAGGATTCATGGTGGCATGGTGAAGGATTCATGGTGGCATGGTGAAGGATTCATGGTGGCATGGTGAAGGATTCATGGTGGCATGGTGAAGGATTCATGGTGGCATGGTGAAGGATTCATGGTGGCATGGTGAAGGATTCATGGCGGCATTCATACCTGTGAGACAGCCATGTAGCATGCTGTTGCCTTCAACAATCGCGAGTACTTTCTTGCATGTAAGGACAACTTCTGGGGTATTCTTACTTAACCCACTTCTGTGTGTCCAGGGAGGCGTTAAATTTTTGTGGTCGGCAACATCGGATGATCTAAGTGTCACCGGTGTGGCTGCAAACATCTGGTGGGCCAACATAGTATTAATTCCGCGTTTTAAAACCTGTTCGCTTCTTTTTGGGATGAACCGGCCCTTGAAACGTGCCGTGCATTCGATTGAGGGGACTGGCTTGCTTGCCGCGTTTCCAAAACGACACTCCCACCTTTATGACTTGCTGCTGCCCTCCTCCCCTGGCTGGCATGGCCGCCCCTCTGCCATCCTCCATGGTGGTGCGCTGTTTGCCAGAGTGTAACTTTGCGCAGGACGTTGGGGATGCGGTGCTCGCGTGCCCCACCAGCTTTGCGTGCGTGATCTCGGCTACGGTGGCGCTCAGCTGCGCAAGCAACGACGAGGTTCCCCTCACGCCCGCCGACCTGCAGGCCGACATTGCCGCCGCACTGGGCCAGCCGCCCTGCGCGGTGCAGCTGTCGCTGGAGGAGGCCAACACGGCCAACGACATCTACACGCTGGACGTCACCGTCTACCAGGCGTCGGCGGCGGATGCGGACCAGCTCAAGGGCTTGATCGAGGCGCCCAGCTTCACCACCGTGCTGCAGCTGTCCTTCCTCTCCGCGGGCATCCCCTCGGCGCAAGTCACCTCGCTCACGGGCGCGTGCGCGGCCCCGGGGGCCACCTCCGACCCGCACTTCACCACCGGGTCGGGCGCCCGCTTTGACTTTATGGGCGTGCCGGGCGAGAGCTACTGCGTGCTGACCAGCCCGCAGGTGCACGTGAACACGCGCATGACAAGTGGCGCCGGAGCGGTGGCCGGTGCCAGCGGTGCCAGCTCCCTGCCCTTGCCCACCTGGATGGACGCTGTGTCGGTGCGACACCTGTCAGACGTTGTGGTGGTGACGGCGGACGGCCCCGCAGGGACACCGTTTGCTCAGTCGTACGGCACCATCATGGTCAACGGGGTATGTCAGCCTCCCTGCCGCGCAACAAAAAATTTCTTGGTGGCTGGGCCCAGCTAATCTGCATACATTCTTTGCCTCCCTGTTTGCCTGCTTCTTCCCCTTTTCTCCTAGCTGAGAGCACAGTCACCTCTGTTTCCTTCTACTTCCCCAAAGTTTTCTCAATGTCTGGCCCTTGTTGCTGCAAAGATACCCTCTAGGCAGTAACCGATAGCCCCTGTAGTTGGATGCAGTAGTACGCGTCGCAGCACACCTGTAGCCTGCCACAGGTCATCTACACAGCGTGCTTTTCTTTGGTGCACCCCAAGCCATGCACATGGTGTAGATCAAATGCTGGCCAGGTGCTAGCCAGGTTCTAGACACGTGCGGGCAGAGGAAGACACATGGGTCGTTGTGATGCAGCGTTGTGCATTTGCCAGGTTCTCCATCAGCTCTCTCCCTTGGTCATGGTGTTGACACGCTTGGTTGCTGTTAATCGAATGATGGACGTGCGCGTGCCAAGTCCCCGTCGTGTACCTTTGATGTGTGCTGCTGGGTCTACTCCTGCCCTGTTGGTCTATTTACTGCATGCAATTGCAGGTGGAGTCAATGGCTGGTTTGAGAAGCATTGAGCGGCTGTCGTCCGGCGCCACAATTCAACGCAAGAAGATGCGCACGACCATCACCATACCGGGAGTCATCACCCTCGAGATTGAGGTGGTGCGTGCCGCGTTCTGGGAGACGGGCAAGGGGCCGGGGAAGAACTTCCTCAACTTTGTGGTCAAGGACCACAACGCTGCGCTGGACATGCACGGCGTCCTGGGCCAGAGCCTGGGTGCCAATAGCCCGGCTGGCACCCCGTTTGCTGGCAGTGTCGAGGATTACAAGACGACCAGCATTCTGGCCACCGATTGCGCCAACACCAAGTTTTTCATGTAGAATATACTAAGCGTCAGAACGGGAGAATGTGGCAGCTGGTCATTTGTTGCTGCCAAAGACAGCGCGATAAGCTGCGGCTGGAAATGGAATCTTCCAGCACGCCAACCCGCCCTGCTCTCGGCGTCGCTTTGCTAATTACTCTTTCTTTTAAGTCTGCTTCTCACTTGTTACTTCCATTCCCAGTGGCGATCACTTTGGTACTCGACGCTTTGTTTCTCCGAGGTACTACTCCTTCGGATACCAGCTCCGCCAAACCAATGCCTTTCTTGTGTTATGCCTGTTGTCCTGCTCTCTTATTTGTCACGATCGTCAGATCACTCAGATGGCTGTCAGGTGTGCAAGCTTTCCTTAACGCGGTGTTTTATTAGCAGTAATATATGGCTGATATCTTGCTCCGCCCCCCCGCGGGCTGACTTTGCGGCGCAGCCCGGTTATTAGGCTGTTTTACTTCATTCCGCGGTGTGGATCGGGTGTCCCATGCCGGCTGTAGTTACTTTGTCGTGGTATCTCTTGTTAGCGTTGGCTTTGTTTATTTTTAAGTGGGTGCCTTCACTCTGATAATATATGTTTTGTCAATTGTAGAATTTTTTTTTAGCAACTACTTAGTAAGTAAGTACGTGCGTGTCATGCGCATAGGCATGCCACGGAGTACTATGCTGATAGATCTCATTGGAAAAATAAATACACAGAGAAGCAGACAAACATCAAAGAGACAAGCAACGCAGGCCAGAAATCTGGAAGAATCCGACCATGGTAGCTCGGCTGTCCGCCTTCCCCGCGCGCGGGGCAGGGCTGGACCGGCTCCCCTGCTCCTCACCTTTGATTACATGGCGGATCAGCTGTTGTTTCTCAAATGCCGCAAGAAGCTCGTAGGATAGCATTTGTAGGACATCTTGCTCGCACCATCAAGGTCGACACCGCCCTTGGTCTGTGTGGAGATGGAGGCACAGGTCGTAAAGCGAGGCGTAGTCCCCGAAGAAGATGCAACGCAGGGCAGCATGCCGGGGACATGTTGGTCCAGTCGTGATCATCGACCTTGAAAGGTTCAGGCCGAAAGCGGGGTTCTGAGGGGCGTGAAGACCCTCCTGGTTTGTCGGCGGAGCGGGTGCGTTTAGGGTCAGGCGATGCCGATGGCGAGGCATTGAGCCCGGGAGGGTGCGGGGCGACCACCAGTGCGCGACTAGTGTCACCGCTGCCTGCCGGACCTGAGGGCGAAGCTGCAGCCGGAGCTGCAGACGTATTTTCATGGCCGAGCGCATCCGCCAAACTGCGTTGCGTCGAGGAGCGTTTGCTCGTCATATATTGCGTAATAGCTTCGGAAAATTATATCAGCATGTGCGTCTTAGAAAGACGAAGCGATAGTTATGTTCACAGCTGAATTCGGGGCTCAAACGTGAAAGTTATGAGCTCCGCCGTCAGCCATGGCTATCTCGTGGCTCGTGGCTCGTGGCTCGTGGCTCGGGAAAAAGGACCATGGCTCTCTACTGCCAGAGTAAATTCTGTTAGCCCTACACAATAGAAACGACTACACGGTCAGTGGTATTCCTGGATGATACAAGGAATTTCCCCTGTCTCTAGGGGTTGATAGTATTAAGTGAGATAAGTCCGATTTGGAGGTAAACGATCTTGCTATTAATGGCAGCAGAAGCCACCAGTTCATTCCAGGTTATACAAGGGCGCGAGCTAGTGAGGGTGGGGCCTCCCTCTGTCTCATTGTCTACAGGGATTCAAGGGACCTTTATTGGTACGGTCCACGTGACGCAGTCACATGTTTTAAGTAAGCTATTCGTTTTGGTCAATAATGCAGGTACCGTACTTTAGAAACATTAAATTGGCCAGGCACTTCCTTTTGTATGTCGTGCAGAACATCGCACAGTTGTCTAATGCATGAGACAAAGACAATGAGAAACAGGTCAGAATGGTAAGATGAGTTGTCTTGCATTATGATGTCGGTCCTGTCCTGGAGCTGATTCCCATAATAAAGGGAAGAAGATAAGACATGAAAAGGTATTTACTGAAAACTGGGTATATATGCTGGTTGTCTCATTGATATGCTGATGGATCAGAATATGCTGGTTGTCTCATTGATATGCTGATGTGTTGGCATTCACAAGCATGTCTGCGGGGTCTATTGTATGCTAATACGTTGTCTACTAGTCAATACAAAAGCACTAGGGTGCATCATTTACGCACATCGCCGGCACTTCTGAGCCACAAGCAACTTCAGGCCGCCTCTGCCATTAGAAACATCTTTATACAGGTGGACTCTGCTATGATGGAGAGCTATTGATGCAAATTCGGCATGAACACACTTGCATCCATATCCATCGCCACTACGGCCATCAATCATTCTCCCCTGAGGCGGGCATCGTGACTGACAAGTCATGTACATTAAGCTAAAGTACTCTATCATTCAGACGAATCCGTTAACAAATGCCAAAAAGCATGAGGCCATGACTGCCACAGGTATTTTAGGTCATGGTAGATTTGACATAATGCCTAACCATAAATCATCTGCCCATCTGGTTGTTCATCCTGCCATCCAGACAAGCACTCCAGCTCCCTGGCCATTGCTGGCGCATAGCATAGCCCCGTACACTCGGACAGCCACCAGCCAAGGGCATCCACCTCCTGCACCACAGCACGACATGTGGCGTGCACACACGGACCACCCACTCGAGCCGCAATGAGACGCGCGGTGGCCCCATGGTGGGCGGTGGCGTGCAGTGGGCGTGCACCATGGATGGGAGGACCGCACGTAGGAACGCTTCAACACGCAAGCTACACGGTCACTCGCACCCGCCACATCACCACCCCTGCATTGCGCGCAACCGCCCCTTGCCTTGCTCGCGCTTTGTAGCAAGCCACAAATGTCAGCAGAGGGCAGGCGTTCTGCCCTAGCGTGCATCGTCCAACAGCCAGCTATGTCTGTGGGGAGGCCACCCATGGCTAGTGTACGGGTACGGGTACGGTCAAATACGGTACAGCATGTCTGGGCAGTGAATACGGCATGAATACGGAAAAAATACAGTGAACATACTGTAAATACGTAGAAAATATTGGTGGGCACCCACAGCATCTCAGTAAATACGCCAAAAATAGACAGTAGCGCGCAGTACCGGGATGCACTACCCATGGCTACCGCCACCTTGTTGCCGACAACACGCGCTACCGCCACCTTGTTGCCGACAACAAGCGCTACCGCCACCTTGTTGCCGACAACAAGCGCTACCGCCACCTTGTTGCCGACAACAAGCGCTACCGCCACCTTGTTGCCGACAACAAGCGCTACCGCCGCCTTGTTGCCGACAGCAAGCGCTACCGCCACCTCGTTGCCGACAACAAGCGCTACCGCCACCTTGTTGCCGACAGCACGCGCTACCGCCACCTTGTTGCCGACAGCACGCGCTACCGCCACCTTGTTGCCGACCGCACGCGCTACCAGCACCTTGTTGCCGGCAGCACGCGCTACCGCCACCTTGTTGCCGGCAGCACGCGCTACCGCCACCTTGTTGCCGACCACAAGCGCTACCGCCACCTTGTTGCCGACAGCACGCGCTACCGCCACCTTGTTGCCGACAGCACGCGCTACCGCCACCTTGTTGCCGACAACAAGCGCTACCGCCACCTTGTTGCCGACAACAAGCGCTACCGCCACCTTGTTGCCGACAACAAGCGCTACCGCCACCTTGTTGCCGACAACAAGCGCTACCAGCACCTTGTTGCCGACAGCACGCGCTACCGCCACCTTGTTGCCGACAGCATGCGCTACCGTCACCTTGTTGCCGACAGCACGCGCTACCGCCACCTTGTTGCCGACAGCATGCGCTACCGCCACCTTGTTGCCGGCAGCACGCGCTACCGCCACCTTGTTGCCGACAGCACGTGCTACCGCCACCTTGTTGCCGACAGCACGCGCTACCGCCACCTTGTTGCCGACAGCACGCGCTACCGCCACCTTGTTGCCGACACCATGCGCTACCGCCACCTTGTTGCCGACAGCATGCGCTACCGCCACCTTGTTGCCGACAGCACGCGCTACCGTCACCTTGTTGCCGACAGCATGCGCACCAGCCGAGGCCTGCAATGCGGCGAGGGTACAGCGGCGCCCGTGCCTGTCTTGCCTTGCCGTGCCCACGCATTCTGCAACACGGGCCCCTGCCCCACCGGCGCCATGATGCCCGTTCAGGGGCACATGGCCAACAAACCAATGCATTCCACGGTGGCGGGGCAGGAGGGGACAAGCCATGAAGCGCCCAACCCTTGTTGGCACCAGCATCCAGGCCTTGTTCCGTTAGCCAGCATCCAGGCCTTGTTCCATTAGCCAGCATCCAGGCCTTGTTCCATGAGCCAGCATCCAGGCCTTGTTCCATTAGCCAGCATCCAGGCCTTGTTCCATGAGCCAGCATCCAGGCCTTGTTCCATGAGCCAGCATCCAGGCCTTGTTCCATTAGCCAGCATCCAGGCCTTGTTCCATTAGCCAGCATCCAGGCCTTGTTCCATTAGCCAGCATCCAGGCCTTGCTCCATTAGCCAGCATCCAGGCCTTGCTCCATTAGCCAGCATCCAGGCCTTGCTCCATTAGCCAGCATCCAGGCCTTGTTCCATTAGCCAGCATCCAGGCCTTGTTCCATGAGCCAGCATCCAGGCCTTGTTCCGTTAGCCAGCATCCAGGCCTTGTTCCATTAGCCAGCATCCAGGCCTTGTTCCATGAGCCAGCATCCAGGCCTTGTTCCATTAGCCAGCATCCAGGCCTTGTTCCATTAGCCAGCATCCAGGCCTTGTTCCATTAGCCAGCATCCAGGCCTTGTTCCATTAGCCAGCATCCAGGCCTTGTTCCATTAGCCAACCAACAACAGCACACCCTGCCAGGCAATACAGCCCCCCGCCCCCCCCCCCCACCCAAACTCATGTCGCAGGGCCCCGCCCGCGCAGCGCCCTACCTCCAGCGCGCTGGCTGCTGGCGCGCCACGGCGGTTGCTACCACGCGGTGTGTGGCCCGGAGCGATGACGCAGGCGCCCGATTGGCCGGAGGCCCGCGCGAGGTGTACGAGGGAGGCCAAGAAGCTGTCTGGGATGGGCGTTGGCGGGTCTAGTGCTGGCAATGTGTCGCATGCAACGAGTTGCATGTGGCAGTGGTCAGCACCTTGCAGGCGCAGGTGGCACAGGCCACGTGTGGGTGCGCCGTGGCCCACATGCATGGCCGCCACCACCAGCAGGGTAGGCGGCGCGCGTCCCTGGCGCCTTTCCTCCACAAGCGACAAGAGAGCGTGTGCCACGTGGATACTGCGACTGGCTGGTATGGAGGCGTTGAAAATGATCATTGAAATCTGCGATTACAGGGTCCAGTAATTAACAGAAACAACATCTCATTTTCAACATTGTCAATGGATGCCACAAAAACACACCAAGACGGGAAAATGGATGAAAAGCTCCGCATCAGTCACACGTTAAATATCGAAGAACATGCGCTTGTAAAGCTTGGAGAATGCAGGAAAGGAAAACATGTGGCAAGTAGCGCCAAATAGCTACACAAAGCAAACAAAAATACCTGCGTGCTCTCCGTGCTGTTTATTTTGCGGGAAATGTTCACAAGTTGCACGGCGACATTGCATTCTGTCGCCTCATGTCTTGAAAACACTTGCTTGTGTTCCACCCCGACAAGGCGAAGTGTAAATGCACTGCGAGCAAAAATTCGCGAAGTCCGAAGGTTGCAAACAGTGACATGTATGCATGATTTCACGAGATCAGCCCCGGTGTGCAACCAAGCCGTGGCAGGCACAGCCATGTCGCCCACAACGTCATTGGGCTCTATGCGTACTCACTGCAGGTAGCTGGTTACCTCAAAGAAGTATCAGAAGAGCTTTGCATGGACATGAGGGCTCGGCAACCAGCAGCCGATGCATCACAGAAGCCAACAATAACTACATCACCAAGAAACACTCCTTCTTCCAGAACAAGTCGGACAACGCTACTCTTGGCATCGGCCATCATTTGGGACATTTTTATTTGGATACCATCTTCGGAACTAAGGTAAATATGGATGCTTTGCTGAACATATTACTTGTGGTCTTCCGGTCTGCAGTAGAAGAAACCTGCTAGTGATCAACCCTTCGACATCATCGCGCTTTTGTATTTTCATTGGACGATTTCCGCTGACTGAAGGCATTTTCCTTGGGCATGACTGTCACGTCTTTATGGACGTCAAGGAAAGCAGTCGCCACAGGACGGGCACGTTAGTGACACAACTCACACTGCTGTTTGTGAGTTGTGACTGACTGCCCGCGGTCCCCGCCTTTTTAGTTAGTAAGGTCCGTGTACCTAGTTATTATGTCCGCCGTTCCGCGCTATGAAGTAATGAAGTATTAACCCTAGGCCCTAGCCTACTTATGCACGTGAGCGACGTGCGCGGGCATATCCTGCCCCTGATCCTGACAACCGGACGGCTAGCTACAGGCCTACAGCGGCTAGCTAGAGTACTACTAGCATACTATTTGCGCAGACTTGTACTCCTGGCTGGTTGAAGTCGAACTAAATAAGTAGGTGCTTGTTGTTGTGCGGCGTGGGCAAACATCGACAACAACGCGCCCTCTCCACCTGTCACCTCCACACGTGTGTGTGCCCACCTTTAATTAGGATTCGCTGATACTTATTTCCCCTCTCACCTCTTTGGTCCATAATTGGCTAATAAAAATATACCCATTTCCCCGAAACAACGACAACAACAACAACAACACTTTCTAAACCTTTCACCTATCACACTACCCTCAGAGGGTAACCAGCTGGTCGATACGTGGTACCTCTTAACCTAATGATATTCCTATTGGTTAATAAAAATACCCATTTACCCGGAAAACAACAACAACAACATGTGCGGCAACATGTGCGGCGTGGGATACATGTGCGGCGCAGTGCCGTAAGCGGAACCACCCACACATGTGCGGCGTGGGATACAACTGAACTGAACTGAACTGAGGTGCTTGTTGTTTTTGTTGTTGGTTCCCAATCCCACGCCGCTGATGGCCTGATGTGCAGCAGAGGAGAGTAATTATTGGTGCGTGGATTTCGGCCTACCTGCTATGCCAGTTGTCCCGCGCGCACTTGGCTTGGTTAATACATCTACTGCTGGTACCTGCTGAACTTATATCCCCACCCTCGTCCCCACGCTCCTTAGGCTAGAGATCCAATGTCCACCGCAGTCAGCTAAGCCCGAGCCCAAGCCCGGGGTGCTAAAGAATCAATGGAGGTATCAATTCGCAGAGGATGTGAGAACGACAATCCTGTGGTGTCAATTGCGTAGTTCTTGTGGTTACCCCGCCATTTCATCATTGCGTGTATCTTCTAGGCATGTCACCTATGGCGGTGACCATGGCCTTAGAGCCCGCTGCACCTGGGGCCGAAGCGGCATCCGCTCCTGCCCTTCCTGGACCTTCTGTGGACTCAAGCTCCACAAAAGAAAAGAAGCGAAAGAGAGATGATGCAGAGAAAGTGGAAGACAAGCCTAGTTCAGGATCTGGTGTGGACTCTGTCCCAGCCTCCGCTCCCTCCTCGTCACCTGCCCAAGACGCCACGGCAGGCGAAGAGGTAGCGCCGGCTCGTAGCGATCAGGGAAACCTTGAGGAGTTTGAAGGTCTGCATAAACCCCCCACTAGGTGGAGGAAGCATTGGTGAGAATCAATCTGTTTTACGTTGTCAAATTCCGTCCCCGAGTCAAAATGCGGACTCCGTCTCACTGTCGCTGTTCTATCGAGTTTGTGGCAATTGGGAAGCATTTTCCCATTTAAACGCTTCGGGGGCATCTGCTTAGGTAGAATTGGCATCCTGGGAAATTGCCTGTTGAAATTGTAACAAGCTCGGGACACTGACCGCTTCCTGTGTTGTGCTCTTCTCTGCTGGCGCCGGCGTCCAGGATGCTGCAAGACACCGTCCTCAACACGGGCGGGCTGTTTCTGTACAAATGGGCAACAGGTGAGAGGCCTCGTGATGCCGTGGGCATGCTCCCACGTGTGTGTGCGCCCCTGGCCTGTGCCTGGCCCCCACAGGGTCTATTGGGTGATGTTTGATGCAACATGCAGTACAGTCTGTGATTGCTTGGGGTGCGTTATATCCAACAATTCCTATTCAGTAACCGCACTAAGATATCCCTAGGCTTCATCTCATCGCTGACACCATCACCGCTTGCCACCTGTCGCGCCTGCTCCGCCCTTACTTCGCATGGGTGGCCTCCCCCCTTCCCTCCCCTCCCCCGGCCACGCGGCCCCTCCCTCTGGCACCACCCGCGACCCTCATGGCTCCCCGCGCATGGCCACGCGTGCGTGCTGCCAACAGTGGAGGCCATCGCGAAGCAGGACGAGCTGCTCTGGAACAACGCCGACTACATGAGCCGAGTGGGGGGGGGGCAGGCAGGCGCCACACCGCCCACGCTCGTGCAAGCGCCCCAAAACAATGCCAACGAGGGTCCCGGCGGCGCCCCCACCTGCGCAGTGCTGGCGACTCCTGGGGGTGACAGCCCCATCGCTGGCAGTGCAGGCGCAAGCATACCCAGCGCCAGCAACGGCAGCGGCGCCAGCACCAACGGCAGTAACGGCAACGGGGCGGGGGAGGGCCAGCCGCCGCTAGCCCCCGATGAGCAGGCCCAGCGGGTGGCACAGGAGGAGCTGCAGATGCGGCAGCAACGGCGCCAGCAGCAGCTGATGCAGCAGCAACAGCAGCAGCACAAGCAGCAGCTGCAGCAGCAGCAGCAGCAGCAGCAGCAAAAACAACAGCAGCAACAGCAGCAGCAGCAGCAGCAGCAGCAGCAGCAGCAACAACAACAACAACAACAACAACAACAACAACAACAACAACAACAGCGGGTGAAGCCTCGGTTGTTGACGCGTCCACCGGGCAGCGAGGGCAATGCAACGGGGCGCCCTCTGGGTGTGCCGCCGGTAGACCCGGACAAGGGGCGCTTGTTCCGCTGCAGCCACCCGGGCTGCCGCAAGGTGTTCACGGACGCGGCGGCGCTGCGCAAGCACGGCCATGTGCACGGCGAGAAGCAATACGTGTGCCACTACGCCGGCTGCGGCAAGGTAGGGGGGGCAAACCGCGGTGGTTGGCTGGGCTCATGCAGGGCCTGACTGCGCGCGTGGTGGTCCGTTATGTATAGACCGTCGCGGCGCGGCCATGCTGGGGCACTTTTCCGCTTGTTCGGGCGGTTGGGGCCACGCGCCGCCCACGTGGGTGCTGCTGGCGTCGTGTGGGGTGCTGCGTTGGCGGAACGAGGGGTACATGTCCCAGCTAGGGGTTGGACCTGGGTGTGTTGAGCGCGGTGCATGGCCTGTGTGCTAGCGGTGGGGAGTGCGGCGTGCGGATTTTGTGGCAGGTGTCGGGGCACAGCATCAGGCATCAGGCGTGCGTGTCGGGGCACAGCATTGGGGGATTCTCCGTGCAGGTCTGGTCTGGGACGTGTGCTGGCGGCGCATCCGCAGAAGTTGTGGGGACGGGCCGTGGGCACGCTCCCCTGCTGACCGCGGCGCCATCGGGGGGGGGGGCCTGGGGGGGCGGTCCAGGCGACACGACCACCGGACCGTCATGCCGGACAGTATCTTCAGTGGATGCCCTGGCACCCCCTCCCCCCGGCCGGTATTCCTCTCTTCCCCTGGGGGTGTCCTCTCGGCCGCCCGCTGACCCGGCCACGGAGCCATGCCGCCCTCTTGCCGCCTGTTGCCCGTGCCGGCCTCCTTCCGCCCTCTTGCTGCCTGTTGCGCGTGTGCCGCCCCCCTCCAGCGCTTTGTGGACAGCAGCAAGCTCAAGCGCCACTTTCTGATCCACACGGGGGAGAAGCACTTCGTGTGCCCCTTTGAGGGCTGCGGCAAGGTACGGCGCCGCAACCCCGCACGCATGCCCCGCGTGGTGTGTGCTTCAGGCCAACGCACCGGTTGGGTGGGCCAGGGGGTCCCACGTATCTGCGTGGGTGCTTGTCCTTGCTTCGACGATGAATTATGAGGTTGGGGTGTCAAGCGTGGGTGCTTGTCCGTGCTTCGACGATGAATGATGAGGTTGGGGTGTCAAGCGCGGGTGCTTGTCCTTGCGGCTCCACCGCCCCGCGCGAGTAACCGCGGTTCATCATCCAAACTCGCCCTCGGCCCACCCTACCCTCTCCGGTCAATCTCATTGCCGGCAAGCCCTACACTCCCCAAAGACACATATATACACGCACGCACACCATCTCTCAGCTTCATGTCTTCCTGCTGGGCGCAAGGAGGGCCGTTTCCTGGTAGCAAGCAGCGTCATTGGTGGTGCTTACGGGAGCAAGCAGCAAAGCAGAGTGTGCTGCGGTGGGATCTCTGAACGTGGGTGGTGGACGGGGCATGCGGTGCACCTGGACAAGTCCCCTGGCTCCGTGGGACCAGGTATTTGTCCCAGGGACAGGGAGCCGTGACAGATAGAAGGCGAGATGTGAGGTAAGTGATGGCGCAGGGGTGGGCGGATGTTGGTCGTTGGAGCAGGTTCTATGGTCACCCTTGCGCCGGCGCGGGTTGTGGCAGGCCAGGTAGCACGCTAGGCATCCAGGATGCGCACGTTTCACCGACAGCAAGCCTTGCAAGTTTTTCCCCACGTTACCCCAAGTTACCCCAATTTACCTGGGAATGTCTCCGTGTAGAGGAGAAGGGCTTTCTTGTGGGGGGGCAGGGGGGGATGACATCTCAGGGTCCACCCGATGTTGCGCTGTGGCCGCTGGCAGCCACCTCCCACGCATAGGCAGCACACGGCAGGCACACGGTGGGGCATCGCTGCCTTGGGTGTAGTGCGGCCCAACGGCCTTTGGGCGGGTAGCAAGGCTGTATGTCAGTTGGAAAATGCTCTGTGATGATTGGAGCTCATAAATACTAGTATAGTGATTGGACGCTTATCCCACCACTAGGGACTAGGGTACTCCCCCCCGCCGTGCACCAATGGTAAGCTAAAACAAAACAAGCAAGAAAAAACAAGGCCCCTATTAAGTAAGATATTTGGCATCATAATGAGCTGAAATTTTGCAGTGGCGTTTATCCCATTCACGTCCATTTTAGAGGATAATCATTTTTTTTTAAAGAGGAAAAAATGCGCGTTTGGGGGAGAATATGATTTTCTATAAGGAATACTCATGACTTGAGTGACCTGAATAGCCAAAGTGTCTCACCAAGGGGGCAACTATAAGGGAATTTGTGGTTTAGACACCAACTGTTTGCCAATTCTCCTAGGAAATATATGTCATAAGTAGCGTCTTTTTCTATTTTTAGCTCATCGGCGGTGCATCGTTGGGGATAGTATTCCCAACAAGTCGTGGGATAAATCATCATAGTCATGGTCCACAATCATCACTGGATGGGTTTCAGTTGCATTGAAGTTAATATTGAATATAGTCAGTTTTGGGGGGTTAGGCCGCACCAGTCCCCTTAATATGGCTTCGCATGAAGCCTGGGGCCTTTTAGCTGCGCTCACCCAGAGAAGGCGGACTGTTGTAGTCCGCGTTCAATCCTTATCTGTTGTCAGCCATCGGCACTTTCCTAGCGAGAGTATTTGTTGCCTCTCTGTTGCTTCCTGTTGGTGCATGTCAGTTACGCCGAGGATGTCCCGTGTACTCTGCCGCCACCTGGCATGCCGCGCAACCTGCCACCTTGCATGGCCTGCAACCTGCGTGCCATGCGAGGCCCTACCGTCGCTCGCCGCACGCCCGCTAGCCTCGCAGCGCCACGTCTGCCTGTGCAGACACGCCGTCTTTCTGCCGCCCCCCGCCCACCACCCTCCGCTTGGGGCGCTCACCATGGGTGGCCTGTTGGCCCCTCCCTGCCCCCCCCCCTGGCTGTGGTGGACTTGCGCCCACCCCCAGGCCTTCTCGCTCGACTTCAACCTGCGCTCGCACATGCGCACGCACACCGGGGAGAACTACCACATCTGTCCTTACGAGTCGTGCGGCAAACGCTACGCGCACGAGTACAAGTTGCGCGCGCACATGCGCTCCCACACCGCCGCATCCATGTCCTCCAAGGTGCGTCCGCCAAGGGGGCGCCGCATCGCTAGGGTACCTGGTGCGGTGAAGGGCACGCGTGTAACTGCCAGGTGGCAACGTGGCCTGTTCAGTGCCTTTCACACGACAGCTGGCATGGATGCCCTTTGAGGCAGCCACATCTTTCCGCGCCTCCATGGGTGTGGTGGCTGGCACGGGTGCCTGCATGCGCGTGGACAAAATTTCTGGCAGCTACAAACGTGGTTAAGTACTGTAGTATGTGGTTAAGTGTGCCGTTAGTAGAATAGACTTGATCAATCGTAGCATGCTGGTGGTGGTGTCAACGTGGTCGTACATGCCCGTGGTTGTATATTCCCTGTGGTCACCCTGGCGCGCTACCGAATGATCGCAGTGCCTAGCCTAGGACCGCTAGTCAGGCGCATGGGTGGATGGGGGGCCTCCCCCAGCGTGTGGGGCGCGTGCCAGCTGCGTCCCGTGTGGCCCGCGCCTCTGGCCATGGGACAATGGTTGTGACGAGAGGTTGATCCTTCTCTCGAGTGCCCTCTTTCTGTTTGCAAGGACTGCATAGCTACCAGCACGTCTCCCTTGGACCCTCATGCATGCCTGCCGCTCGGTCCCCTCGCCTGCGTGCATGCCACCACACCCCTGCGTTGCATGTGGGGGACCCTTGGTTGCAAATGCGCGCAGAAGCGGCTCGCGGCAGCTGAGGGAGGGGGCCACAATGCAGATGAGAGCGGCGGCGGGGGGGGGGCGGGGAAGGCCGTGTGGCTGGAGGGGGCGCAGGCACTGGCCGTGGCAAGCCGGGCCGTAAGAAGGGCTCCACGGCGCAGCAGCGGGAGCGCATGATGGCGATGGCCCCCGACCCGCTGGCGGTGGCAGGAGTGGCACACGGCAACTGGGACTACAGCCAAGCGCCAATGGCGGACGCGGGGCCAATGGGCATGGACGACTACGGAAGCCCGGGCGCGCCCATGTGGCGCACCGATGGCCCAGGGGATGGCTGGGATGCCAGAGATGAGTACCAGGCGGGCCCAAATGACTGGGACTCGGACGGCCGGTACTATGTTGACGACTATGGAGATTACCAGCAGTGATTTGAATGGGACATGTGCCAGCCAAAGTATTTTTAGCCCTCCTTTTCGCCATCGCTAGAACTTTGCCAGTGTAACTCGATTGGATCGGGCTAGCTTCTATTGCATGGTGCCACGGTGGGAAGCCATATGTGCATAGTGGAGGCAACTTTCACGACAATGCCTTCCTGCTCACGGGGTATCAGCTCACTGAAATGATGCGTTTAGAGTCACATGTGCGTAAGTAAGTACTTGCGTGCCATGCACTGAGGCATGCCACGAGTACTATGCTACCTCATAGTAGTACAATCTTATCTTGTTGATTGTTTTGCGGGTGACGTACACCAACAAGCTTTTGGCATCCCTATGGGCACTTGCTGTGCCGGGCTGCTTGCAAACCTTCATCTATACACTTCTGAGCTTGCATTCATGGAGAATCTCATTGCCTCAAATGATGATGTTCTCATCAGGCGCTTTATCCACACATGCCGATATATTGATGATGTCATTGCTTTCTACAACCCTGATTTTGCAACCCATTTGTATATCACAACTGGTCTGCCTGGCATCCACCCGCAAGCGTACCTCACAATAAAGCTCACGTCGGAGGATAGTAGTTGCAATTACCTTGATCTTAGCATGACACAAAACAAGATGGGCTGGCGCACGGCTATCTATGATAAGCGCACGGATCCTAATTACCAGCGAATTCCTTTTATTCGCTACCCTGATGTTCAGTCTCCGCTCCCAAGTGATCAGCGAAATATGGTGTTGTTCTTAGTCGGGGTAAAATTGGCTCTTTTTTAGCAAATTTAGCAAATTAGCAAATTAGCAGAAGGCGGGGGCCGAGATTAATTAAGAGGTACCTTGAAATTAAATAAGACGCATACCTCTATCGAGATATATTCTGATCGCATACCTCTATCGAGATATATGTTCGGAGGCGAATTTCTATTGGCGTTAATTTGTACTATTGTACGACAGCTGTCAAGGGTGACGGCATGTACTGAAATCGCGGATACTTTCTAGATCGATTGCGCATTCGACGGTTAAAAGGCAGAGCTGCGGTTGAAAGTACTGTACAGTACGTGGGGGGGACGGTGTTACAACGGCCGGGGGGGGGACGCAGTTATGGGGGGGGGGACGGTGTTACAACGGGGGGGGAACGCACTTATGGGGGGGGGGAACGGTGTTATCGGGGAAATGGACCAAAGAGGTGAGAGGGGAAATGAGTATCAGCGAATCGTTAATGGGGGGAACGGTGTTACACCGGGGGGGAGTCGCAGTTGTCAGTTTCAAACCGAATATCTATTGGACCGTAGTTCTAGGAAATTGTAGATGGCGATTAGTTCGGCACTTCCGGGCGTCAGGCCCAGTAAGGTCCAGGTGGAAGTTTAGACACCTTGCAATCACAGAATAGCGGTTACAGGGATATTATTTAATGGAAATGGCCGACACGTTGGAAACTGATTGCGGTTACAAACCTTACGTCGTGTGTGATTGGCTGGATACTAACGGGGCACGAAGACCAAAGGCAGAAGGAGCGGCCACGCGTCACGATTCGTGTGATTGACAGGATACACGCGAATATAGGTGTGTGAACGAAGGGACCAAAAGAAAACGAAAGGCCGACACCATGGCGGCGATGAAAAATCTGGTACAACAAGACCTCTTCAAGGACCTCGTTGGAAAAGTAAACAAGCAGAGAGTCGACTTAACTAACGCCATCAGGGACAAAAAGCTTAATCTGGACCGTGCTAACGAAGGAGTACAAGTACAAACAAAGAATGTAAATGCGGCTAAGGCAAGGTATCATGAACTCAAGACAAGGGAGGAAAAGCTCTGCGAGGAGAAAGTGAAAAAGGCGTACGAGACAACCGTAGAACCCCAACTCAAGACGCTAGAGCGGCTGAAAGTCGCGTTATGCAAAAAGGAACAACTGTGGGAGGGGGTGGTCAAACATGCAACAAATGAGGTGCTGTCGACACTTGAGACAATAGGGCCCCTTCTCTCCAACGCAATCAATAAAGGGGCAGCGGTGGATAGCGTGGATCTGACGGGGTCCCAGGCGGACGAGGATGAATTATTGAACTCCGTTTTGTCTGCTGCCGGCAAGCTTGCTGGGGGGTCATCTGTAACCCCATCATCATCAACACAAACGTCCACAAAACAACATGGCCAAGACCAAAACGCCGGCAAGTCGCCCTGGCCCGGCAAGGGACTAAACGAACCCTCGATTTTGACGAACGCAATGAGGAAACGCCTGCTTTTGAGCCGTCGCCAGATGACGACCCCGTCCATGACGACCACGCCGGCCCAGCACCCGCCAACGACGCCGGACCACCTAGTTCATCCCAAAGAACGGGACTCGATGGATCCAGCACATGCGAACCTCCAGATTCTTGAGGACGACGTTGTGCCTGAGTTAAACTGTGAAACAAGGCACCGGCGGCGCGGGCGGCATGCTATTTTAGACGATGCCTCCGAGGATGACGATGAAAACAATGTCGACAAGGAAGACGAACCAGAAGCAGAGCAAGAAGAGGATGAAGAAGTAGCAGAAGAGGAGGAAGGGGATGAGGTTGACGAAGAGGATCCCCCTCCACGTCGGGCCAAAAGATGTAAATTCATAGATGATGAAGCTGGTGTTTCCGGTGATGACGAGGACAGCGATGGCGAAGGGGCCATTAAAAATCAGAATTTCATGTGCAACTGTTGCGAGCCGCCTTTCGTTGCCAGGAGCCAAGCTGGTCTCACCCGTCACGTAACATGCAAGATAAAGCGTGGACGGTAAGCCGCCGAATCCTTTCTAGGGTTTTTTTTTCCAACTTGTATTCTTGCCAAACTTGTCCACGTGAGTTTTTCTTTGAAAATTAATCATGTCTTTAAACCAATCTTGACCACAATCCTTGCAAAAAATCTGCATTTTTTTTTTTTAATGTACCCTTCTCGTCACAGCCAAGCAAGACAGCAACTACAAGAGCGTGAGGCTACCGCAACGGATGAGCAAGTCAACGTCGAAAAACAGCACCAAGATCAAGCACACGAAACTGACGATTACATCCCATTGCGTCAACCCAAGCGCGCACGTGGGCCTACGGCGCTAAAAAATATGACACTCCACATCTCCATTTCAGGGGGGGCTCGCGATCTTGACGATGATGAGCTTGGCAAGATAGAGGCCTTCCACCTAGCCAATGGCGGCAAGGGCATGTCAATTGTGGAGGAAGGAATACTCGAAATGCACAAGCACGTCCACATGCTCATTGACGTTGAGGCTACATCGGCCCATGCTGTGAAACTCAAGCTCAAGAAAGAACTTGGGTGGGGTGAACCAATAGATGAAAAGGGAAAACATGACAAAACCAAACCGAGCCTTGTGGCACGCCAAGTGAAGTCCAGCCACAAATTGAATTATTCAGGGATGATAGGCTATTTGCTTAAATCGGAAGAGCAGGAGGGGTTTCAGATTTTGTATTGCCATGGCATTGATGAGGATGAAAAGAAGAGGGGCGTATAGAATATTTATTACACGGATCCCCCACTCTCAAGGGACGGTGCTCCTTGACCGCCTACAACTTACTTGAGCGTGCGGCGGTATACTGGTTTAAGCACCACAATAGTATTAGCTTGCGTCCAAACTTGATTAAAACCCTCGCCCACATGTTCAAGACGGGGCGATACTCGCTAGATGCTAGATTTCTTGCAGGTAGGGGCCTTGATTACCCACGTGTACAAGCTGCATTCGAGATCATGGTTGAACCTAGGCTTGGTGAACATTCTTTGTCAGCTATAGCACGCGGCCTTGAAAGAGCCCTGTTTAATCCGCGTGAGCGGTACTTTGAATCAGACGATGTAGATGCAGTTTTTCCAGATGCACGCGCGGCTCAACGCCAAGAACGCGCTGCACGCACAACTGAGGAGCCACCGGCCTCTGGGTATTTTGACATAGATGCCATCATCGAAGAGGTGCGTAAGCCCCTTCGTGATGATGACGAATTGACAGATGAGCAACTCCTTGACAAAGTCCTGCGTGACGAACGAAATAAGGATGCCCCAGATATCTTGTTGTCATCGGACTCCGACTCTGACATAGCATTCTATGAGTGAATTTTCATGATATGGTATATATGATTCTCATAATTAAATGGCACTATGTTGCTTTCTTGTGATTTGTGTAAATTTGTTAATTTTGGTAATTTTGTTAATTTTGTTAATTTGTAAACTGGGGACAACCTAGTCAGTAAAAAAAGTCTTAGTCAGTTGCATCGTTTTTCCCGTCTTTGTTCTTCTCTTGTAGATTTCATCTAGACTCTGGTTGAACTCTTGCATCGTTTGTTGGTCAAAGACTATGACCGAGACACTATGCTCCATCAAGTGAGTTGTTTTTTGCAACGTCACCCACATGTGTTCGGTGCTCCCCCTTGGCACAAGCTCTACCAACAGGTCGTGGACCGGCTGGATCGCGTAGTATCTCCGAGCATCTAAAACCTGTGATGCCAGATTTCCTTTGCGGCCGTTCCGGGCTTGGCATGCACTGTCCAGATTCGTTGTCCCCACCATCGCTTCGCTACAGTATACATGATGTTTTCTGGCATACGTGGGCGTTTAGTTCACGCTAAACATTGAAAGTGATGTCCTCCGGATTTTTGCCTTAGCGCCGTGTGCAGTTTTCTTGGACGTTTGGAAACATGGCATGGCTGGCGTACTGACTGACTAGCTAGACCATTTCGGTGGTTTTCCATTTGCGGGTATTTCCTCCTAAATGGTGGGAGAGCGATCGCAGCGATGGTGCTCACCAAGTACACTCCCGGCCATGTAGGCTCGAAACACATACCCTGACTCAAGCATGAGCTGTTTCCGGCCCCACCGTCTAGGTCATGTAGTCGGTGAAAAAATGGTGCCGTGGAAGCCGGTGAAAAAATGGCTTTGTGTTTCCAATTTCAAAGTTTCGCGCAAAGCTAGGCAAAAGGAGGGTCGCGGGTCCGGGGAACAGCGGAAAGGTGACCAATAATTAATTAATTAATTAGACTCGTGCTCCCGTTGGGGAGTCACGGAGCATTAACCCCGATGAATGGATGGATGGGTGCACACATTCCTACCGGTCTAATCTATCTACATTGGCTACATAGTGACCAATAAGGGTGCGGAATACGGCGCGGCGCTCTTTCCAGCTGGCGTTGGACGTTTTCAGAGTGGTTGGGCATTGGACAGAATTGCCTGTCAGAAAAGCGGTTTCGGCGTCTCACGTTACATGGAAAAGGGGGCAACGCGGCGCATCTCGAATGTTCATCATGAATGCGAAATCGGTAACGCGGTTACGAACCGGACATTCTCTTTTATTGGCTGGCTGCCGACAGGGCTCCATGGGCAGCGCACAACGGCAGGGGTTGCACGGTAAAGGCCAATCGGAGCGATGCACGGTAAATGCCAAAAAGAAATGGCGATAAAAAAAGCTTGCGCAGCAAGACCTCGTTAGAGCCTGGTTGAAGAACTGAACAAAGAGCGCGTAGAGCTTGCAGACGCGATCAGAGATCGAAAGAACCAATTTGCGCGTGCCGCGGAGGGCATCACGGCACAACAAGGCAACGTGGTTAGCGCCAAAAAATATATCTCGACATTAAAGAAACATAAGAGAAAGCCTGCGCCGGAGAGAGTGGGGAAAGTGTACACTAACTGCATCTTGAAGTCCCCTTACATACCCTTGAGCGGCTCAAAGTCGCGCAGCAGAGACAAGAAGATCTCTGGAATGGCGTGGTGGCGCAGAAAACGCAAGAGGTGCTATCGTTGCTGGAGACTGGCGATTGGCCCGTTGTTATCTTGAAAACGCGTTGTCAACCCAAGCAACGTTGACGCCCACCGTTGGCCTGACGGATTCTCAGGCGGACGACAATCCGCTCTTCGATTCGGTCCTGTCAGCCGCGCGCTGAAAAAACGGGTTTCGGTCAGCTGCCAGTGAACACCACCCCGTCGTCAACCCAAACCACTTACCATGGCAAAGGGAAAGAAGGCGGTTGGAACCTCTTCAGGAAAGAAGCGGAAATTGGACGTCGGGGCGGCCGGCAACGAAAAGCCCACTGTGGCCGTCGAGCCCAACCCCGACGATGACTCTGGTGGATGAACGACCTGATTCTTCCCGGCGCTGGAACGGGACCCAGTGGATCCACCGGAGCCGGACCCTCGCAGTCTGGAGGACCAGTTGACGCCTGAATTGCCGCGCCTGAGGCGTGGGCCGGCGACATGGGCGGGGCGCTGTTATATTTTTTATGAAGTCCTCCTCGGAAGAGGAAGAGGAGGTCAGAAAAATGACAGCATGCACCCCCGGCTCAGAAAAATTAAGTCAGATTTCAATTTGTGGATGACAAGGCAACTGTTGGTGGGTGACAACGACGACGACGAAGAAGATGATTCTGAAGGGGCGGTCGATCAATATGTGAGGGGGGAAATCACGTGTAATTGCTGCGAGCCCCCAGCTTTTGGAGCAAAAAGCAAGCGAGGTCTCTCCACACATGTGACACGGAAGGCCAAGTGAGCTCAGTACAGTGATATGACATTTTAAAATCAGTTTTATTTATTATGACATTTTTTAATCAGCTGAAAAGAGGCCTCCCTACGTCACCTACACCACTCTAAGTACTGACTATCATTTACATTGCGCCACGCAGGCCTGCCGGCTGGCGCAGGTACAAGGTGTAGTGACTGCATGCCCATCACAGTTGCGCCACGCCTGGCGGCTGGCGCATAACAAGGTCTAGTGACGTATGTTAGAAGCTACCTAGGCCTGCACTCCGGAACCACACTCAGCCTCGGCACAAAAAGGGCCGGCCGGTGCAGTACCCTTGTGACAAGCGCTAGTCTCACGCTACCTCCGGCAGGTCAGTCCCCTTTGAGCCCGTCCACGCGTCATGTATGAAATGAGCAAAGCTCAGCAATTTTTGTTAAGTTTGGAATACCAGTTCGATGCCCCCTTTTTGCAAGGAGCAAATAATTATTCTACAATTAAGTGGTAACATTGTTTTATCTATTTTGCTGCCATCTTTGGTCACGTTCTATTCCACCTCAAATGGCTGGGGTACATAGAGCGGCGCAGGCTACAAGAATGTGAGCCGGCTGCAAACATGAATGACCCTGATGAGGCGCGCAAAAATGATGACGTCAACGATGAAGGAGAAGAAGAAACGCAAGATTTTGTGCCCTTGCGCCAAAAGCGCAAACGCGGCCCGGCCGGCTGTGATGAAGAACTTCACCGGGGCTGCACATCACGGTTCAAGGATCGGCAGTCGCGATCTAGATATGCTGAAGACTGACTGGGCAAGATTGCGGCCTTTCATTTGGCCAATCAACGGGGGGAAACGGGAATGTCAATTGTAGAAGAGGGGCCTCTTGAGATATGCACAAGCATGTACACATGGACGTTCAAGACATATTTAGTGAGCTATTCATTAATTAATTAAACACGTGCTCCCGTTGGGGAGTCACGGAGCATCGAAGTGCTTTTAATCCCTGTGTGTGCACAACAGGACACTAGGAACTCGGCTTTGAGAATGGGTGAGAAATGGTGAGAAAAAGGGTGAGAAAGGTGAGAAAAAGGGTGAGAAATGGGTGAGAATGGGTGAGAAAGGTGAGAAAAAAGGGTGAGAATGGGGTGAGAATGGGTGAGAAAACACGTTTCTCACCCGGGTGAGATTGCCCCAAAAAGGTGAAAAAAGGGGGAAAACGTGAGAAAAATCTCAAAAAACAGGACGTGAGATAAGTGAGAAAAACGGGAGGTGTGAAACGTGAGAAAAGTGAGAAAATCAGGACGTGAGAAAAGTGAGAAAAGTGAGAAAAACAGGACGTGAGAAAAGTGAGAAAAGTGAGAAAACACAGCGCTGAAAAACACACCCATAATAATGCAATATGCTGGCAGCAGACACATGCATGCAGTGCCAGTAACAACCGCTGTTCAAAACAGCACGAACAATAATGATTTTTTCATTAAATGTTTGAATAATTTTAATGTTTACAGCTGCAAGAACCCGTTGATTCAACTATTCAACACTGTTATGGCGTTATGTACATCTTCGGCATTCAAATATGCCTGTTCAACACAGTCTGTTATGGCGTTATGACATCTTCGGCATTCAATGCCTGTTCAACACAGTCTGTTATGGCGTTATGACATCTTCCGCATTCAATGCCTATCATCAAATACTATATGGTAGCTACTGGCTAACAAAGCGGGCCGGTCGACAGGGCGTCACATGCTGACTTGAAAGTGGAACCGCTTGCATTTTACTCTCGTGGTCCCTGCAAGAAATAAAGCAAACCGACACAATATACGCAAGAGGAAAAGAAATCAGATCCTTGACATAGATGTAAGCGTTCTACAAGGAAGAGCTCACCAGCACCTAACGGTCCATGCAGCAAATGTGTAGAACCCAACACTCACTCTTATGGCAAAGCAGCCCCATGTGGCAAGGCAGCACCATACACATGAATCACACCATGCGCCAGATGTCACACGAGCAAGGCACAACGTTGTCGTCGGATCAGAAAGCAACAAACGTGAAAACGCTAGCGGCCCAAATCTGAGATTCCGCGGAACACAGAAAATAAGAAAGCTCAGAAGCTACCAGCAAGGGATCGAACATATGACCTTTGGCATGATTTCGCGGCTGTGTGAGTCTCCTGATCCGAAGGCATCTCACTTAATTAACGTTTCGAAACAGCCAAACTGCGGAAAATCTCTTACCGGAGAGAGTTGCCAATATCAAGGAGACAACCAGCGCAGGCCAGAAATCGGGAGAATCCGGACCATGGTAGCTCGAGCCTGCCGTTATCTTGTCCGCGTTTTCGAGTCGTGCAGGATTATGAATATGAATGGAGATGGAAATGTGTAGCCTTGTGCATTGAAATTACGGCTGGCTGACGTGAAGAGCGACTACATGACCTACACGGTGGGGCCGGAAACGGCTTGCTTGATTGTGTTTCATCGTGGGCAACGAGTCCAACAACTACTTTCTCTGGGCGGCAAACTGCGGCAAATTGAACGCAAACCTCATCATGAAATCTTGACCGTCGAAATGTAACAATCCGACGACTTATGCAGTATGCCGCGTAATTTTCTGTTGTGGGAGAGCCGTTGGGCCGGTTCCCGACGCGGGCGACCAGTGGTTTGCGTTAAGTTAACTTAGCTGAAGTTCCCCAAGCCGCATGATGGCTCTCATCGACGGCCTCAGTCTATTGACGCGTCGGCCCGATTTTGGCGGCACCCAATTTGACCCCAACGGCACCTACCGACAAAGGGCATACGTACGTTTCACGCGCACCACGACCTTCGAGCTCTGCTATGGCGGTGGTGCCGTGGGGCCCGCATCAGACTGCGGGCCCTTATCTGCTTTGGCGGTGCTGCCGTTGGGCCCGCATCAGAATTCAGGCCCTTTATGCATGCGGGCCATGCATGTTACTTTTTTAGTCTTCTGCATACAAATATGAAGCAATGAGGTCGTGTCCTCTGGATTTTTGCACTGCAAATGGCATTTGCACCGTGTGCAGTTCCTGGACGTTTGGAAACATGCATGATGGCATGTGGCTACGCGGACCTGCTGCGGTCAGCGACCGCCTCCACCACCGACGCCATCGCCACGAAGCTCCAGGAGCTGGAGGACCACCGCCAGGCCCAGCAACGGGAGGTCACCGACCGCGCTCGCCGCGAGTGCCGAGTGGTGCTACGTCGCTTCCCCCAGAAGCCAGGTGAGACGTCAACCTCTCTTGCTGACGAGCTCAAGAACCAGCTTCTTACCCTCATGGGCCTGGTAGGTGAGGTAGAACTGCGTGGGTGCCACCGCCTTCCCCACTCACGGGACAAGGCGGCTCCCCCACCAGTCCTACTCACCTTCCCCTCCCCTGAGGATAAGCAGCGGTTCCTCTCTCGTCGCAAGCGGTTGCACGACCTCACCTGGACGCTGGATGACGACCTCACCCCCGCTCAGCAACAGCAGCGACGCGACCTGTGGCCGGAATACCTCCGCCATAAGCAGGACCCCCAGAAGCCCAAGGTGTACTGGAGGGGCGGGGACCTGATGATCAACCACAAGATGTGGACGCCCCCAGCGGGCTAGAGTAGCAATAGCCCTAGCTTGTAACCATTGGCGTCACTGCCGCTAAGGCAGCCATGCCTAGAATGTTGCCTAGCTGTGCCAACACACCTAGTCACGTGCCGCCAACGCACGGTACACAACCAGCCATAGCCTTAGCCTAGTCCTAGTACAGCCATGCTACGCCCTGGCTATGTTCAGATTACTTGCCCACGCTCCTTGCTATGATATGCTCACATGGGTCTTATTGCACCCACAGTTTGCCGGATCGTTAGCCTGTCCTTTTAGCTAGCCGCGCCCGATTGCAGCTGTGGCATGCCTTTGGCATGAAGGAGACTGGGGGTCTCTGCCCTTTCTCCTGTAGTGCACACACAGGGATTAAAAGCACTTCGGTGCTCCGTGACTCCCCAACGGGAGCACGAGTTTAATTAATTAATTAATTAATTTGTGCACTATAATGCATATCAAAGTGGTTGAGTTTTTTTTCACGTTACAGCTTAATGAAATAAAGCTCATGATTTTTCTCGTGTTACACTCTTGATGAGAAATTTCTCACCACGTTGACTTGTGATTTTTCTCGTGTTAGTGATTTTTCTCGTGTTGGTGAGAAACTTCTCAATTTTCTCACTTTTTCTCACTTTTTCTCACCCATTCTCACCTTTTTTCTCACTTTAGGGTTTTTTCTCACCCCAATCTCACCAAAACCCCCTTTTTCTCACCAAAATCTCACCCTGGTGAGATTTTTTGCCTAGCGTTTGCGGAAAAAAATCGAGATTTTTCTCAATTTTCTCAAAAAATTCTCACAAAGGGTGAGAAAATTGAGGGTTTTGAGAAAATTCTCAGAATCTGAGTTCCTAGTGGAGAAAGGGCAGAGACCCCCAGTCTCCTTCATGCCTATTAGGCATGCCACAGCTGCACTCGGGCACGCTAGCTAAAGGGAAATGCTAACAATCCGGCAATCTGTGGGTGCAATAAGACCCATGTGAGCATGGCATAACAAGGAGCGTGGGCAAGTAAGTAGTGAGCTATACTCATTTTATATATGACTAACCTGCTGAGCGGAGAATGCAACGCCGTATAGCAAAAAAAGAAAAAATATAATTCAGTTCAGAGAAAATATTTTGATGCTGGCACCTGTACCCCAGCCACCCTGTACTACAGCCACCCTGTGTAGGCCGGCTTGGCTGGACAGGTGGTTGCTATAAAAGGTGGGCTTCCATTCTAGGGAAGCAGGTTGTTTCTTTTGCCTGAGAACCTCACGTGACCACATCACAAAAATCAAAACGCAAGGCAACACGTCAAGCATTATAACTCCCCATGTGCATGTCAGGCCACGTATTTTTGCCGTATTTATCACCGTATATTCACTGCCCTGCAGACATCCCGAACCGTATTTGACTGTACCGGCGTATTGGGATACACTAGCGACCGCTGGCTTGCATGATCAGGCGGAGCCAATTTTCGGAAGAACCGTTAGGTTCGCCAGAATTGGCGAGGCTTATTATAAGGCCGTACGCGTGAGAAAGTACATGTATAGGAATAGGGGATACATAAAATCCGTCAATCCATCCATCCATCCATCCATCATCCATCCATCCATCCATCCATGATTCCATCCATCCATCCATCCATGATTCCATCCATCCATCCATCCATCCATCCATCCATCCATCCATCCATCCATCCATCCATCCATCCATCCATCCATCCATCCATCCATCCATCCATCCATCCATCCATCCATCCATCCATCCATCCATCCATCCATCCATCCATCCATCCATCCATCCATCCATCCATCCATCCATCCATCCATCCATCCATCCATCCATCCATCCATCCATCCATCCATCCATCCATCCATCCATCCATCCATCCATCCATCCATCCATCCATCCATCCATCCATCCATCCATCCATCCATCCATCCATCCATCCATCCATCCATCCATCCATCCATCCATCCATCCATCCATCCATCCATCCATCCATCCATCCATCCATCCATCCATCCATCCATCCATCCATCCATCCATCCATCCATCCATCCATCCATCCATTTCTTGTTTTTGGTCCATTGGAGTTCCTTCCCACCAAGAGAAACATTTATTTTACATTTTTGTGTGCTAGGCTTTATACGGACAGCCTATACCACACCTTCAAACTCAGTGCACATCATTATCAAGTTGGTTATTGTAGCACCATGCTGGGGGCCCAGCATACTCGAACACAAGGTGTTGCCCCTCTTAGCAGCGTGGGTGGGTGGGTGGGAGCTGAAAAGAGGCCTCCCTACGTCCCCTACACCACTCTAAGTACTGACTATCATTCACATTGCGCCACGCAGGCCTGCCGGCTGGCGCAGGTACAAGGTGTACTGACTGCCAATCACAGTTGCGCCACGCCTGGCGGCTGGCGCAGGTAACAAGGTCTAGTGACGTACGTTAGAAGCTACCTAGGCCTGCACTCCGGAACCACACTCAGCCTAGGCACAAAAAGGGCCGGCCGGTGCAGTTCCCTCGTGACAAGCGCTAGTCTTACGCTACCTACGGCAGGTCGGTCCCCTTTGAGCCCGTCCACGCGTCATATATAAAATGAGCGAAGCTCAGCAAATACATTTCTTGTTTTTGGTCCATTGGAGTTCCTTCCCACCAAGAGAAACATTTATTTTACATTTTTGTGTGCTAGGCTTTATACGGACAGCCTATACCACACCTTCAAACTCAGTGCACATCATTATCAAGTTGGTTATTGTAGCACCATGCTGGGGGCCCAGCATACTCGAACACAAGGTGTTGCCCCCACACCTCCTTCTTGGCCACCAAGGCTGTCTCCAACCTTGGTGCCGATTTTCTTTCCGCCCATGGCCCCCCTCCTGCACGCTGCCACGGCTGTACTGCCGCCCCCGTGTGGCCGCTACGGTTTCCCGGCGGACGCAGGGCGGCACCCATGTCGTTCCCCCCGTTAGGGGGGCGGTTTCCAGCGGCTGCTCATTAGGCCTTACGCCCCCGGACCGTCTCTCACAAGCCCAGGACCCATCACCAGCCCCACCCCCGAGGCTGGGATTTCCCGGCATTGAAACCTTTGTGGCGATAGGCCCTCTACCCTACCAAGGCCTTGGCTTGGAAACTGCTTAGCCAAGGCCCTGACCAGGGCTTGTGTTGTTTTAGGAAATTTTTTATGGCATAGATATGCCCCCCTGGCTGAACCGAACTCTTTATCGCTTTTCCTATAATGCATCATACAGGATAAAAACAAGGCGATAAAACAGCAAGAATTTCAGCCCCGCCAGGCGAACATTCTTTGCTGAAAAACTGGGCAATGATGAAGAGCGCGCTCCTCCCACCAAGATTCGCTCCAGCCCCGCATCCTCCCCGAAACTCCCGTCTGGCCACAGGCCGAAAGATCGGGTCCGCTGTCAGGCTCCTGGCAGTTATGGGCTACCCTGGCACCCCGCGCTAGCCATCTCCACGTTTAAGGCAGATTCGCCTCCACCTGTGATTCTTTCCACCGTAGCCGCTGGCCCTGGCCTGTATGGCTCCTTCCCTGACGTTGTCCGACTAAAATCGCAGCTTCCCCAGTGTCAGGAAGCCGCTTGCCGCACCCAGGGGTAGAGGGGAATCGTCAGTGGGCCCAGCGCCGGAAATCACACCATTTTACTCAAAACGTAGAGCCCCCCACCCAACAACCATTACCGTGGCCTGTAACGGTGGGTGGCGAACATAAAGAATTTTATTCCAGGCCTCTCCACGCCCGGAGAGGCCGATAGCATCGTCTTACATTCAGCGCAGCCGCCATAGCGGCCAGCCGACCTTGCCAGCAAATGCTGGGATCAAGTTGCGAAGCTGAAAAGAGGCCTCCCTACGTCCCCTACACCACTCTAAGTACTGACTATCATTCACATTGCGCCACGCAGGCCTGCCGGCTGGCGCAGGTACAAGGTGTATACTGACTGCCAATCACAGTTGCGCCACGCCTGGCGGCTGGCGCAGGTAACAAGGTCTAGTGACGTACGTTAGAAGCTACCTAGGCCTGCACTCCGGAACCACACTCAGCCTAGGCACAAAAAGGGCCGCCCGGTGCAGTTCCCTCGTGACAAGCGCTAGTCTTACGCTACCTACGGCAGGTCGGTCCCCTTTGAGCCCGTCCACGCGTCATATATAAAATGAGCGAAGCTCAGCAAATCCATCCATCCATCCATCCATCCATCCATCCATCCATCCATCCATCCATGATTCCATCCATGATTCCATCCATGATTCCATCCGTCCATCCATCCATCCATCCATCCATCCATCCATCCATCCATCCATCCATCCATCCATCCATCCATCCATCCATCCATCCATCCATCCATCCATCCATCCATCCATCCATCCATCCATCCATCCATCCATCCATCCATCCATCCATCCATCCATCCATCCATCCATCCATCCATCCATCCATCCATCCATCCATCCATCCATCCATCCATCCATCCATCCATCCATCCATCCATCCATCCATCCATCCATCCATCCATCCATCCATCCATCCATCCATCCATCCATCCATCCATCCATCCATCCATCCATCCATCCATCCATCCATCCATCCATCCATCCATCCATCCATCCATCCATCCATCCATCCATCCATCCATCCATCCATCCATCCATCCATCCATCCATCCATCCATCCATCCATCCATCCATCCATCCATCCATCCATCCATCCATCCATCCATCCATCCATCCATCCATCCATCCATCCATCCATCCATCCATCCATCCATCCATCCATCCATCCATCCATCCATCCATCCATCCATCCATCCATCCATCCATCCATCCATCCATCCATCCATCCATCCATCCATCCATCCATCCATCCATCCATCCATCCATCCATCCATCCATCCATCCATCCATCCATCCATCCATCCATGATTCCATCCGTCCATCCATCCATGATTCCATCCATCCATCCATCCATGATTCCATCCATCCATCCATCCATCCATCCATCCATCCATCCATCCATCCATCCATCCATCCATCCATCCATCCATCCATCCATCCATCCATCCATCCATCCATCCATCCATCCATCCATCCATCCATCCATCCATCCATCCATCCATCCATCCATCCATCCATCCATCCATCCATCCATCCATCCATCCATCCATCCATCCATCCATCCATCCATCCATCCATCCATCCATCCATCCATCCATCCATCCATCCATCCATCCATCCATCCATCCATCCATCCATCCATCCATCCATCCATCCATCCATCCATCCATCCATCCATCCATCCATCCATCCATCCATCCATCCATCCATCCATCCATCCATCCATCCATCCATCCATCCATCCATCCATCCATCCATCCATCCATCCATCCATCCATCCATCCATCCATCCATCCATCCATCCATCCATCCATCCATCCATCCATCCATCCATCCATCCATCCATCCATCCGCCGAATTCGTCCAGAATTTGCAAGCGTACATAAGGGTGAGGTTCTTCCAAAAATTGGCTCCGCCGTAGAGTTTCAACGCGCAAGTTTGAAACACGCACGTTACTTGATGATATATGCAGTTTTCTTCGCCAGCTCGGCCGCATCATAGATAGCCAACACTTGAGTTGCCGGAGTATTCCTCCGCTACAAGCAAGACCACAAGAAGCCCAAGAAGGTGTTCTGGTGCCGCGGGGACCTGATCGTCAACAACCAGCTGTGGAAGCCCCCTAGTCGGGCTAGATTAGCCATTTAATAGCACCTGAATGCTCGGGTGACGCAACCTTGACATCGCCATCCCATAGCGCAATGCCAACGCACAGGGTAGAACGTAGCCATGCACCGCCTAACCAGCCGTAGCCAACAAACATCAGCCAGCCTAGCTGTGCGCTTCGCAAAGCACTGCTTATTTGCTCACGTCTTCATCGCAATGCAATGCTCACACGGGACATATTGCACCCACAGGGGATGCCCCGGATCGTTTAGTTATAGACGGGTCCGATTGAGCACCCTGTGGCATGCCTGTGGCGTGATCGAGGGAGGGGGGGGCCGGTCTCTGGCCCCCTACCCGTTTTGCACACTCAGGGATCAGTACTCAGGGATTAAAAGCACTTAGTTGTGCTCCCGAGGTGGCACGGCGGTGGCCGGCAGTTACCGGCACGGACGCCTTAGTAGTTAGGCGGGCATTCAGTGTTGGTGCCTAGTTGCCAGTTGGCACCTCAGGTAGTAACGGCCGCCAGCATGCGCCGTGACGGTCAGCCAACCGTCGCCCTCGGTAGCCCAAGATTTTTAGCTGAGGACTGGCATGTCACGTCCGTGATTATTTACGTCCGTGCACTCGAGAAACGGCTGTTCACCGAATCATGTACGTCCGGTTCAGTTCCGTTGGTTTGTTTCCGCGGTACCGTTTGGCTTGGATTTGTTCAAGTCTGGGTACCGCGCCGGCGGCCGGAGGGAAGCGCCGCGCCGGATGCTAGTACCCAACTCTACGACGCTTGCATGTGGCTGAATATTTACTTTTGTAGTATGTTCAGTCTACCGTTGGTAGATATCGGACGGCACAGTCATTATGTCATGATGACTGAGCGTCGCGCGACCCGTAATCATTATTGTATTGCTGTCGTGCAGACTGATTTGATTGATGCGCACACGCGTCGCTCATAGCCTGAGCGCGCCAAAGCCTGAAATGTGTCGTGACAAGCAGGCAGGATTCAGGATTGGCAGCACATACGATTTGCTGTATAATTGCTGGGAAATGCGCACATAGTTTGGCGCGCACGTAGCCAGGTTTGACAGCTAGTGCTATGGCGCGGGATTTGCTTGCGTCAGCAGCACTTTTGGAAATAGCTTAAGGGAATGAGCCTCGGCCATGGAGGTCGTTGTTCGCTCGTTTCTCTCCCTCACAACTGGTTTGTTGTCTTCACATTGGGGATATGAAATAGTTCGAGCAGCCCGGAGCAGCCCCCGTGAGTGGTTGCATCCAGTCCCTTGCCATGCACAAGAATGGATTGACGGAAACGACAATAATGTGTTTTGTTAAGCATGTGTGTAACATTGGGAACGATCAACATGGAGGGAATGGGACAGCCCCGTAATGCCCTATAGGCCTGTCATCGGTGGCTCAGGCGAGCCAGTAGCTCGAACAGCGGGATGGAATTCCTGAGTACAGCTGCTCTTATATAATTGCAACATTACAACTCGAAAGTCTTTCGGTAATTCGTCATTGATCTTATTGGAATGGAAACTGGTCTTTTGCTTGCTTTGATGAAAAAAGCATTATTATCTAAATGTGAAATCGGCTGGCGGGATTGTCTGTCATGAATGTGGCGGTGCCATGACTATAGGACCGCAGTCCTATATCATTTTTCACCCTTTTACATAAGTGAGATCACACACATAAGTGCTCCATTAATTGCTGTGGATATCTCTTCCAAATGATAGTCTAGGACCTAATGGCACGCAAACGCGACAGGTTAAGTCGATCTCGATCCAGCGGCTCGAGGTCACGTCATCGGTTAGCGCCGCGCCGCAGCTACTGTAGAGCTCCTGGCTGGACTGGCCCGCCGCCAGGAGCGCACTGATAAGCAATCATGCAGTGGCGGCTTGCGGGCTCAGCCTCCCTCGTCGGTTCCCCACAGTCTCGTTCTCGTCGTGTCACTCCAGCTGCGTGGCGTTCAACTTGTATTCACAGTAATTGCCGTCGCATCATTAACTCAATGATGATCATTAATTTCATCATGATGATTTCTCTCCCAGGCCATGGCTTTGAGCCCACGGCTGAGAGCCCAGATTCTGAATCACTAAAATCTCGGAGCGGACCAATCCGGGAAATTCGGCTGGTAGCGGCAGGCCGGCGCCGGGGAATCAGGTTGGCCCAGCTGCCCGCTGGGTCTTCAAGAAGGAGGAGCTGCCAAATCAGCTCCCCGAAATTCTTACTCCGTCCGCGGTCAAGGAGTTCCTCATTACGGTCTTCAGGAGCTCCGGCAGGACTACAACGACCTGATCGACAGATGCAATATTCCTTGCCAAGCTGCGCCGGTCAGAGGTGTGCAACGAACGCACGGGCAATGCAGACGTGCGTGGAGTCATTATCAACACATGCAAGGAAAAGCTGGCATGGCCAAGACGCGTTGCAGTCCTTGAAGGACGTTCTCGACACCTCCAGTTTTCCGTTGGGGAAACCGAGAGGCATGGGCTGGTGCGGATCGAGCTGCCATTTCTGTGGACCCGAATCACCTGAGCACGGATATATGGGCAGATTTGCGGCCCGGGTACGCAACAAGGGCATTTTGCGTCACATGAGCAGCGAGTATTTGCTAAACTGAGTCCTCGATGCTTTGGGGCTGACGCCAGAAAGCCGAGCCAACGTTGTGGCAGGGCTTAGTCTGAAGATTGCATGGTCCGGCCTCTGCTGTGGTAGTGGGCACCCCGGATGACAAGAGACGGTTCCACGGCTTGGGCGCCCTCCTTACTTCTCGTTGTATATATACAGGGGTTCGGAAGGTTCCTTTACTCTGTATTGGCACCCACGTGACGCAGTCACGTGCTTCATTAACACGCCGTTCGTACAAACTGCATAGGACTGAGTATACCATCTTTGAGATCATGTGGCGGTAACGGTAGGGGGGTACCCCATATATGTATGTTTGATATCCATCATAGCACTCAATATCATGCTTATGCTTGGGCATATGCTTAAAAGATCATATGTTGACCAAATCATGTTCAATTATACATGAGTCTCAACCCTTACTAGTTATTCTAGGGCTTCAGGCCTAGACTATCAGTACACGTGGCGTTGTCCCCGTCTCCCAAGTGGGATACGGACATGGACGGTAGTGTAGTACACTGGACATATCTCTACTAGGATTTAGATCCGCACGTGCCAGGATGGGCACGTGGGTGCTAGATATTAGCACTGAGATATGTAGTGCACACGCACGTGGGTATTCACGTGGTAGGGTTTATGAGCTGTGATGCAGACCACAAGGTGGTTGCAGTGCTAGTCCTGTACGGAGGTCCTAGGGGAGGTCCAGGACCGTCCACGTAGTGCTGTTAGGCAGTCGTTGCCTGTGGGCATCGTATCAGTCCTAGCTGGAGTAGATCTAGCTGGACGGAGCCAGCACCTCATTGGTTAGCACTAGTACAGGATAGCTAGGTTACCCTAACCTACGTGCCCATGCAATCCAGCTTGGCAAGCTTGCATGGGTTGATATTATGCCAGCCATTGCATAATCCAACACACGTTCGCATCCATTTGCACGAGTGCATTAACTTGCATTTATAAAACTCTCACAGTTTTCATCTTTATCATTCCAAAATGTCGAACGTTTCTGATCGTGAGGGCTCTTCGGAGTCAAGCCTGTCCCCATCGTCCGAAGATTTGGACTACCGGGCGGCAGTGCGGGGCCGGCAGGGGAGGGATGATCACGCTGGCAGCGATGCCGGCAGTGGTCGCTCGTCTTCGGACGAGGACCCGCGGTTCCTGGATCAGTTGGCGGCAAGGCCGCTGCTGTACAATGTATGGCGTCCCAACGCACCACCGGCGGAGGGGCAGCCCACGGCACCCGAGCTGGTTACGGGGCCGGGGAGGGTGGTGCCGATAGTGGGGGACATCCCGTCAGACGGCTACGACGAGGACGAGGACCTCGTGGACCTCGAGCTGCCGGAGGACAAGGCGAAACGCGAGGAGCTGCTCCGCCGAGAGGCAGAGCGCATTCGGCAGGAGGCCCAGCTTCGCAAGGAGCTGGAGCAGCAGCGCGAGCTGGAGGCTCAGCGCGAGGCTCAGCTGCGGGCGGAGACTGAGATTGACAGAATAGCCCGGGAGCTCGCGGAGCGGCAGCTGGAGAGGGATCGAGTGGCGAGGGCGGGGCTGCGCGCGGGGCCGACAGGCGCGCGAGAGGCGCCCCCATACGTTCTCCGCAAGAAGAACGAGCTGTACACCTTTGCGCACAGGCGCACAGCGCGCTCCTTCAGGCGCATGGCTGGAGATGTGCTGCAGGAGACCGACTCGTCGGTGGAAATGCAGCCAGGAGCGCGTGGAGAGGAGCTTGTTTTGATGGACCCGGCCATGGTGGAGGCAGAGCGTCTGGCCAAGATAGAGTACGCCAGGCATTGCCAGCGGAAGGCCAAGAGGGCAATGGTGCGGTCCATGGCGGAGAACAGTCTGGCCAGGGAGCGCGCAGCACGGGAGGCGCAGCATCGGGAGATGAAGCGACTCCGTGCGAAGGCGCACGACGCAGCAGAGAAGACCCGGCGTCACCAGGCGAGGCTGGACGCAGCCATGAAGAGGTCAGAGGCGACACTGGCAACGATGGTGGGCCCGGCGAGGGAGCAGGAGGCTCGGTTGGCAAGGAAGAGCAGGAGGAATGCTCGTGCCTTAGACAGGCGCATGCGCAAGGAGGAGCGGGCTCTGCGCAGGTATCAGGAGGCGGCCAGGACCTGGGCTCTGCAGGGAGAATTCGGAGACGCAATCCGGTTTGAGCGTGGTCTGGCGCCACATGAGCCGCTGCCGGAGGACGCGGTATTGGACTTTATGCGCACCCCACAGCCAGCAAGGGCCCAGCGAGGAACGGCCTTGTTAAACGCGCGTGAGCGTGTGCGTACTGGCGCAGACACACCCCACCCCCCACCCCCCACACCCAAACACACCATGCAGACCGACACGGACCTGGAGCTGGACCGCATCGCTGCACTTCTCCACCAGGAGCTGGACGCAGCGGAGGCCAACCCGGCCAAGCGGACGCGGGCAGCAGAGGCAATCGAGCAACTGCTGAGGGCCGCCAAGCGGGTCCGCCAAGGAAAGTGGCAGGAGGGGTGTGGACCATCGTCTACGCCCCAGCGGTCGCATCCAGAGGAGGATGGTGACGAGGGGAAGGACGGGGGAGCACCAGGGGGAGGGGCACCAGCAAGCACCGGGGGTATGGCGGGCGGCAGCAACGCTGGAGCGACAACCCAGCAGCAGCAGCAGCAGCCACAGCATCAGCAACAGCAGCAGCAGCAGCAGCAGCCGCGGCAGCAACAGCAACAGCAACCGCAGCAGCAGCAGCAGCAGCAGCAACCTCAACCACAAGCGACTGTCGCTGTACCACAGCGACCCAGGTTTGATGCATCCCGTAGGGAAGATAGGATTACCTTCCCAGGTCTAGCTGAGGGATTTGTGCAGGAGGATGCACTTGAGTTTCTTTTCAAGATAGAACACTCATGGTCCCATGATAATATCCGTGATTGGTTTCCTGCTCTTAGGGTGTCTAACACGATCCACCAATCTGCACCTAGCATAAAACAAATGGTGCAGATGTATGAGAGGAGGGCCAGCACGCCTGGGGCAGGAGGTGCAAATCTTCACAGAATTCATAGCAGACCTAAAAGGGCTGTTGACCAAGGGGGAACACCTGCAGGCTCTCAAGGGGTTCACATGGTTGGCTTCATACAAAGTCAACAAGTCTGACTACGTACGGGACAACAAACAGTATGTCCTGTACATAGACAGGGACGAAGAGTTGAAGAAGCTCAACTCTAAGTACCTGATCCATCAGTGGCTCACCAAAGCCGAGTTAGACAAGAACACCAATGCAGTTCTGCTGGCTGGCCTTAAAGACAAGTGGGATGATTTTAGGGGGGCCATGTTGTTCATTCAGCAGAGCCTAGAACCCTTCTCCACTGTCAAGGAACCCAAGGTTAACAAAGTCCAAGGGGGGGTAGTCAGGACGGTGCAGGCCTAGCAGGAAGAAGCTCATCAAGGAGGTGGTAGCTCAGGTCAAGGCGGTGTTCAAGGGTCCCCAGCAAGGTAAGAAGGCAGGGGGGTCATCCAAGCAGCAGGGGAAATCAGACAAGGGGGGAAAGGGGAACCAGGCAGTAAGGCAGGGCCCTCTCAGGGGCCTAGTCAAAAGGTAAGCCTCACGACTCCACCCTGTACTGCACCAGGTGCTCATGCAAGGGGCATGAGAGGGATGATTGCTGGAAGGGCAAACCCGAACTTGGATCTGATGTGGATGTGTGCCCAGGTTGCTGGGAGCCCCGCCACCCGTTACCTGCAGGGGGACGCTGCAACAAGCCCAGGAAGGGAGCCTCGACGGGGCGCACCCCAAAACAAGCCAGCACTCAGGACGACTGTAAGTCTCCTGTACCCTGGTTTCTTAATGGCCGTGTACCCTCTATTTGCTCTGTATTGCCTGACAGTGAGGACGTGGATTGGGACCTGGCTTATGACATGACGTTAGCACAGGTGGCCCAAGATCCCACTATAGCCTCCTTAGATGCAGCAGCAGATAAGGTTATATCCTATGCCAGGTTAGCCCAGCAGCTACACAAGGCAATGGGGCATGAGGCAGTGGCAGAAAGGCTGGCCAATAAAATTGATGGCCGTGACCTGGAACAGATGTGCAGGCATGTCAGGAAGCACTGTGAAGCGTGCCAACTGCATGCACCTAAACCCAAGAGATGGCATGTGGCCACCCCACCACTGGCTAGAGGAAAGCTAGTAGGGGATGTGATACACCTGGTGAAGGACACGGTGTATTACTTGGTCCTAAAAGATGCCTGGTCTAGGTTTGTGGTGATAGAACCCTTGCCAGGCATGGCCAATGAACAACTGCACAGAGCCCTGCTGATTGCACTAGCACGGTATCATCCTCAGGAAAAACTAATGCTGGATCAGCAGTTCACGTGGATACAAGATTATCCTGATCTGCCCAAGATAGACATTGCTGGGGCTCAAGATCATGAACGCCAGGGGATGATTGAACGTACCATGCGTGCTATCAGGGACCTCATAAAGAAAAATGAGTCCAGGACAGCAGAGTCTGGGAGCTATGCTGATAGGACAGCGTGGGCAGCTGAGGTGTGCAGAACTCTGAACACCAAACCCCTCATGTCTTCTCCTTTTGGTGAAATCACATCAATTGGCCTGCAATCAGGTAGCTACTCTCAGGAGGTACTAGACCACTACAACACGCAAAGGCAACACTTGGCCAAGTTGCTGGCAAAAAAGGATAAAAGTAATGCCAGGCCTGTGTTTGAAGTGGGGGATCAGGTACTCTACTATAGGGAGGGGGAAGGGAACAAAGCCCACTCTGGTAGATGGCATGGTCCAGCTGAAATCATCAGGTTGTCAGAAACAGGTGACACGGTGACTATTCAGCATCACAGAGAGCGAATGGTTGGCAAGCATAGACTGAAGCTTTATTACCCTCCTTTGGCAGACGTGTCAGGGGTAGAATTCTTGGACATGGATTCAGAGCCTCAGTCTGGTGGGTTGGTCTCACCCAGTGAACTGGCCAGGGACATAGCTGATGCAAGCAACACAACCATAGACGCTCCTGTGTTCCTCAGTGGTGCAGCCCCACCACAGCCCACTGGTCCAACTGGGCAGGAGGAACGTGCACTGGATGAGCAGCAGGTCGCTCCTCCCTCATCTCAGGAACAGCCACACGAAGCAGCAGATCCTGTTGTCCCCAGGAATAAATTTGCTGAGGCTCTAAAAGCTCTACATAGAGCACACACTGCCAAGGCACAAATGGCAGCAGGTGCAGCACAAGTCAATGCTGTGGGTGAATCTAACCAGGATCCCAGTATTCTGGCAGTAGACACACAGGCACAGGTGAGCATCATCAGTGCACAAGCTGTATCTGGCCTAAGTCTGCAACGCTCGCCCTGGGCTAGAGTGTCAGATTTTTCAGGCAAAACAAAAATGGCAGTCAAAGGCCAAGTGCTAATTCCCATTCTGGGTGTGCCCACTCCCTTCCAGGTAGTAGAGGGCTACAAGGGGAATGCACTGCTGGGGGAACCATTTGTCTCATACCCTGGAGTAGTCATCTCAGCTGGGAGGTTGAGTGTGACTGGGGTGGGGCAGGTCACCCTGGACCATTTAAAATTCCTTTAACACAGATCAGTGATGGCCTGGAAGCAGCCATCAATGCTGTCAACATAAAATACCTCCCAGGTCAGGAACCCTGTGTTGATTCCCTCATTCATTCTCAGAAGCTACACCCCTCTGCGTTTGGGCTTGGTAGATGGGACATAGCGTCCATGTCTCCCTTGTCCTATGATGATGTGGTCAAAGACTGTCAAACGCAGATTGGTTTTCTGAAATGGATGGAAGCCTTTAACAGGGCTAGAGAGGAATGGGTTTGTCCTGATCCACGTAGCAAGTCCCAGGTACCACCTGTAACACCGATTGAGGCACTGCCACAAGGGGCCAGAAAGCTCAGACTGAAGTTTGTCTGCAAGCATAAACCCCAGGCAGATGGGACACCTCCCATTTTTCATGCCAGACCTTGTGTCACGGAGTTCAGGGGCTCCACTGAGCTAACAGAGGCTGAACTGTATACCCCTGGTATTCAGCAGACGTCTCTTAAGGTCCTGTTGGCCACTTTCCTTCACCATCTGAATGCTGGTAAGGACTACGTGTGTAAAGCCACTGACATTAAACGAGCCTTCCTTAAAGGCAACCCTGACATAGCCCAAAAGGTGTGGAGGGGTCAAGTCTATGTGGTCAACACTCCCAAAGTCTGGTCTGGGGACATCAAGGAACCTCATTAAGGCCTAACTTGGGGGTAGAAGGGCTTCAGTCAGCACCTAAAATTTTCAGGCTGTCTGCCCAAGAGGTCTTCCTGAAGCTGGGGGCCCAGTATGATGATATTGACCCTTGTTTCTTCACCATCCCTCATCCTGCTGGTATGATGATGTTTGTGTGGCATGGGGATGATCAGCTCATTACTGGTCCCAGGGCAGCTGTGGAGGATTTCATTGCTCAAGTGTCTGCTAGCTTTGAATTAGGCAAGCAGCTGGAGCTGGGGAAAGACCCTGTCAAGTTCTGTGGCATCATTCTGAACCTGTTTAAGGAGCAGAAGGAGTGGGTGTGTTCTCTCAAAGCATCCCCTGAGTATGTCATGTCTTGCAAGGATGTTCTTCCCTCTGACATCACTCCTGATCTCTGTCCCACTATTAGGGGTAAGCTAGGTTGGCTGTGTGCCACTTGTGCTCCTCACCTGGCCGTGGTCAGCAGAGTGGATGATGATGTCCTCATGGAGGTAGGGTCTCGGGCTATTAACTCGTCGTCTGTCCCAACTCAGTCCTCACAGGAGGACTGAGTTGACAATTTTCAACCGCGTGTAGCGACTAGGTGGGGGGTCCATCCCAAATGTTTTGATGTGGATCGGGGGTGTACTAGATGTCATTTTGTTGGCAAAAATACTGCATATGTGAAAACTTGACCCGAACACCTGAAAATTACACGGACGATGGGCACCCCTCGCGAATTTGCATTTTTCGGGATAAGAACGAGTGGGAAAAATTCAATCAAATCCTCGTGCATGAAGAAAAAATATAGGCATGTAAACAATATAGTTCCTGAAACGTGGAAAAAAACTGGGCTCGATTTGGCCACTGCAACTGCCTGAAACAATTAAAAAACTCTCAGTCCTCAGGAGAGGAATGGGGCTTTTGCTAACTTTGCTAGCATGTAAGTGCGGTCATACTACACACCACCGTGGCCACCAACCATCCCAATCAACTCATTTCCCTTCAAGCATTACAGGACAACACACTTGCATCATCATACTTCAGGTATATCATACCTTATCATGTAGTGAGAGCCTATGCATGCATGTAGGGAATGGGCTTGGATACCCTACCAACAAAGGGTTATGTTATAAGTGTCAACCACCAATATAATGGGTAGGTTAAGCATATTTCCATTGTTTCTAACAACAATAGATATGGCTATAACTGTTTTGCCTTGCCATGATGTGGCCAACATAGTTGCTGGCACATGATGGCAGTGGTTTGTCACCAAGACTTTTCACTCACCCGTAAAAGCTTGAATGCACCCTTGACGCGGCCCGTGGCCTCAAAATCATGCAGTATGAACGTAGCAAAAGAATAACTAACATCTATGAAGGTGTTTAAACCTGCACAGCTCCTAAAACCCTGCACAACTACACTGGGTCAAGGCAAATGCCTGATAACATCATCTGAAAAGGGGGTTTTAGAGAGGGCAGGCAACGGTCAAGAAAGAGCATCAAGACTTGAACCTGACAACGCCTCGCAAGCTTAAACTCATGTACGAACATCAAGAAACGAAGAGGCAACGATTATCCGGCTTTACCTGGCACGGCTAGCGTTACCTTGGCCCAGGCGGTGCCCGCAAAAGTGGCACTTTGCGGCACATAGACCATGACGTGACAGAATGGTCGAAATACTCAAATCTATACTGTCACTCAATTTATTCTAATACAATGCATGTTAAAATGTAGAAAGAATCCTATCAGCCATGGAAATTTCGCCGGAAAGCAAGCGCAGTCATCAATTCCGTCGACCTGCCTTATCGCAGTTTTTTCCAGCAAGAACAGTGCCGACACCGGGTAAATCGCATCCCCGCGAGCTAAAAATGTATTTTTATCATCTTTAGGGCATTTAAAATCTATTTCCTGAGTTTGGACAGCTAACTCGTCCGCAAACGTAAACTGCATGCATGGGCGCGAGCCGCCATGGCTAGGTCGTGCATTTCCGGAACTCGCGTTTCACGTGGAAAAGTACCCTTACCACCTGTACTTTGACCGTACATTTAGCCGCTCATACCAAATCAAAAAAAATCCCAAAAATATGTCCAAGAAAGATCTTTTCACGTAGTATTTGAATAAATTTTGAGAGAATTTTTTTGTCAAACATTCTGACCGGGGCGAATTTTCTACGAAACCCAAAAACTCGGTCCTCTAGAGAGGACTGAGTTCAACTCAGTCCTCCGTAGAGGACCAGGGACAGACGACGAGTTAAACAGGTGTTACATGATGGTCCTCCCCTTATCCTTCATGCTTTGGATCTGTTCCAACCCATCCACATCACATGCATGATGGACAGTTCCATGGAGTCACGGGTAGTCACTAAGGTACAAGCCAGAGAGGCAGGTCTCTTCATGTTGTCTAACCCCACTGGCAAGCAGTCTTTGGTTTCCTGGTTCAGCAGACTCCACAAGCGCAAGGCAGTCAGCAGCAATGTAGCTGAATGCCGTGCTGTGGTATCTGCTGTGTTACATGCCCGGTACTTGAACCATCTGCTGGTGTGGTTGCAGCATCAGGCTGGTAGTTATGCTGGTGTCAAATCCCATCTGCTGACTGACAGCCAATCCCTTCTCTCTTTCCTGGACAACCCCTTGGCTGTGCACACCGACTTGGACTGGATTGTCCTCAAGCAGGAGTGTACCTATCTGGAGTCCAAGACTCACATCCGAGACCCTGACAATGCAGCAGACGCACTCACAAAAGTGCCACAGGCTGCAGGGCCTCAGTACAGAGTCCTATACATGCTGATGAACCCTTACAATGGCAGAGGGTGAAGTGCCTCAGCCTAGGGCTATTAGCACCAGATAGGAGGGTGGTCATGGGGTGACAGGGTCTGAAGTGTCCCACCCGTAAGGCTTTCTTTGCGTCATTAAAGCTTGAGGTCAGAAGGGTCCTCCTTTATTGATGGCTTGTTCTTTGTCAATAAAACGTGTGGTCATATTTTTCTGGCAATGGTTTTTCCCAAACACAGGCACCCAATCAGTGAGGATGTTGTATCCAACACGGAGGAGCTATGGGCGCTTTTATAAATGCATCTCTTTCAGTGTCCTGGTTGTCCCTGTGGGAAACCTTGCTTATCAGTAGTGGTTGGCATATGAGTGGGTTGTGGGAAGAGTCTTCCCCTCACTCCCCAAAGAAAAGTAATAATGGGAGTTATTCTAGGGCTTCAGGCCTAGACTATCAGTACACGTGGCGTTGTCCCCGTCTCCCAAGTGGGATACGGACATGGACGGTAGTGTAGTACACTGGACATATCTCTACTAGGATTTAGATCCGCACGTGCCAGGATGGGCACGTGGGTGCTAGATATTAGCACTGAGATATGTAGTGCACACGCACGTGGGTATTCACGTGGTAGGGTTTATGAGCTGTGATGCAGACCACAAGGTGGTTGCAGTGCTAGTCCTGTACGGAGGTCCTAGGGGAGGTCCAGGACCGTCCACGTAGTGCTGTTAGGCAGTCGTTGCCTGTGGGCATCGTATCAGTCCTAGCTGGAGTAGATCTAGCTGGACGGAGCCAGCACCTCATTGGTTAGCACTAGTACAGGATAGCTAGGTTACCCTAACCTACGTGCCCATGCAATCCAGCTTGGCAAGCTTGCATGGGTTGATATTATGCCAGCCATTGCATAATCCAACACACGTTCGCATCCATTTGCACGAGTGCATTAACTTTACTCGCTAATTTTCTGTGGAAGCACGAGTGTGTAAATGCAACAAAATTCAATTTCTATTAACCGTGGAACTCCAAGGTAACCAGACTCTTTATTAAAACAATAAGTAGAGCACATCGGGAAGTGGCCCTCATGCAACAGGCCATCCTTACCCATGGGAACACCCAAAAAGGCTAGCCTTACCCCCAAACATGCAACACACAGGGAGGGCGGGTGGGAAAACAAAAGAGACCGCCATGAGCTAGGTGAGCAAGCTTTTATCGTGTTTCAAGGCCTGGCAACGGCTCTCTACCAACGGCCAAATTCCGGCAACGGCCTCTAAACATTTTTAGCCTCAAGTTTTACTTCAGATATTGCATGTTGCAAACCCGTCCGCAATCACAGATCTGTTATAGGAGAACCTAGACGCAAAAATCCGTCAAGGTACTCAGCACACCGTCAAGGTATGGGCCGCAACAATTAGGCCATATCATCCGTAATACTCGTACACTAGAAGCCTAATCAACCTTATTACGATCACATCACCCAGCTCTATTTCATCTAGCATCAGCGGCTCCCCTTCCGTATCACTATAAAGAAACTATGTTCAGAGAACCCCGATTCTATTAACCGTGGAACTCCAAGGTAACCAGACTCTTTATTAAAACAATAAGTAGAGCACATCGGGAAGTGGCCCTCAACTGGCCATCCTTACCCATGGGAACACTTAATGTCCAAAAAGGCTAGCCTTACCCTTACATCCCTCCCTGGCGACCCAAGCCAGGGGCAAAACAAAAACCGGTGGACGCATAAGACAAGAATGAAGGGAACTTAATTAGAGGAGGGCAGAGAAAAGACGCTCTGCCAAATGCGCGGGGGGCAGGCGGCGATAGCCCGAACCAGGGCGTCAGGAAGTGTGAGGGCCAAGCTCCGGTGCAATCCCACATAGTGGGCGACAGTTTTGCTGCTGCGCCAGCGACCCCGATGCTGAATATCAGCCATGCTGCGCTGCCGCAAAAAATCATAGGTAGCCCCCCCATCATGCCGCAGCCCGTGAATGGTAAACACCGTGTCGACCCCCAAAGCCTGCGTGGCCTGATGCCAAACCCGGCTGAACTGGGCATAATCGTAAGGGAACACCCGCTCCCATGCCGCCTTGCCAAGCATACTAGCCCGCAAGAGGGTCTTAGACATGACATCCTCGACCACCACAGACTGCACCTCCCCCTTAGCCGTCTTAGCTGCATGACATCAACAACAAGGCGCCCCGCTGCGAACCCCGCAACCGAACATCAGGCTGCAAGCGCACATGGCCGACCAACCAACAGCTAGGTTGAGCGCCTCCGATACCCGCAGGTATTGTTGGAAAATAACGATGACCATCATAGCCGCACGAGGCTGCCTCTGGAGCACCATAGTACAAGCAAGCGCAAACGCAGCCTCCCATGGAATGGGGGGGGGCACGAGGGGGTGCCAACGTGCGCCAGCCAGCCAAAACACTTCGTGCCAAGGCCCAATCCCGCACCTCCCGGGGAAAGTACAAATTCAGGCCCATAAGCGCATTGACACACAACTGGCGGCTGTAACACCGTGAGTGCGCCCAAGCGACATACTCGCAATAGTATTCCTCAATCGTCAAGGCGCGCAACAAGCTGCCAGCCCGACCCCGCCGGCTCGCCCACCATGCGAAAAAGGACCTAAGGCCCCGATGGTAAACCATCAAAGTAGCCGGCTTCACCTTGCCCTCAAGAAGGGTCAAGTAGCTAGCGCCAAGTCGAGGCCCGGGCTTGGGATGAACACCCAGTCGCGAGTCAAATCGCGGACCCACCCGGCCACCGAGGCAGCCATGGGAAGCCCCCGCGAAGGCCCATCCGCTGAGGCTGAAGCTCACTTGGCATCCAGACCCATTGTGAGCGGCTGCCGGTGACCAACGTAAGAGCGCACATTTGAACCGGCGGCATTGCTTGTTTAACCGGTATAAGAAGAGGAACGCCCTAAATAGCCCAGCAGCTAGCCCAAAGCGGCAGTGGAGTCCACTAAACTCACCACCCGCTTCCCCCAGGTCCCGAGGTTCCGGGCCGAGCGCTCCACCCCCTTCACAGCTGCCCGCACTTCCTTCTCGTTGATGTGCATGGTCGAATCGCGCCAGCGACTCTTGATCCCTACGCGCCATCGCCCGTGGATGATGGCTCTTACCGCGGCCTTGGTCAAGGGTCTAGGCCCGGCATACATGGCCTCACCTGGGGTGAGGAGGGTTGGATAACCCCGCACCTCCCGGCCCCGAGCTAATTCCGTCACCTCAGCTGGGGCCATCTCAGCGTAGACAACCCCCTGCCCAAAACTAGACGCATCCGAAGCCACCACCACCGGAGCCAGGGCAGCCCCCCGGTCCACACGGAGCATGGGGGCCAACGCCATGCCCACACTCGAGCTCATCGCGCACACCTTGCCACAAGGGTCGCGTTCGCTGGCCCCACCCCTTGAGGTTGATGAACTGAAAACTCTGCTGCCATATGGACAAGCAAGTGCGGCTGAGCATCTGCAGCCACACCCACCGGCCCACAACGGCCGCCAGCGCCTCAGCGGTAGCGCGTCCCCTCTCGATGAGTACACGAGTGTGCTCAACCACAAGGTTGAGCTGCTTAGCTGTCGGCTCCAACACCCCATCCCGCCGGTGAACAACACCCAGCTGAGCTTCTAGCTCATCCTCCCCCTCCGGGCTAGCCATGATCGTCTTGTCCTTGGAGGGCACAAGGTTGTTAGGCGCGTACCCGTCTTCAATAGCACTCGTGATTAAGCGATTCACCGCCTCGCACGTGCGCCCATTGCTGACCACCAGGTCATCAATAGTGATGGATACCATAGGCCGGGTAGGGGGGTCCTCTAGGTTGATTTGCATCTCCCTCGCTCGTGCTCTCCTCCTTGTACTCGATGGCTAGGGCGGTTGGGTTACCCCATGCATTCCGAAGCACGGTCAGCTCCCCTACACTTGTGAGGCGGTTCACCTGCCGTCTAGGATCCAAAGCGCCTGTGGCATATATAGAGGACCATCTCATGGATGGCTTCCCCTAGCGCTACAGCGTGGGAGTGCCCCATGGCCAGCACTTTCAGCACTGGCCACACCCTCCTCCGCCGCCCCGGCAGCCCGACATCGGTGGACCACACATCAGGTAGCCCTTGATAATCCCACCACCACTCCGGCACTTGGATGGTATAGTAATACGAGACAAGATTGCTCTTGGCCGTGTAGCACCGACCCTTGATATAGACCTCCGAGTATATGCCCAGGTGGGGTAACACCGTCTTAGGGGGGTCCACCCACAGTGCGTTGCCCAACTTCTTATTCACAATGAGCCTTAGCTCCCCCACTCCTTTGGCCACCCCAAAACATCCGTCTACCCACTTTGGCCGCGTCTCTCGGAACTCCACCATCCCCACGTCCGCTGCCCTCCCCATCAACTTGCCCCACTCCGCCATGGTGCACCCTCGGCTGGGGGCAGGTACATTCCAATACCTCGCACTGGCAGCCACCTCCGGCTTGACTGATGCAGTTGGCCTCGCTGGCGTACACCTCTCGCCAACTAGGTCGTAGCGCCAGCAAGTCCAGCAGCTTCGCCTTTCCTGCCACCTCGCGCTTCGGCAGACTCACCCGCTCCGCCACAAGTTGTTCATACTTTTTCTGTTTCCCATAGATTAAATCTGCACTTCCCTTTGCGGGGCCTGTCGCAACGCCTACGCGGCGACTGTACCACTCACAGTGCTTCTTGACCCTTTTCAGGGCCTCCGCCGTTCCCCTGGAGCATGCGCCTCCAGATTTAGGCGGAGGGTCTGCCCCCCCGTGCCATAGCTGTCGCGTCCGTGATCTATCACGTCCGCAATTCAGATTTTAGCGTAATTCTGACGTCCGCAGCCTTGTGCGGGTTGCTATACCGCGGCCCGGTACTGACGCCGCGGATCTCAATTGTACTCACGCGCCAAGTCCGCTGAATTTGCTGACGGAACTTTTGGGCGGACCTGAATTTCGCTGACATTCGTCACAAGGGCAGTTTGCCGAATGCTGGTACGCAGCAAGCCGGCGAGGCACTGAGCAGATGTGCAATTTCAGGATTTCAACGTGGGACACCAGACACAAATGCAAGGAAGCCCCAGGCGGTGCCTGGCATAGCCGATAGATTTGCCCTTGTATATTTGTGTTCGCTTGACAGATAAAGCGTGAAGTTTAGCTTGTCGGAAATTAGACAATGTTATGATTGGCTGATGTCTAAAGTGGCGCTAGTGGCGCCAGCCGCCAGGCTTGAGCTTTGAGCAGTATAGAAGGATGAGCAACGAACCATGGTGGTCGTTGTTCGTCCGTTTCTCTCCCTCACAACTGGTTTGTTGTCTTCATGGGGTGAAATAGTTCGAGCAGCCCGGAGCAGCCCCCGTGAGTGGTTGCATGCAGTCAGTTGCCATGAGGATGGACTGACGGATATGACAATGTATTGGTTTTGTTAAGAATGTGTGTAAGACTGAGAACGAGACAAGGGACAGGGCCTTCGGGCACCCTGGTCGTCGTTGGCAAGAATGCCAGTAGGAACTAGGTCGGGAACACACGCGCACTGCCGCCACAAGGGGCCTGCAGTGGCGTCAACCAAGGGACCTCACAGCTGCTCTTATAACTACAACATTACAACTCGACACTCTTTGTAATTCGTCATGTATCTCATTGGAATTGAAATGTCTTTTGGTTGCTTTAACCCCTAAATGGGCAGAAATACTGCCGATGCATCGGCTGTAACTTCACAATTTTGCAAACCAGATGCCATCCAACCCACCCATATCCAATGGCTGTCCTTGGGGGCCAAGCATGTCCATGAGTTGCCCTTCGGGTTGGTATATCACAACCTTACATATATGCAGGGTAGGCCATGTATAACTGCCGTCAAAGTCAGGGGGGTCAAGACGAGCGTTTTCATTTTTGGTAGAATGTGCATTTTGAATTATGTTGTAAGAGCTAGGCACCTACAACTTCAGGGATGATAAACAATTAGTTGCTGAACAGTTTGAGCCATTGGGGTCATCATTTGGGTGGGTATACCAGCAGTTACACCCAGTACAGCCCATAGGGGTACCGTTGGTAAAAAGCAACCAAGGGGGTAGGGGTGGGCATACTACCTACTAATACCTACTAAAAATGTCCCCCAACCATGCCACACAATACATTTCCCTTCCACAATGATGGGGAAACATAACTGCATCATCACACTGCCCTTACATGGCACCTATGTGCAGGTGCCACCTTGTCCATGCACGTAGGTAACGTGGTACGGATACCCTACGCAAGGCATGCATTCTAGGAGGCAGCCACCAACAAACTAGTGATTTTAAGCCTATTTCAGCTTGCCCTAGCAAGGATAAACTAGGCCTAAGCTGCTATAGCTTGCCAGGTGATGGCCAGCACACCTGGTGGCACATGCTGACAATGGGAAGCTTCTACTCACCGGGTACATGCTTGATGATGCCACAGAGACCAGCCAACTGCCTCACACTCATGCAATATGTGTGTGGGAAATGTATAACAAACATATATGGAGGTATTCAAACCCATACAGCCTCTAAAACTTATCACCATCACCCTGTGGCAGGTCAACTGACTGAGGGAAGCATCTAAGAATGGTGTTTTAGGAAGGGGCCAGGCCATGGTCAAGAAAGAGCATGAATAATGAAGAAAGAATGTGCTACACAAGCTAGAACGTATATATAAACGTCAAACATCGACAAGAAAACGATAACTCAGCTTTACCTGGCATGGCTGGCATTACCTTGTCCCAGGCGGTGGCCGTAAAATGGCGCATTTCGGCACACCAAAGTTGTGCAGCATGGTCGCTAGATTCGACGATTTCTGGCCACCCTTGCACGTTTACGACTACAAATCATCATAAAAAGTACAAAGAAACCGATATATCCTTTAAAATACGCCGGAAAGTTATTGCTGTCAACGTTTCTATCGTCCGGCCTGATCGCAGTTTTTTCCAGCAAGAACGCTGCCGACACCTATCAAATGGCATTCCCGCGAACCAAAAATTGGCCTGTATCATCTTTAGGACGTATAAAATCAATTTCCTGAGTTTGGTCAGAAAATTCGAACGAAAACGTAAATGCCATGCGTGTGCGCAAGCCGCCATGGCCAGGTCGTCGTTTTCCGGAATGCACGTTCTACGTGAAAAAGTACCCTGACCCCTTGTACTTTGACCGGCCAGAACACCTCTATAACTTTGTCAGAAGTATGCAAACCCTAGTACCATGCTGTGAGGAAAATTATAAACTTTCGATCTTCTCAGCTAAACTTTTCCTAATTCTCAATAGTTTTCGCGGCATTTGGTCCCCCGAGAAGGGGCCGACGTGTCGGCTGTAACTCAGTTTTAGGCGGAAAATCGGCAGCCAGACCATTTAGGGGTTAATGATAAAGCATGGTCTCAAGAATCGGCTGGTTGGGCCGGATTGCCTGTCATGAAGGTGGCGGTGCCATAAAGGACCGCACCTTTCATTCTCATTTTCAAGGTGGCATATCTCACACATGATTACTGCTGATAGTGGATGCATTCCAAGTAGCGGTAATGACCAGTCCAGGATGATATGGCACGCAAACGCGACATAGCCAATTCAACCACGTAATCACCTTGTGTTGTAGAGTGAAGGTCCGGCGGCGGCGAGTTGCACGCTGGCGTCTGTGTGCTGACCTCACTCTTCCCCACGTAGTGCTTAGAGGCATTGTAGGAAGAGGCAGTGGGAAGGGGGACTGGCGGTTTACCCTTTCGGTGTTTACTTGGTTTGCTGGGCCTTGCCCAGCTTCTCCATCATCGTGGCGCTTTGCAGCTAGGGCCATCTTCATGGCCGGGTTGCTCACCAAGGAGGCATCCTCCTTGAGAGCTAGGAGGTACAGGCCAGCCACCTAGCTTCCACCCTCCTGACCCCTGGCTCTCCACTAGGAGCATTGCTGCCACCACCCTCATGAGATACTCTACCCCAGCCAACTCCCCGGCTGCCGGCCCCAACTCCTTGAAGAGTGCGTCCATATGGCCAGGGCGATGTTCATGACCACCTTCCTGCTTTCCTGGTTCCTCCACCCTCCTTGGCGAGTAGCCATGATCCAAGTCTTTATCCCCCCTCCATTGTCGTAGGCATCCTCGAGCACCTCGGGGAGCACTCTCTCTTGCACCCTCCCGAATTCACCACTTGTGCTCGAGTGGGCAGCGTCACCCCTTTGGTCTTTTTCGGCTTCCTGGAAGCCCCATCTGCCCCTGCCAGCGCATCCTTCAATTTCGTCAGGAAATCCTCTTCCTCGGACTCCTCCTCCTCCTCCTCTACTTTGCCCGCCTGCCCCTGCTTGCCAATAATGGCCGCCAGCTCCAAGAGCTGCTCCCTCACATCCCCCGCGGCCTTTCCCTTAATTGCTCGGGGCTGGGCTTCCGACTTTTTTCGTCCCCTTTTTCGCCCCTTTCGAGGGCCGGCGTGGTGGCTGCATCTCCTCTTCGTCCGAGTCCGCCAAGTCCCGGGCGCTTTGGAGGGCTGCCACCAGCGCTTCGTTTGGGTCCGCTGCTGCCAGAATTTCAGGCCCGTCCACGTGGTCGACCAGCAGCCCCCCGACGGACTCCAGCTGGGCCGCAGACCACCGGCTGACAGTAGTTACCCAGTCGGTCCCGAGGACCGCCGGCCTCAAAGGCAGCGAGCACTTCAGGCAGGCCCGAGCAAGTGGAGAGCTCCTGATGGAGCCTTTTCTTCTGCGTCGGCCAGTTTTATAGTCGGCCACCTCCCGTTTGTTTAGTAGCTGTCGGCACCTCGGGATTAGCTGTCGCTAATTGCTTCCCAGCACCTGTCGAACCTGGCTTCCGCCCGGGCTTCGGCATCCCAGCCGCTTTGCAGAAAGGAATTCCGGGCGTCAGCTACGCTGCCCCTGACCCCTGTCGCCGCCTTCGTTAAAACAAAAGAGACCGCCATGAGCAAGCTTTTATCGTGTTTCAAGGCCTGGCAACGGCTCTCTACCAACGGCCAAATTCCGGCAACGGCCTCTAAACATTTTTAGCCTCAAGTTTTACTTCAGATATTGCTTGTTGCAAACCCGTCCGCAATCACAGATCTGTTACAGAACCTAGACGCAAAAATCCGTCAAGGTACTCAGCACACCGTCAAGGTATGGGCCGCAACAATTAGGCCATATCATCCGTAATACTCGTACACTAGAAGCCTAATCAACCTTATTACGATCACATCACCCAGCTCTATTTCATCTAGCATCAGCGGCTCCCTCTGTATCACTATAAAGAAACTATGTTCATGAGAACCCCGAACAATCCAGATTCACTATTACAAATTATAGGCATGTAGATGATAGAGTAACTCTTGAACTGCAAAAAAAAAACTGGACTCAATTCGGCCACTGGCACTGCCTGAAACATGCCCAAAACCCACCAGCCCTAAGAATGGGATTGGTTGGAGGTTGCTAGCAATTTGCGAAAATGTGTAAGTGCGGTCATGCATACTCGGCACACCACAGTGGCCACCAACCCGGCCAATCAACTCATTTCCTTTCAGGCATGATAGGAAAACATGCAAGTTGCATAAACATATTGCAGTTATATTATACCTTAGTATGTGTGAGAGCCTATGCATGCACGTATAGATAGGGAATGGCGTTGCATGGATACCTACCCACACAAGGGTTGTATAGTATTGGTGTTAACCACCAATATACTGGTTACTAGGTTAAGCATATTTGAATCGTTTCTAACAAGAATAGACATGGCTTAAACTGTTTAATTGCCTTGCCATGACATGGGCAACATACTTGCTGGCACATGTTGACAGTGGTTTATCACCAATTGTAGAGCTTCTTGACCACTTCAAGCAGGACTTTATCATCACGTGTGTTGACAAGAGTGCCAACAACTTTGCTTTTATCTGCAAGAAGCACTACCTTACTACTTTGCAACCCGAGTTGGTGTCCAGCCCTACCTATGTTCAGCGTGCACAGTCCACCGCCAGTATCACGGCTGCTCATCGGGCTTTTCTGCACAGCCAAAGCATTGTTGCTCGGGCATTCCTTAAGCGGCAGCGACGCGCCACCACCACTACGTTCCCATATCTGTACCTCATTAAGCTGCACAAAACTCCTGTTGCTTTGCGCACCATAATTTGCTGCGTCGCATTCCGCCCCATGCACTGATGCCTCTATCGAAACTCATTTGCCATGCTTTGAATGCTCTTCTCCCCGAAGCCAACAATGCATTATGGGTGGAGGTGCTGTCGAATGCCGTGTGTGAATGCGCTGGTAGTTGGATCGCCATAGACTCTGCCCAATTAAGTACGCCTACGCCTTGCCGCCCTTAGCCGTTCTAAGACAGCAGCAGAGAAGCGTATACCTATGTCCATAGCCACGTATGATTTCACCACACTGTATACCAGAAGTAGATTTGCACGATTTGAAAGCTCGTTTATAGATAACCTCCTTACTCGTCTGTATGCACATACGCCTCACGGGCGCAACCACCTGCACATGTGTGTTTCTCAGACCAAGCCCACGGCAATGTGGCTCTCAGGGATTGTGGCAGGTGCTATCGTGCGGGATGCTTATAATTATTTTATCACGAAGGCTCAGGACCTTGTTCATTGGATCTCTTATCTTGTTGATAACACCTTCATTTGTTTTGCGGGAAATGTAGTATACCAACAAGCTATCGGCATCCCTATATGGGCACTATAACTGGGCCGGGCTCCTTGCAAACCTCTATCTATACACTTATGAGCTTGCATTCAGGGAGAATCTCATTGCATGCCTCAAATGATGATATATTCTCATGATCAGGCGTTTTATCCACACATGTCGATACATTAATTAATTAATTAGTTAATTAATTAATTAATTAATTAATTAATTAATTAAACTCGTGCTCCCGTTGGGGAGTCACGGAGCACCGAAGTGCTTTTAATCCCTGTGTGTGCACAACAGGAAGATCGAAAGGGCAGAGACCCCCTTTCTCCTTCATGCCACAAAGGCATGCCACAGCTGCAATCGGACTCGGTAAACGATCGATCCGGCAAGATCTGTGGGTGCAATAAGACCCATGTGAGCATATCATTACAAGGAGCATGGGCAAGTAATCTGAGCATAGCCAGGACGTAGCATGGCTGTACAAGGACTAAGCTAAGGCTATGGCTGGCTGTGTTCCGTGTGTTAGCGGTGCACGTGACTAGGTATGGTGGCACAGCTGGACAAACATTCTAAGCATGGCTGCCATGGCGGCAGTGACTACCAATGGATACTGAAGCTAGGGCTATTATTAGCTATTCTAGCCCGGCCGCAGGGGGTGTCCACATCTTGTGGTTGATCATCAGGTCCCCGCCCCTCCAATAGGCGCCAATACACCTTGGGCTTCTGGGGGTCCTGCTTGTGGCGGAGGTAAATTCCGGCCACAGGTCGCGTCGCTGCTGCTGCTGAGCGGGGGTCAGGTCGTCGTCCAGCGTCCAGGTGAGGTCGTGCAGCCTCTTGCGACGAGAAAGGAACCGCTGCTTGTCCTCACGGGAGGGGAAGCGGTGAGCAGGACTGGGGGGGGAGCCGCCTAGTTGTCCCGTGAGTGGGGAAGGCGGTGGCACCCACGCAGTTCTACCTCACCTACCAGGCCCATGAGGTAAGGAGTTGGTCCTTGAGCTCGTCGGCAAGGGTGGTTGACGTCTCACCGCTGGCTTAATTCTGGGGGAAACGACGCAGCACCACCCGGCAGTCGCGGCGGGCGCGCGGTCGGAGGCCTCCCGTTGTTGTGCCTGGTGAAGGTCTTCAAGCTCCTGGAGTTTCGTAGCGATGGCGTCGGTGGTGGAGGCGGTCGCTGTCCGCAGCAGGTCCGCATACTAGGAGAGGGGCGGGAGGTCGCCAGCATCCTGCCGGGGTGCATGGCTGGGATACGATGGTGGCCGTCTGCTCCGCTATCTTTGGGACCTGTGAGACCAGGGCCTCGGTGTGGGCGGTGATGGCTTCAAGCTTCTTCATGAGCACGCCGCACTTGCCCTCCACCTGGTTTAGGCGAGAGACAAGTGCAGCGTGTGTCTCAGATGCCTGCGCCGCGGTGTGCAGCGCCGTGAGCTGTGGTTGGGGCTTGTGGACGACCTTGGTTTCCACATTGGAGACCCGGGCCTCCACCGTGTTGAGCGTCGTGTTTAGCGAGGTCAGCTTCTCGGCTAACGGCCAGGTCACGTGCTCCTCCAGGACTGCTCGGAGGTCATCCTTACCGCTCGGAGGTCGATACATTGATGATGTCATTGCTTTTCGACAACCCTGATTTCGCAACCCATTTGTATATCACAGCTGGTCTGCCTGGCATCTACCCGCAAGCGTCCCTCACAGCTCACGTCGGAGGATACTAGTTGCAATTACCTCGATCTTAAGATCACCCATAACAAGAAGGGCGCTGGCGTACGGCTGTCTATGATAAGCGCAAGGATCCTAAATATCAGCAAATTCCTTTTCTTCTTCGTGCCTCCCAGCCCCAGTTAAGAACACGCCGCCCATCATTGATAAACATCGTGCATTATATATGATCTGGCCAAGGAAAGAGGTTGAAATACTTACCAATGATTCCGCTACTTAGTGGGGCCCCTGCACTGAGCATGCAGCGTGTTTGATATGGCCTGTTAGAGCTCCAGATAAACTTCAGCCGGTTGCAAATCAACACCTGTGCTGACTAATGACTAGAGGACATGTACCTTCTGTTTGTTGCCCTTCAGGCTCAGCTTCCTACGCCATGAATTTCACTTGGAAGCATGAACACGTGGACACGTGTGTAGTACTCATACACACACAGATCTCGAATGATTTATCTAGTACAAAATCCGAATGGCTTGCATCACTCCCCGGAAAGGAGAACTTTTGCGGTTGGACTGTAGGTGTCAGTTGGCGATGCCTCAGGATCAGGAGACGTCCGTCCTATATAGTCAGCAAAAGTGGGTGCGAGAGGTCCCCAGTTCGATTGCGGCCTGGATTCATTTGCAGATCGCGTTTTCCGCAGACCGGCACTGAACGCACATGGTTTTCACCTTTGCGGCGTGCCAAATCATAATAAAATCATAATGAACAGGTGCACATCACGCTGTTTGCGTAGGCTGGCCATGGCTTACGTCTCCCTCTCGAGCAGCGATGCTTGATGAGGCGTTCGTCGAACGGCGCAACAATTGAACGAGGCCGGCGCAGTTTCATGAGGCTTTGGGAAAGAGTCAGGCAGAAAATCTGGATGGCAATCAGGGCTGCCTTCACTTACCTATAATCGGGATGCCGAAAAAGCAGGTTCCACTACAGTCATTCCCGCGTTAAGTTGCGATCGCCCCCTAAAATTTGGCGCCGCAACTTAACGCGGGAACGCAACTTAACGGTAGAATTAGGGTAGCAGCCCACCACCTCCTCCTCTGACGGACTTCTATACGGCATTCGACAGCTCTCGTCAAGCCCGATCCATCTGCAGCGTCAAAGCCGGCCAAAGCCATTTTCCAGGCCAGATAGTATTTTGGACAAAGGCGGGCTGCAAAACACGCCGTGGGCAGCCACGCAGTGGCTGCATTTTATACCACAAATCGGTGTGTCATTTTAACCCTCTGACCGGACTTCGGCTCTCTTTTTGGCGGGTTACTTAGTTGCCAGCCCGGCCGGCTTCACGTTTGACTGTGACAAAACATGGGAACAGTCGTGAGGGAGGCTTCATTTACTGTCAATGGCCTGCATGTAAAGAATAATAACACTGTGGCCTCAACGACCTTGTCTTTGCCCTTCTGTGGTGCCGTGCATTCGGCATGAGGGTGGTAATTTCCGGCAAGATGTCTCAATTACAGACGCTGCATGGTCGTGGATTCTTATGTCCCGCAGCCCGCAGGCTGCAAAACTGAGTTTGTAAGGTTGCATTCGCGCTTTTCACCTAAGCCAGCAGGCGGGGAAATTTGCGCGCCAGTGGGGCTTGCGTATTTTGCCGCCTAAAATCACGTAGCGGGTCCGGACTTGGCAAAAAATGGCCTCTTGTGCGGCCAAAAATGGCCTGACACCTACAAATCGAGTCATTACCGCGTTAAGTTGCGATGGCCTCCATGCTTAAGTTGCGGTCGCCCCCCAAACTTCGGCGCCGCAACTTAACGCGGGAACGCAACCTTAAGAAACGCAACTTAACGCGGGAATGACTGTATGTACAACGTCAACTCAACCAGCGCATATTTTGCGTATTCATGCTTCATTCCGCAACCGCGATCGCAGGTGATATTCAGTAATGCACGCAGGTCTACACTACATACATGTGAGAGCCAGCAAAAAATCAGCCCTGCGCCGAATGGGACGACAAAAATGAAAGTAACAAAGAAGTTGCATATTTTTACGTGTGTTGCCATTATCAGCATTCAGCCCTGCACACGCCCTCCTGGCATGGCAGCCGCTCTACTAATTGCTGAGGTAGCGCGGCATTTACAATGGCAGTCATTCTAACAAAAAGCTTCAGTAAAAGCTTTTTGAATAAGTCACAGAAACGTGCGAGCGGCCTTAAACCTCGATCGAGCTTATTCATTGCCATGACAGTGCGATGAGTTTCCAGTGAGACTTTTTGGGGGTCCGCTGAAAAATGCAGCAGACCTTACCCAAACCTGCGACTTTGCCCGCCTTTTTCCTGTTTCCCCGAAAACATGGGCCGATTTCTTGAGGATAAAAAAATACCTACGTGAAGTAGATGAGTCATGACGGCTTAAAATGCATCCGCTTTCCTTAATGTGTTCTCAAAACAGCCACTAGTATTTTCACGGCCGCCATGGGTACTGCGTGACTTTTTGCCGCGTCGGCACCATCCCACCCACCAGATTTTCGGGATCTCGCGCCAAGTATGTGACGGAATTAGAAATCCGTTTTTCGCATACCCAGGGTTCACCCACAAAACCCATCAATCTAGATCTAGTTAATCACTATACGTCAAAGAACCCAAGACAGTGGCATGTTTATGTCTCAACGCAGCCCCAGCCACCTGGCCAGGATCACTGCAGGCCAAATCACTGCCGATCCGAATCAGGCCGCACCGGCCTCAAAACGGGTATGTCATGTGAACCCTATAACCTAGCTATATAAGCGGCTAACCTTCCATCTCACTATAAAGAAACTATGTTTAGCGACGTGCGGGACTTTTTGTTAATACATTACAAAGATAATTAAAAGAAATAAATTATCCCGGACGTCAAATTCATCAAGGCACCTCAATGGCACATTGTAGCTGTCCTTATGACGGGAGCTGCTGCTGCTGCTGCTGTTGCTTCTGTTGCTGCTGTAATTGGTGCTGAAGCTGCTGTACTGGCTGCTGTTGCAACTGTAACTGTAAGGACTGCTGCTGCGGCTGTTGTTGCTGCATTGGCTGCAGCTGAACTGACTGCAACCGCAACCCAGATGGCTGAGCTTGCAACTGCACCTTCTGTGCTCCAGGCTGCATTGATGCGCCGTCCTGTTGTTGCTGAAGCTGCCGGTGCATCAGCGTTTGCTGCTGCTGTTGCTGCGGCTGCTGCGCAGAGGGCTGCATGCTTTGATGCCCTGCGGAACCCTGTGCTTGGGAAAGCACCTGGGCCTGCGTCAAGATGTGCGCTGGCGGCAACGCATGCGGCGCCGACTGTGATGGAACCCGTTGCTGCTGGGGTATGGGTTGTGGCAGTGGCTGCATGGAGACTCCTTGTGGCTGCGGCAACGACAATGCCTGCGGTGGTGCTGTCTGTCGCGATAACATGGGCTGCAGCTGCTGCACAGACTGAGCAGTCTGCCCCTGGACAGGGCCCTGGGCCTTGGTTGGCAACTGCTGCTGCACCAACAGCCGGGCCTGGGGTATCATCCCCGCCGATGCCGCGGGACCCATGGAGTGAGCCTGCTGCTGTGGCAGGGGCATCGACCCCTGTGGCACACCTCCATGGAGCGGCCCCTGCCCACCTGCCGCATGCTGCGGCTGCGGAGCGGTCTGGTGTGCGGTCAACAAAGGCACCTGCTTCGGAGGGATGACTGGTGCAGCCAGCGTCGGCACCTGCTGGGACGGGGATGCCGCGATCTGCCTCAGCCCAACCTGCTGCTGCTGCTGCTGCTGCTGCTGCTGCTGCAACTGCTGCTGCAACTGCTGCAACTGCTGCTGCTGCAACTGCGGTGCTGCCGTTGCCTGGGATTGAGGCTGTTGCAAGGTGTGGGGCTGGGAGGTGGGCTGCTGCTGGCGAGCCAATTGCGGTTGCTGTGGCTGCAGGGTTGCCTGCTGTGGCTGCTGTTGCATTGACACCGACTGCGGTTGCTGGGGCGAAAGCCGCGATTGTTGTGCCGCCAACGTCCCTGGTTGCTGCAGTTGTCGCTGCTGCTGCTGTTGCTGTTGCTGCTGTTGCTGTTGCTGTTGCTGTTGCTGTTGCTGTTGCTGTTGCTGCTGCTGTTGTTGCTGTTGTTGTTGCTGTTGTTGTTGTTGTTGCTGTTGCTGTTGCTGTTGCTGTTGCTGTTGCTGTTGCTGTTGCTGTTGCTGCTGCTGCTGCTGCTGTTGCTGTTGTTGTTGCTGCTGTTGCTGCTGCTGCTGCTGCTGCTGCTGCTGCTGTTGTTGCTGCTGCTGTTGCTGTTGTTGCTGCGGTGGTTGTGGGTGTAGCTGAGGCTGCAGCCGCCCCACACGCGGCGTTGCAATGGGGCCCGATGCTGCCACTCCAGCACCCTGCGCGCCCCCCGGCTGCGGCGTGCTGCCTAGACCTACGCCCACCCCCGTCCCTTGCGGCACCTGGGCCATCATCCCCCCTGACACACCCTGCACCACGTAGGCGGTTCCCGGTGCATTGGGCCAGGGCCCTCCCTGTCGGCCCGGGGCAGAGGGAGCCATCCCAGCAGGGGCGCCCGGCCCACCCCCAGCCCCCATGCCTGCAGCCCCCATGGCAGCGCCCCGCGCAGCTCCTCCCACGGCCTGCTGGGTGTAGGGAGAGGGGGTTGGCACGGGCTGGCCGGGCATCCCCCCAGTGCCGGGGGCAGGGCACCGCATTGCCAGAGGTGCTGGCTTGCCCCCAGCTACCGTCACCGGGCTTTGCAGGGGGTTGCCGCTTGGTGTTCCTACTGTGACCCCCCCTGGGTGGACCACCACGTTCCCTTGAGAGCTGCCAGCAGGCCCCCTCGCTGGTGCTGCCAAGTGTGGCTGCGGCGGGGTGTGGGAGCCAGGGGTCGCCCCAGCCGATGCCTGCCCCGGTGGACCAGTGGCAGCCGTTGCGTTGGTTCCCGGGTTGGTGGCTGGCCCAGGGACAGGATACGCCGGCGATGAAGCGGTCCGTGGGGCGGGGCCACCCGTGGCAAGCCCTGAGGGCGTGGCTGCCCTGAGGGCGGGAGGGGCCGGGGCCTTGGGGGCCGCCCCCGTGTCGTCGAGCAGCTCCATGCCTTCTTTGGACGCCTGCACGCCCACACGACCCGCAAGCAAGAATGGGGCGCAACAACGGCAGCACATGGTCACCACCACCACCCGGTGCTGGTGTGTGCTGTGCCTGCGCAGGGGGATGGCACTGCACGGGACCCCCGCATCCGTCGCGACCTTGCGGCGGGGCCAGCCGTTTTAAGCCGCGTGCGTGCCAGCGGCGGTCCTGGCTGATTCCCTTCCATGCCTTTGTCCCCTGCCGGGGTGTACCACCTCGCGCACACTCCACGTGGTCGCCAGGATATGGTGTTACCCACTCATGTGTAAAGAGCAGCTATGGTCACATGACCCACCCACGTGTAAAGAGCAGCTATGTTCACATGACCCACCCACGTGTAAAGAGCAGCTCTGGTCACATGACCCACCCACGTGTAAAGAGCAGTTATGGTCACATGACCCACCCACGTGTAAAGAGCAGCTATGTTCCCATGACCCACCCACGTGTAAAGAGCAGCTATGGTCACATGACCCACCCACGTGTAAAGAGCAGCTATGGTCACATGACCCACCCACGTGTAAAGAGCAGCTATGGTCACATGACCCACCCATGTGTAAAGAGCAGCTATGTTCACATGACCCACCCACGTGTAAAGAGCAGCTCTGGTCACATGACCCACCCACGTGTAAAGAGCAGTTATGGTCACATGACCCACCCACGTGTAAAGAGCAGCTATGGTCACATGACCCACCCATGTGTAAAGAGCAGCTATGTTCACATGACCCACCCATGTGTAAAGAGCAGCTATGGTCACATGACCCACCCACGTGTAAAGAGCAGCTATGTTCACATGACCCACCCATGTGTAAAGAGCAGCTATGTTCCCATGACCCACCCACGTGTAAAGAGCAGCTATGTTCACATGACCCACCCACGTGTGAAAAGCAGCTATGGTCACATGACCCACCCACGTGTAAAGAGCAGCTATGGTCACATGACCCACCCACGTGTAAAGAGCAGCTATGGTCACATGACCCACCCACGTGTAAAGAGCAGCTATGTTCACATGACCCACCCACGTGTAAAGAGCAGCTATGGTCACATGACCCACCCACGTGTAAAGAGCAGCTATGTTCACATGACCCACCCACGTGTAAAGAGCAGCTATGGTCACATGACCCACCCACGTGTAAAGAGCAGCTATGTTCCCATGACCCACCCACGTGTAAAGAGCAGCTCTGGTCACATGACCCACCCACGTGTAAAGAGCAGCTCTGGTCACATGACCCACCCACGTGTAAAGAGCAGCTATGTTCACATGACCCACCCACGTGTAAAGAGCAGCTCTGGTCACATGACCCACCCACGTGTAAAGAGCAGTTATGGTCACATGACCCACCCACGTGTAAAGAGCAGTTATGGTCACATGACCCACCCACGTGTAAAGAGCAGCTATGGTCACATGACCCACCCACGTGTAAAGAGCAGCTCTGGTCACATGACCCACCCACGTGTAAAGAGCAGCTATGTTCACATGACCCACCCACGTGTAAAGAGCAGCTCTGGTCACATGACCCACCCACGTGTAAAGAGCAGTTATGGTCACATGACCCACCCACGTGTAAAGAGCAGCTATGGTCACATGACCTGCATCTTAAATGTCCCAAATGCCATGACAACAGGACCTATCTAACCTTCCAGACCATGGCGAACAACCTATGCCAGACCATGGTGAGCAACCTATACCCAACCATGGCGAGCAACCTATACCAGACCATGGCAAGCACCCTATACCAGACCATGGCAAGCAACCTATACCAGACCATGGCGAGCAACCTATACCCGACCATGGCGAGCACCCTATACCAGCAATGGCGAGCAGCCTATACCAGACCATGGCAAGCACCCTATACCAGACCATGGCAAGCAACATATACCAGACCATGGCGAGCAACCTATACCCGACCATGGCGAGCACCCTAGACCAGCAATGGCGAGCAGCCTATACCAGACCATGGCGAGCAGCCTATAAGAATGGACTTAAAATATTTACGCATGTCCGTGCGAGGCACAAAGCAGCCATAGGATGGCACCTGCGTGCACTGCCCCCCCACAAAGTGCCTCTGCCCCCCAGGCGCCAAAGCAGGGGCGAGATTGTTACATTGGCTATGACAGGTGGCGTGCGCGGGTACTGCGTTGTCAGCGTTCCAAGCAGACAGCATTATTACGGGAAGACAGTAACCTTGTTCATTGACCCAGCTTACTGCTTGCTTGGAGTTGGTCGACTGGTGGAGAATTGATTGGTTGATTGGTTGATTGGTTGTTTGTTTGTTTGTTTGTTTGTTTGTTTGTTTGTTTGTTTGTTTGTTTGTTTGTTTGTTTGTTTGTTTGTTTGTTTGTTTGTTTGTTTGTTTGTTTGTTTGTTTGTTTGTTTGTTTGTTTGTTTGTTTGTTTGTTTGTTTGTTTGTTTGTTTGTTTGTTTGTTTGGTTGGTTGGTTGGTTGGTTGCTTGGTTGGTTGGTTGGTTGGTTGGTTGGCTAGTTGGCTGGTTGGTTGGTTGGTTGGTTGGTTGGCTGGCTAGTTGGCTGGTTGGTTGGTTGGTTGGTTGGTTGGTTGGTTGGTTGGTTGGTTGGTTGGTTGGTTGGTTGGTTGGTTGGTTGGTTGGTTGGTTGGTTGGTTGGTTGGTTGGTTGGTTGGTTGGTTGGTTGGTTGGTTGGTTGGTTGGTTGGTTGGTTGGTTGGTTGGTTGGATGGTTGGATGGTTGGTTGGTTGGTTGGTTGGTTGGTTGGTTGGTTGGTTGGTTGGTTGGTTGGTTGGTTGGTTGGTTGGTTGGTTGGTTGGTTGGTTGGTTGGTTGGTTGGTTGGTTGGTTGGTTGGTTGGTTGGTTGGTTGGTTGGTCGGTTGGTGGGTCGGTGGGTCGGTCGGTCAGTCGGTCGGTCGGTCGGTCGGTCGGTCGGTCGGTCGGTCGGTCGGTCGGTCGGTCGGTCGGTCGGTCGGTCGGTCGGTCGGTCGGTCGGTCGGTCGGTCGGTCGGTCGGTCGGTCGGTCGGTCGGTCGGTCGGTCGGTCGGTGGGTCGGTGGGTCGGTCGGTCGGTCGGTCGGTCGGTGGGTCGGTGGGTCGGTGGGTCGGTCGGTCGATCGGTCGGTCGGTCGGTCGGTCGGTCGGTCGGTCGGTCGGTCGGTCGGTCGGTCGGTCGGTCGGTCGGTCGGTCGGTCGGTCGGTCGGTCGGTCGGTCGGTCGGTCGGTCGGTCGGTCGGTCGGTGGGTCGGTCGGTCGGTGGGTGGGTGGGTGGGTGGGTGGGTGGGTGGGTGGGTGGGTGGGTGGGTGGTCGGTCGGTCGGTCGGTCGGTCGGTCGGTCGGTCGGTCGGTCGGTCGGTCGGTCGGTCGCTCGGTCGGTCCCTGGCTTGGTCGGTCGGTCCGTCGGTCGGTGATTCGGTCGGTTGGTCGGTCGGTCGGTCGGTCGGTCGGTCGGTGAATGGGTGGGTGGGTGGGTGGGTGGGTGGGTGGGTGGTGGGTGGGTGGGTGGGTGGGTGGGTGGGTGGGTGGGTGCGTGGGTGGGTGGTTGGTTGGTTGGTGGGTGGATGGGTGGGTGGGTGGGTGGGTGGGTGGGTGGGTGGGTGGGTGGGTGGGTGGGTGGGTGGGTGGGTGGGTGGGTGTGTCAGTACGTACAGCAAGCACGTTTGCTAGTTTGGCTGCTCAATTGTTGTTTACTATCTGGTTGGTTGCTGGTTCGTATTGGAGGGGAGTGGCATGGCTCCCTCCACGGCCGCTGGCTGGCTTACCAATCGCACAAACTCCAGAGTGAAGAGCGACGCGGCCGTCTGGAGTACGCCACACATGGGGTCAGCAAGGGGTCGACGAGGGGTCAGCAAAGGGTCAACAAGGGGTCAGCAAAGGGTCAACAATGGGTCAGCAAGGGGTCAAGAAGGGGTCAGTAAAGGGAAGCCCGACGGTGGGAGCCGCCACCGCCGCCGACAGAGACACCACGCGTCTGCCGATGTTGCGACCCGATGGCAAGGCAGACCGCACACACGCGCCACAATCTTTTGTTGGCGAGCAAAGGAAGAAGAGCCATCATACAGGCGCAGCCATGCAGCCACAACCTGCAGCACCACTCGCCCTACAGGCAGCACCCACAGCCGCGGGGCATTGCGCACGCTCACGCAGCCCGGATGGCACATGCATGCCGTACATCCCTGGCACGCTCCCTTGCCAGAGAATAGGGGCAGGTCAGCCACAGACGTCCATGCAAGACTCATAGAGTGTGCGTTGTGTCTGTAGGTGAGCGTTGCACCCATCAATGAAGCAGACAAGGTGACACATGAACCGCAACACCCACCCATCAAAAAGGGGGCATGGGTGCTGCCCAGGCGTGCGTCTGCCTAGATTGCCTGGTTGCGTGCATGACACCTCCCGCGTGTTCGGGCGCGAGGGGACTGCAGCCTATCAACAAAGCGGAGACCCCCGACCCACGCACTAATGAGCCTTGGCATGCACACAGGGAGGGGGGGCATACGTTCCGAGTTGGTGGATACGTGACGGTGTGGACATACACCGCTCATGACACGAACCTTAAAACCAAGTCTAACGCTTCCCACCGGCACAATTCCAGGTACCAATACTACAGCTCCAAAACAAGCGGGAAATGGGTGCTACCCCATCCTGGGTGCCACTTCTGACAGGACGGGTGTGCTTGTCGCATCTCTGTGGCTGAGACGTCCTTGGGGAGGACGCCAGGTGGTGGAACCAGGCGAGCGCCACCCACCATGGAACCCATCTGGGGCAGGAAGATGTTCCGCAGAAGAGCGCGGTTGGGGGACCCCGCATCCGTGCTGGTGCTGGCAAACGCCCCTTCCTCCTCGGCCGCCCCACCCGAGGACCCTCCGGCCCCCTCTCGCGCGGTGGTCGCGGGCGATGCCCCGGCGGGTGGCGAGGGGCCTGGCGGCGGTGCCTGGGGCCCCTCGCTCAGGTGGAGGATGATGTCCACCAGGGGCTCCCCATGGCGGGCGCGCACGACCAGGTAGCTGTACAGGGAGCTGGGGGCGGCTGCCGCGGCCGTTGTGGGCACAGCAGCTGGTACCGCTGGGTAGGATGAGGGGCCCGCGGTGGCGCCGGCACCTGGCAACCCCCGCGCATACAGAGTGTGGATAGCATGAAGCACAAGGCAGTTACGTGGTGTGTTTCGCAGGTCCTCCAGTGGATGCGTATGGTAGTACAAGATCTATTGAGGGAGCTTGCACAGAAGGCGTAGGGCTCTCTCACCTAGCAACATGCCACAAAAGCCCCAAAGCTACATGATTTCGACCTACTTCCCCCCATTTGAAATGCTTCTTTAGCTACCACCACCCTAAAACGGATCCTTCTCTCAACTTGTAGTGGCAGCTGCTCCTCCTGGGAAGCCGATGATAGTGGCCACCCATGCAGCGCGTCGCGTGCAACTGGGTGCTGCTCCCCAGGGCCCCAGAGCCCCTACTGTGGGACATGCAGGTGCCGATTCCCCGTCACCATGAGCAGGAGGGCACCACGGGATCCCATTCATGCGAGCTAAAACAGCAAGCGCACATGCCACTGCCTATCAACAAGATGTGCCCAAAAGCATAGCAGCTGGAGCACCCGTACAGGAAATGTTCAGATACAGGGAACGGTACTAGTGAAACAGGGGGTGTAGAGCCACCCAAATAACACAGGGTGCAGGGCACCACGCGCCCGCTGGCACGAAGGTCATGCCCATGTGTACGCACGGACACCCACAGAAAGCAGTGCAGCCAGGAACGTCTGCCACATGATTGCTCATGCATCAGGGACCCTGCGCGCCACTTGTTGACAGCAAAGCAGTGCAGCCAGGAACGTCTGCCGCATGCTTGCTCATGCATCAGGGACCCTGCGCGCCACTTGTTGACAGCGAGGATAGTTCGCCTGCCCTCAGGTACCTGAAGTTTGAAATTTAAGGGTTCGCTTCCAAGGAGGTCTGTGGGGGCCTGCCAGCCACTGCCTGCCTGCCAACACACTCGCTTCGTTGTGTACGTCCACCCCCCACTAAACGGCGGCGCGTGTACGTCCACCCCCCACCAAACGGCTGCCGCACGGGGGCTCTGGTTGGCCGCGCGCACACAGTGGACCCAGAGGACACAAAACAGGGGGATGACACGAGCCGAGCATTGCCAGCTTGACATAGCAACCGGGACCCGCCGGAAGATGAGTGAACCACATGGTTTTACCGCTACGTTTATCCCTTTCAGTCCCTGGCGAATCCCCACCCCCCCTGGCGCTTTCCCTCCCTCAGAATGAAGATAAAAGATGTGTCCGCTCGTGGCCGCGTACCCTGTGCTGCGGCAGCTGCTGCCGCTGGATGGACGGCGGCGGTGCCCGAACTTGTGCTGGCATTCGCGGTGATTCCTGGCTGGAAGTGCAGCACGCGGGGGCGGCAGGGAACACCCCCGGCGGCCGCCGATGCCACCGTGCCCGAGGGGGCGGGGGCGGCAGGCGTGGGGGTGGATGGGGTGGATCCTGCTGCCACCGGGGGTGTCAATGCAGGCCCTGATGCCCCCGGGAGCGCCCTTGTGAGCTGCAAGGGGGGAGGTGGCGGGCCACCAATACCACCTGGCACACTGGTCTGTAGCCACAGCAGGTGATCGGGGGGGGGCAACCCCGCGGTGTCGGTGACCAGCTTAGCCAGCGCAGCGCTGATGGCCTGAGCATTGGCCACGTGGAGGCGAGCCGGGGGGGCTGCGGCGGAGGGCTTCTTGGCGCTCGGGTCATGCAGGCGGTACCTGAGGGGGAAACGGGAGCGGCATTTCAGCGAGTGCACGTGTGTGCCCTCATGTCAGTCACAAGGCACACTTGTCAGCCGTAAGGCCCTCGCAGCGGTCTGGGTGGCTGTTCATCCCCATATGAGGGGGCCTTGCACTCGTCGGAAAGCGGCAGGCATGTGGTAGAGGATGCGTGGTCCGAGCACACGGACCGCCCGCTGCTTTGGCACCCGGCATGCCCAGCGATGATGATGAACGTATTCATGGCTCTTCATCACAGAGGTAGCCGACCTGACCCACGCCACCACGCCCCACCCGCACGTCCAGCCCCACGGACATGCGCACGCTTGATGGAAAAGGTCGGATGGGCCTCACTGTCTACAGAACACAGCTATGGGGCAATGCAAAAACTAGATTTTCAAATGCACACACCGCCTTACCCCAGCTGCCCCTCTACTTTCAACCACGGCCACAGGACGCGGCATGTCGCGGTGCATCTCGCACAGCCAAGAGAGCTTGGCCAGCCACCGCCACATCAAGCTGCCATAACATGGCGGCTGCACCCAACAACCCCACAACACAACACAGTGACTGCCACCCAATAAATTGCGATGTGCAGGCAGGCAACTGATGCAGGTGCAAAACAACAACATGCCACATGTCCACACATCGTCATCGCCATAACCATTGTCATCATCATGCTCCTCGTCGTCGTCGTCGTCGTCGTCGTCGTCGTCGTCCTCCTCCTCCTCCTCCTCCTCCTCCTCCTCCTCCTCCTCCTCCTCCTCCTCCTCCTCCTCCTCCTCCTCCTCCTCCTCCTCCTCCTCCTTCTCCTCCTCCTCCTCACCACCACCACCATTATGACCATAACCATCATCACTTACTTCTTGACAAGGCTCAGCAGCGTCGGCACACTTGCCACCTGGCCATCGGGACCAACCGCCGCAACCAAGGGGGGCACTGACGTGGACGCCGCCACCCCCGGAAACCCCGCGCCCCCATGGTCAATCCCAGGGGTCGGGATGAGGCCTGCGGCCAGGCTGGCGTCATCGGCCCCCAAGCTGGCAGCACCCACCGCACCACCCTGCGATACCCCGCCCTTTCGTCCCTTTTGGGGCCCAGCTTCCGTGGCTGTGCCCGGCCTCTTGATACCCGCACCGGTTGCCACGTTGCACCCAGCGGCGCCAGAACCCTTGGTGGTGGCCACAGCATTAGCTACCGGCTGCTCCTTGTTGATTGTCAAGCCAGGGACCACGCCAGGCCCTACAAGGCGCGCCCCTGGGCCACTCACCGGCCCAACAGGCATCGTCCCACGCCCCTGCCCGGGTGCACTCCCCACGGGCTGCTGCATGTGCCCCCCTGGCCCCTGCAGCGGCACCATCAGGGTGCCCTTGCTGGCGATTACCTTCGGGCCACCCTTCTTGTTGCTAGCCGCTGCCCCGACCTTGGTCATCCCCATCTCCACGACACCCCCCCGCGGTGGCAGCGGCATGACCGCATGGGCGGACGGCAGCAGCGGTGGCACCGGCCCAGACCCCACGTCGCCGCTGCCGGGCTGCATAGCTCCCGGGTGGCCCACGCCGATCCCATGTGCCTGAGACTGGGCTGCGAGCAGGTGGGGCAGTGGCAGCGCCAACTGCGGCAGCAAGTGTAGGGGGAACAGGTGGGGGGGCGCTGCCTGTACGCGGTTCGGGCGTGCGTCAGGGTGGACGAGTGCGCCTCGGTAGGACACGTGGCGAGGCAGGCCCAGCTGGGACTTGCCCTGTAGGGAACCCACATGGCAGACAGGCGCACCATGAAACCGTTTCTCAGCTGACAAGTGGGGCACGGCCGGGCACAGCTGGTGACTGATGCAGGGTCCCAAGGGTCCACTTGGGGGGACGTGAGGAACTGCGCGCATTTGACGTCAATAGATTAAGAATGCCTGATGCAACTGAAGCAAACGCTAGAAGACATGGGTATGGGAACCCGGGGCATAAAGAGGCGTGGGGAGGCATGGGGAGGTGTGGGGAGGCATGGAAAAAAGGCATGGAGAGGCATGGGGGAGCGTGGGGAGGTGTGGGGAGGCATGGGGGGGCGAGGAGGGGCGTGGAGGGGCGTGGGGAGGCATGGGAAGGTGTGGGGAGGTGTGGGGAGGTGTGGGGAGGTGTGGGGAGGTGTGGGGGGGCATGGGGAGGCGTGGGGAGCCATGGGGGGCGTGGCGAGGCGTGGGGAGGCAAGGGGAGGCCATGGGGAGGCGTGGGGGGGCATGGGGAGGCATGGGAAGGTGTGGGGAGGTGTGGGGAGGTGTGGGGAGGCAAGGGGAGGCATAGGAAGGTGTGGGGAGGTGTGGGAAGGTGTGGGGAGGCAAGGGGAGGCAAGGGGAGGCAAGGGGAGGTGTGGGGGGCATGGGGAGGCGTGGGGAGCCATGGGGGGGCGTGGCGAGGTGTGGGGAGGCGTGGGGAGGCATGGGGAGGCATGAGGTGGCATGGGGGGGCGAGGAGGGGCGTGGGGGGGCATGGGGAGGTTTGGGGAGGCAAGGGGAGGTGTGGGGAGGCATGGGGAGGCCATGGGGAGGCGTGGGGGAGCGTGGGGAGGCGTGGGAAGGCGTGGGGAGGCATGAGGCGGCATGGGGGGCGAGGAGGGGCGTGGGGGGCATGGGGAGGCATGGGAAGGTGTGGGGGGGCATGGGGAGGCATGGGAAGGTGTGGGGAGGCGTGGGGGAGCGTGGGGAGGCGTGGGAAGGCGTGGGGAGGCATGAGGCGGCATGGGGGGGCGAGGAGGGGCGTGGGGGGGCATGGGGAGGCATGGGAAGGTGTGGGGGGGCATGGGGAGGCATGGGAAGGTGTGGGGAGGCGTGGGGGAGCGTGGGGAGGCGTGGGGAGGCATGAGGCGGCATGGGGGGCGAGGAGGGGCGTGGGGGGGCATGGGGAGGCATGGGGAGGTGTGGGGAGGTGTAAGGAGGCAAGGGGAGGTGTGGGGAGGCATGGGGAGGCATGGGGGTGCGTGGGGAGGCAAGGGGAGGCCATGGGGAGGCGTGGGGGGGCGTGGGGAGGTGTGGGGGGGCATGGGGAGGCAAGGGGAGGCATGGGGAGGCGTGGGGGGGCGTGGGGAGGTGTGGGGAGGTGTGGGGAGGCAAGGGGAGGCGTGGGGAGGCATGGGAAGGCATGGGGGTGCGTGGGGAGGCGATGGGGAAGTGTAAGGAGGCCTGGGGGGGCATGGGGAGGCATGGGGAGGCATGGGGACGTGTGGTGATGTATGGGGAGGCATGCGCCGGCGTGAGGGGGGCAACCGCACATGCTTGCCATCCTCCTCAGAGCAGCATGCACACGGCATGCGCATCAGGAACACATACATGCAGATCATTCCCAATCCCTCCAAAAGATGAAGTGGGGTAATGCGATGCAAGGGCACGGAGCATGGCACATGCGGGCAGGGTCGTCATCAAATGATGCCAACGCGGCGGCAAGAAAACAAGCTCGGCAGCCCCCGTGCGCCCCTGCCATGACATGGGCCATGCTACTGGCATGTGAGAAAAGGAAAGCGGGGACACGACAAAATCAGAATACAATCAAGGGACGACATAAAACAACAATATTTAACAGCAAACACGAGGCGGCACATCCTATGTAACAGTAAACAATGGGAAAAGATCGATCGACTGGCGCCGAAAGGGACAACCGTGCCATGGGAAACCGCGGATGCCGGCATGTCGGCAGGCCCAGACAACGCATGGCTGCGGACTGTGTCCAGCGCATGGGCTTGCAGCAAGGGCACGCACGTGGTGGTAGTGCGCCAGCGAGGCGAGCCGCAGCACATCCGGCGTGCGCGCGAGGCAGAGCGCGGGCTGCAGTGCCTTGAGGAGCGCTGCTTCTGTCGCCTGCAACCGCCAGGACAAGAAGGACAGCAATGACACGCGCCATCACCGAAGGGCACAGCGCCGTTACTGGAGGGGCAGCGGGCCCAGCCATGCGTCACCTACGACAGTAGCGGTCATGACTGGTGTCTAGTTGTTGTCTAGTCACACTCTCTATTGATCCACCGCTCTGTATTAAGACAGACATCGCCATGACTAGAAGCTGAAGAACAGCAAGCCAAGACATCGTCCGGGGCCAGGTGGGCGGCCCAGCAAACACATCAGCGCAGCTGGTGGTGGGAAGCAGCAGAGAGGCAGCTGGCAGCACAAGACGGCGCGCGTCGAGCAACAAGAGGCCCAAGACGGTCCGCAATATCATGGACCGAGGCCGCCTGCTGGATGGCAAGACTGCTAACGACAGAGGGCAATAGCACAACCCTGTTGATATGCTGCTATGTCTGCACAGGGAATATGCAATGGAGGTTCAGATCACACTTACAAGAGCATATGACTTGGCCATTCCTCCACATAGAAAAAATGTACGCACACTCTGCCCTCCCAAGTATTCACACAGAACGTTCTATTTGGGAGCATTCTGCACATGCATACTCCAGTGAAGCACATGTGGAGGATGACTCCGCGCATCCGCCCCATCCTGGCACACACGTAGGGAGTAACTGCAGGCGGACCAGCGGGGCACGGCACCACCTGAAAAGCCTGACTGCCCCTCGCGGCTATTCACCAGCCATCAGCAAGCTTCCGCAGCACGGCTCTCGCCACACCACAGGCAAGCTAACAAAACCACACAACCGGCTCATGGGCGTACAAGGCCCCATCAGGGCCCTGGACACGGCAGCAGGGTGGGGGCAGGTGGCACGTACCAGCGCGTCAGCGTAGTCGACGTCGGGCGGCGCCAGCTGCTCCACCTGCGCGCAGATGCTGGCCATACCGGCGCGCAGCAGCAGGCGGTGGACCACGGGCCGGGCCTGCGCGCACGCGCCAAAGAGCGACGCGGTGGGGGCGCTGCCACCCCCGCTGGGGTGGTGGCCGCCGGCACCTGGGCCCCCATGGGAGGGGCCGTGCTGGTGCAGGGGCGATGCTGCTTGGGGTATGAGGTCCCGGTAGTCTCTCACCTGCAGGGGGGGCAGCTCATGTTGCGGCGAAAACGTACACGCAGTACCGATGCAGGTGGGGCGGGTCAAGGGAATGGGGGAGCTCCCATGTTTTGAAGGGCGCGTTGACAAGTGCATGGGGAGCATACCAGCGCCCGCCAGCCCTGGGACTTCCAAAGCCCAGCCAAGATAGGCAGCCCAGGGGAGCTGACAGGCGAGATAGCATCGCGGCGTGCTGGTCCAGGCATGTTGGGATTAGCCCTGCCTTGCGACCGTGAGGAGCCAACGGTATGACGATGGCCGGGCAGACCCCGGGGTAATCCATGGTGAGAGATAGTTCTGACCAAAGCCTCACGCATGGTGGACTTGTGCTACCTGCTACCACCCACAGGGCATGCCACGTGGGTGCGGTCAGGCCAACGTTTCCAAGGCTCCCCCGCGCACGCAACGCCCATGCGGCCCATCCCTCCTCGTTACTGCCAACGTACCGTGTGGGTGACAGCTGGCACAACGGCGGGCATTAGGCCACAGCACCAGTAGATTCTCGGAGCGGAGAGCAGTGTGCATGTGCATGGCCCAATCACGTTTTCTTGTTTGTTCCTGCTGGCGTGAACACAGGACCTGCCTATCACACAAACCGCTGCAGGGCAGTGGGCACCGTCCACGAGTACCGCGTGCACCAGGGACCCACGCAAGCAAGCGGCAACGCAGGAAGGGCGGAGGACCATGCGCCATGACAGGGGCACCGCCGCATGGTTGCCAATCCCCCTCTTCCTAGCACACCCACAGTGGCCGCACCTCCACCGCCAGGAAGCCGTCCACCAGGGCCGGCGGCGCGCCCAAGTCCATCAGCGCGGCAGGGATGATGCCCAGGTCGATGGACTGGGGGACCCACACCGCCCGGTGCCGCGTCACCATCCCGCGCCCACCAGCATCCCGCCGCCAGGGGCGCATCATCCGGCCATGGGGGAAAACAAAACAAAGGCCATGCAAGGGCGAAGCACAATAAGCCATGCTCACCCGGGCGTGGCAACATGCAGCCAATATGGGGCGTGCGGAGGAAGCAGCCACCACCAGTATCATTAGGTGGAGAAGAGCCCGCAATTGGCACACGCGGGGGGGAGTGGGGCGGTGGGGAATGTGGCTCTAAGGTGTTTTAACCACCCACACTACCCACGCGCGCCTACAAATAGGACGTTGTCTTCCTGGAATGACTTGTTCACACACGCCCCCCAGGAATGCACTACGTCATTTGACAGTGTCAGTAGCAAGGGATGTAGTGACCCTGGGGCCACGACGGATGCAGGTGCCTCCCAGGGGGCCGGCCTGCACGTCCGCAAGCTCAGCGATGCCATGTGGCAACAGCAGGATGATGCGGACACCAGCAACCCAAGCTCATGGATCAACGACCACCCAGTCAGCAGGGCAAGTGCCCCTACGACGATAGGCATGCCCGCATCCATCCCAGGGTGGTACCCTCAGGCTGGCTCCTGTTGCCAGGCCTGCAAACGTCCCAAGCAAGCAAGAAGCATGCCAACGAGTGGTGAAACACGGGCCCCGTCCCCACCCAGTGCCCACCGCCACTCACCCGCAGCAATGCCTTGGCCGTGCGGTCGTAAGGGTAGGGCAGCACGCCCATGGTCGCGGCCGCGTTGGGGACAGGCTTCTGCACGCGCCACGCATCGCACCACACACACAGGCACGCATGAACAACCCCAGCCCCGACCCCAACCCCAACCCAACCCCAGTGCCAACCCCAGCGCCAACCCAATCACCACCACCCCCATAACAACCCCCATCTGACCCCCATCCCACTCCCAACCCCACTTCCCTCACAGGTGAAAGGAGCCATGGCATCGGGCCACCATGCAGAGAGGCCGTAGGAATGTTCCACAGCGTGCATGCGACCTTCAGTTTGGCATACTGGCCCGGTCAGCTGTCTAGCGGTGGCAACGTGGCCAGATGTATGGACGTGGCCAGATGATGGAGGTTGCATGGGATGATCAGACCACAGCGTGGCCAGCAGGCCATCCCCGACCTACAACCCACAGATTGGAGGGCCACACGGCGGCTGCAAACGACAAAACCACTTCCCTAAAATAACCGAAACAAGAGGTGGAGAATCACTAGAAATGAAGGCAGTCATTGGAGCCTCTCCTAAGGTGCCAGAGCCATGCGCTTGGCTACCCTGAGATGCCACCACAGTGCGGGCATGCCAACACGGCGCGGGCACGAAAGGACATTGCGGAGCATCCAGGTGCAGATCGCTACAAGGGGGGTGGCAGGGGACATGCTTGGCGTGCACGGGCAAGGATGATCCTGGGGCGCGACCACACCACGGGGCGGGGACGTCATGGTAGCAATGCCGACAAGCTCAGCTCAGGGTGGGCAAACACAGGCACAGCCAATAGGTAATTTGGTCATGCCGGCCTGTTCCAGCAGGACAGGAGCACTGGCCGCAGCGCACGCCGCGGCCAGCCCTTGCATGTAATGCGTGGGAAGCGACATAGGCATTTACCACCCACAAGTTTGTGGGGGCAAATGCTGTCATTTCAGCCGATCCGTAGCCAGGGCACCAGCATACACAACGCAACCAAGACGTGACGGGGGCTAAAAGAGTGGCACATTGTCATGAGCAGAAAGGAGGGATTCCCTGGTACTCGCACGGACCATGGAGCAGCCACAGAATAACACAGTCGACGGAGTAGTGATTGTGTGGTTACTGTAACGCCTGAAAGAAACCAACAGGACGGATGACAGCAGGCTAATGCCGGCAAGCAGTGTCGCTTTGCCGCGCGTGATGATGTCGTACATGTGACCGTGGTAGGCCACACATCAACAAACATGACAAGACCAGCATGGCCCCTGCCACTGGGGTGTCCTGGCGACACTCCAAGTGGCTTGTGCAGCGCTCCATGCCACCCGTGCGGCGCGCACCTTGGCGTCGTACTCGGACAACGTGAAGCCGTCTGGGAAGAGGCTGACCACAAGTGAGGGGACGACGTCGGCCGCCGCGCACTCCAGGTCCATGGCAAACGTGCCTGCGCAGTGCGGCATGATGCACACAGGTTTGTTGACAAATGATATCACAATATTCCCAACATGGCGTGTTGGTACACCGCCCCGCTTGCATAACGGGGCTCGTTGGCATGACCAATACAACAGGCCACCGGCAGGTGAGCGGTAAGTGTGCACATGCAACGTGGGCATCATGGTGCCAATAGCCCAGACCCCACGCCTGGTGCAAGGGTAACATACTTGGAACAGATCCGGTGTGCGCAGGCCCCAAGGTTTTGCAACCCAATTTACAACAAAGCACATTAACCATGAACAAAATGTCTTCTGGCCACACAAGGTTGATTCAAGAGTCGCGGCAGCCCTCTTGTCTGGTGATGGACCATGCCTGACTTGGCCACTGTACCTGGTGGAGGCTATCCCTTGGCGTGCATGATCTATCAACGGCTGCTTTGGGGGGCGATGGCAGATGATCTATCAACGGCTGCTTTGGGGGGGGTGGCAGATGATCTATCAACGGCTGCTTTGGGGGGCGATGGCAGATGATCTATCAACGGCTGCTTGGTGGCAGATGATCTATCAACGGCTGCTTTGGGGGGCGATGGCAGATGATCTATCAACGGCTGCTTTGGGGGGGGGGTGGCAGATGATCTATCAACGGCTGCTTTGGGGGGGGGGTGGCAGATGATCTATCAACGGCTGCTTTGGGGGGCGATGGCAGATGATCTATCAACGGCTGCTTTGGGGGGCGATGGCAGATGATCTATCAACGGCTGCTTTGGGGGGCGATGGCAGATGATCTATCAACGGCTGCTTTGGGGGGCGATGGCAGATGATCTATCAACGGCTGCTTTGGAAGGGGGGTGGCAGTGCGCGCCAACTGTTCTTGTGCGGGCGAAGCAAGAGCGCCCTTGCCAGGTCAAACCCAAGCATCTTGCCTGGTTGTGCCAAAACACTGCGCAGGAGACAGCGCTTGCCTCACACCTCTGTCATGGCGCCACATCGTATTGGCCACATAATGTCGGCCCCCGCGTTCCCTAGGGCGCGCATACAGGGATGCAGAAACGAATGGGAGGACGGACAGGCAGGGTTCTGCCACCTGCTGTGCCCAGGTACACCCATCCTGCAGGCAGCCACCATGGCTGACCACATGGCAGTGCCCAGATATGCATGGGAGCAGCGCCCACCGAGGCCCGTCGCCAGTACACCTCTCACGCTCCCAATACATCACACCCTGCGGTGGAGCCCGGGCAGCCAACCGCTTAAGTACAGGGGGTCCAAGCAACCTGCGCTCAAGCATGGCGCCGTTTGCCTCATCGGATAAGCAGCTTTAGCTTTCTTCCATGCACAAACCCCTTCGCAGCTGGCCTCAAGAAAATTTATCCTCTATGACAGCTGCCGTGATGTGTGCTCTGTGCAGGTGCTCAAGCGGGCAACCAGGCGCCCTGCACATTCCCAAGCGCGTCCTTTGTATCTTTTGCACCGCCCATGTGCCAGACTGGTATCCCACCAACGAGGGCAGCACGCGACATCCCACCGACGAGGGCAGCACGTGACATCCCACTGACAAGGGCAGAACGCGACATTCCACCGAGGAGGGCAGCACGCAACAACCCACCGACAAGGGCAGCACGCGACATCCCACCGACGAGGGCAGTGCGCGACAACCCACCGACGAGGGCAGCACGCGACAACCCACCGACGAGGGCAGCACACGACATCCCACCGATGAGGGCAGTGCGCGACAACCCACCGACGAGGGCAGCACGCGACAACCCACCGACGAGGGCAGCAAGCAGGGGCCAGAAAAGTAGGCGCCTAGTGGCTTCCCATCTACTGCTTTGCCGCAAAACAGGCCAAGTACCTTCCGTAAGGCCACGTGCCAGCTGTAAAACTGCGCCTTTGCCACCTAAGGGCCACTCAGTGAGTAAAGGCACCATGCAGAATCGCTGAAAGGAAGGAAACTGAAGACAAGGAAGGAGGGCAGATGGTGCGGAAATAGGGCTCTTAACACGGGAGGGATAAAACCGTGCGAAGCATGTGGCGAACAATTTACAATATCCTTTTTCTTCGCTATATGCAGGACATCTCGTACTACAAAAGGGCAGCTTCGTATCAAAGAAAATCCCACGCACTTGCAAACTTGAAACAAATGCGCTCTGTGTTCCCGTGACGTGTCCCTTACTATGTTTGCTTTCCTCAATAAAACCATGCTAAAGATCTTGATTCGTACGATAATAAAGCCATGGCTTACCGCTTCGGAATCTTGCATCAGAGCACCGGATCTCTGCACGACGCTTGCGCAGTTGGGAAAGAATGCGCGGAGTGCTATCAACTTGTCGGAGTTGCTTGTCCTGTACACAACAAATCGTAGACACCACATGCCCTGCGGTCAACCGCATGACTGATGTAACCAAATTTGATGAGCAGAACCAGCATTTGAGGGGACGCGGGTGCACTCAACAACAGAATTTGCTTACATGACCGGTAGTTGAACTCTCTTTAAGAGAATCTCCTCGCTTTCGCTTCACTCCTGCCCACGTCTTGTGCTCGAAACCGTGTTGATGAGCAATTGTTGGCAGATCATCAACCGTGGTAACTTTCGCGCTGACCAATGGCTTTAATTGGGACGACCGTTGTTTAACTTTGCGAGTAATTGAGAACGAAATTGCTGGCATCTTGAGTAACACAGTCAGACGGCTGCAGCGGAACCATGCGTTTTACATAGGCGCACAGCTATGCTGCTGCTCTTCCCTGCTAGCAGAGCATATCAAGAGCCTGCATCCGTGAGCAGGGGCCATCCGGCACGCACAGGAATAATCGACTACTTCATCCATCGACGTAGATCGCGCGTTTCCATCGCAGAAAATTTCGTAACTAACAATTATATGTTTCGCTGAAATTTTCTACACGTGTGCAGGACTGCAGGGGGTTCTGCCTTGTGATAGGCAATCATCGTATAACAGCATTATTTTTCGCGAGTGTTGATTCGCGGCTATGGCGTGCACGGGAACGGCCAAGCACAACTGCAAGTTTCGGGGGAACTCGCTCTTACTGTGGCTATGACCGGCGTGGGATCCAACTGAACTGAACTGAACTGGACTTATCATAGGACTGGTGCTGTTCATAGTCAGCGACGACAGAGCAAGAAATGCCACGTGGCAGATTCCTGATTAATCACATCTCAACTCTCGATTTACAAAAGCCTCGATTTCCGATCGAGGCTTTTCCAGTCCAGGCGGGTCCAGGCATAATCTCGAATTAACGCGAGGCCATGACAGCCATGACGGGGCGAGCTACCAGACCGACTTCAAATTTAGAAGTGGCAGGCTACAACAGTCGAGGGCACTAAATCAGCGAGAAATCGTAGCTTGGCCTGAAACGGGCACTCCTGGCCTGTCTTATTTGCGCTATTCTCCCCGCTTTCTCCCCTTCACAAAAGGTGGCGGTCAGAGCGAAGTTAATCAAAATTCAACATAATACTTTGTCTGTGTAACAAAGAATGAGAGATGGTAGACAGCAGTTTTAATGATTTTTAACGCAAAGCCTGTGGCGGTTAAATATTTGGAAAGAGCCCCTTTATTCTTTTGTATTTACCCTCGGTAGTTATCTCTGCAGGGAGCACACAATGATCAAATGGATGGGCGGACACCGGAAAAAATGGAAAAAGGTACAGGGTCACCGGCGTAGCTTAGGATGCGGGTGTACTGCCTTTTGAATAACTTCAGTACGCACCTGGTGGGTCACTTACAATCCTAACCAGTTTTACTTCCCCTGGTCGCTTGCGTTTTCATGTGCAGACGAAGGAAAATATCGAATCAAAGCAGCGGGAATTCTTTGCCCATATGCGATCCGCAAAGGACTCTCGTCAATCGCTGGATATTCTCGGCCTTCAGGCTTTGATGGCATCAAATTTGATACCCTCTCAGGACTACGCCAATCGGACAGCGAGCAGTGCAGGGGCGAGCTCTGGATTGCAGTTGCTGAGGCAGCGGCCAAGCCCCAAAGGCAAGCGCATCCGCAATGCGATTGCCCCAGTTCAAGACGCGGTTCGCAAATATTCATTAAGGTTGCTTCTTAAAATGCCTTTGACAATAGCGTAAGCTCTAGACACGACGCATAACTGACCGATGACATCAGTTGGGGTTGTCATTACAGTGTGGTCGTGCTATATCCCAAAATCTGTCCAATGATGTTCGCGACCCTTTGTGCTTGCCAACAGCTGCAAAGGGAAAGCAAAAATCTTCTTCGGACAACACAGAGCCCTTTAAAGTCGCGGATAAAGGTCCGTTGATATCTCCCTAGGGTGCTGTTGCTCCTTGCCAATAAGTTTCAAGATCCCTTGGGGTGTGAGGGGAACGCAGTGAAATTGTAGCTCTGTTAAGGTTGTCGTACTTGGCAAGCCACATTTGGTTCTTCTTCTGAACGAGCAGTGCCTTTGCAATGGTGGTGTCCTTCCCATTGTTTCAGTTGTGGAGGAGAGTGTCGGTGTATTGGCAAAGCGGTCAGTAATCCTACCAGGCTTGGAAACTGGTCAGCGGAGCAGGTCGCCAGCACGTGATGATGCCGCGACAAAGCCAGAAGGTACGACACTGGTGTTTGCTGCCATTGTAAGGCTATTACAGGCACACTTCGTACATTCAAGTTTTATTGCACCTAGCCGAAAACCTGAAATCGATTTCCCGCATCTTGTATTCAGGCCATAATCTGCAAGTCCATTGTTGCACTTACAATAATGCGTCTTCTATGCGACATAAGCAAAGTTTTTAATGTTTCTGGCAAGAGCCTCTTGCATCTCATGGATGAATGGCGGCTGTTTCAGTAAATGCATCGCGACCAAACAAGTTGGCACTGGAAGAGCCATCTAGCTGCAGCGGCAATCGCTGGCAGTTTCCCGAGCCGCTTCTGGAGGACTTTGACGTTATCGCAGCGCCCAAGGCTTGTCCATCGCAAGATCCCCCATCACAAGCAGGGTCGCCTCCCCAGGTAACTTACCAAGCTCTATGTGTTCATTAGCCTCGTATTGACGGGCTGCTGCACGTAAGAAGTGTACTAGCCATTTTGACGTGCTAAAAGCTGGTCCTAGGCACAAGTGCCTGTAACAACTGTAATATGCGATCTGCCATTGTGACGGACGGTTTGGTGATCGCCTATGATGTTGCAATAGGATGTGTCATCATAGGTGACAAAATCTGATTCCTGATCTTATTCGTCATCCATGGTTATGCTGCCTAAGTTTTGGTACCATGGATGCACTTGCCCTTTGCTGGCTCTGGGTATACCATCCACGATTTCGTTGGACAATGCTGACGCATCTGTACGTGCCAATGTGCGCTTTTAACTCATTGTCCTCTCTCAGGATTGCATCTACTGGACAAGGGTGGAGCAGTCCCTGCCAGACGGCAACAGTTTCATGGGCCCTGCGGGTAGGCAGCTACCCCAAAGCAGGGCGCGGCTCCACAGGGGAGGGCTAGGCATGGGTCATAACGCCCAGAGAATGTCTCCGGAAGCTGGAAATGATGTCTGTGCGCCCTTCCACAGTCCTATGGGAGACAAGGTGCCTGGCGAGAACCTTTTTCAGGACAAGACTAGCTTGAGGCTGGATGAGAGGGAAGGTTGGGACCTGAGTTGCGGCGTTGGGGTTGGTAGGAACCGTACACGGCGCCATGATGAACTTGCAGGAATCTCCCAGTTTGGCTTCCAAGGTGCCTCTCCGTTGGGACTTGAGCCTCCAACCCAGTTTCTTGACTTTGCGGGTACCATCCCAAGTCCGCTTGAAAGGGATCGGCTTCATTCACCTGGGGGGTGGCCTGGGGCGCGAAGGGCACAGGAGGACGTGCATCTGGCCCCTTTCTCCCCCGTGCCTGGGCAAGAAAGTTTTTCCCCAGTTGTCGCCGAGCATGAACTTCCGAGTCGGTCCAGGGAAAGCAACGGAGCTGGCCGTTTCTGCTCGCCAGCTGGCAACCCCAGGGCATGGCGTGGCAAAGACCCTCCGGATGAGCCATATCTTGTCTGCTCGCCCCTGCAACGTGTTGCCCCTTTCTCACCTGCTACTGGCAATATGCCGCATCAGGGTGGCAGCTGTATGCGAGACGTTCCACTGGAATCCTTCAGGGAGACCATCGCTGATATCATAAAGCCTGGTGGAACCCAAGCGCTACCCAGGGACCCCAGCTTTTTCCCGGAATCCAAGAATCTGTCGGTGGGACAAAGGGCCGCCGGGCAAGATTTGCTGCAAGCTGTTGCATCCCCCGTCTTGGATGCCAGGTTGGATCCTTTCCACTACACGGCAATTGATGTGGGCAGCTTTGGTAGAGAGGACTCAGGTCTATTTGGTTTTCCTGCCAGCAGAAACGCCAGATCAGGCGATTTCGTGCTACATATGGAGGAGGGGAACCGTTCAAGCCTGCACCAGGACCAGCATTCGCCGCCCGTGTCTGCGGGTTTCCCTCTGGGTACGCACCCGATGCACCAGTGCGACGTGTCCATGCCGTGGGGGGATGTCGCGCTGCAAGGGGGCCGACATGTGCGAGCGGAGCCACCGGTGGGCGTGTGGGCCACCGAGCCCAGCCAGAAGCAGCAGCGGAGACCGCGCGATCTGGCAGAGGAATGGATGGAGTGGAAGAAGGAGGAGCCACTGAGCCCCGTGGAGTGGGGCGAGCCATCCGGCCAGCGCCACTGCACAGGCAGCGGAAGCGAGCAGACGCCGAAACCTAGCAGTGGCAACAAGAGGAGGCGGGAGGAGGAGAGGTTGGGGGAGGAGACGGTGGATATGTGGCAAGGACCATGGCAGGGTGGGCCACCACGGCCAGCCGAGTCGCCCAACTTAGCGGCAACGGAGGTCTCCCACCATGCAGACTCTCGCAGGAAGTCCAAGGACATGTCGCGGGGTACATCCCTGGAGAAGAAGGCCAAGAAGATGCCACGAGCCCTGTCTGCTGACAAGGGGACATTGGTGGAACTTTTGCAAGGGAAAAGATCTCGGGTAAAATATAGCTTATTTTCTTGCTCTATTCGAAAGCGCTGGTTTTCTAATATCTTATGCACACACATGGAAGGCTACGTCTTTCTCCAGTACCACGCATCAATCAGTTTTCAGAGTCTAGCACACATCGTCTTGGACATCGGCCTGCATCCATGACTGTCTTGTTGCCAAGAGTTCAACATGGCTTCACTGCTTGCATGTCTGCTGTTTGCACCCCTGCTAACGCACCCACCTGCCTCCCTGCCCACCTACCTGCCTGCTCTGTGCTCATGTGCACTGAATGCCTGGCACTCACAGAATGCTCCGGCCAGTAGTGAGCAGTCCCCAGCTGGCGGGTGCTGCGAAAGCAAGCGACAGGGTGCTTTAGTGTCCTCGGTCTCGAATGGTAACCCACTGGTGGCACCCGTGGCTGGACCAGCAGCAGACACGGCCGGGCCACCAGGTATATAACCAGATTGTTGTCTATGCTTCATGGGTAATGGGGCGAGCTGGGATCCTGGGTGCAATGTTTGAAAGCAATTGATCCAGCCTCTGTGACATTGTTTGTCACAGGTCGCCAGTTGTGTGCCTGGCTACCTTGTGGTTGTGACATTGTTTAGGCACGCATGTCAAGTAGAGCATTAGTGCAAAACATCAACAAGTAGTCACCACCAAGTTTAGTTGAGCCGGGTAACTTTTGGTCTTCACACATGAAGCTTCATAGATGCGTAATGACACGGCACATGTTCCTGTGGTTTACCATGCATACCTTACTGTCATTTGTGGCAGTACTGGCAGGTGTTTCGCTGGATCACCTAACTGGGTTTTGTCCTCATTGTCAGCCACGTCTGGTGCCGAAATCCGCATCTGACGTTCGATGCCCACATTTATTGACCCAAGTCTTTTAAGGAGAGTATGGCAATATTCGTAGTTCTGTAAATGCTTTCCATGGCTTGTTACCATTGGGAGACACCAGGGAAACGATGCCAAAAAAGCCGCCAAAAGTTTCTTTATAAAGTTAAAAAACAAAAACCGGTGCCGATTTCAATATTTTGTTCAGCCTGAACAGTATCCTCATCTAAGTCTTATCCGCATCGTTTTAAATGGTAGTTGTCCGTTCAGAACACATTCAATGGATAATGTGAACCATCCAGCCTGCCAAAGCTGTGCGGGCAGCAGCTCGTGTTATTGGTCCCATGCCAGCCCATAGAATGGGGATGTTAATAAACTAGCTAGCTGATCCAACGATGCCGGCCTGGCAAATGGTATAGGGTTGACAATGTTATGTTTCTTTATTAGTTAATCCTCACCATGGTAGCATGTCTGCTGGTTAGCAGATCAATTTAGGAATTGTTCTGTTGCTTCGCTTGTAGTTGACAATATCCATGCATTTGTTGGCATAGTTGCAAGTCTCACAACCTAAGCTTCTCTGCTCACCCATTGCTCTATGCTTTGTACATGTAATTTACCTCCAGTTGACAGCCGGCTCGCTCTTGGAGCAGGCGACCCCAAGAGGACAGCTAGCTCCAGCATCCCTCCACTGGACTTCAGTGCGCCAGGCACGATACGCGATGCTGGGAACGCTGACCAGTCACGTGACGATGATCATGCTCCCATGCTCCTTGGTGCTGGGATTGTTTTGCAAGGTTTGTCCAACCCCCGCCATAATCCCTTGTTCTGTTGCACTTTCGAGCAGAATGCTTCATTTGAATGGTCAGAGGTCTGAGGAGTAGCGGCCCATCTAATTGTGTCTATTCTGCTCGATGTCTATGTTGCATGATGTCAATGATCAATACCTTTTTATGCATTAATTGTCAGGAATGGAGGCTGCAACTCCAGGAAAGTACGAACTTCTAGATGTTCCGCCTGGGCTCGGTGAGCGTCTTCAGCAAGGTGCCAGGTTCCTGGCGCGTGCAAGGGAGCTGCTGAGTCCGCAAGAACAAGCACGCCCATTGGCGCAAATGGATGCAGATATAATCAACCAACTGCATGGCAGCATACCACCGTACTGCAAAAGGGTGTCGACTAGTGTCGCTAACCCAGGTATTCAAGTGTTGGAGCTTCAAAGTATGGTGACATATTTGTCACTGTTCTGGAGGATATGGGAGGTGGAGTCAGCAATAGCATCAGAGAGGATCGATGCACAGCAGCACTGATGATGCCATGATGGGACTTGACTGTGCCTAGAATTATTCCCATCATCGGTGTTGTTCAATCAGAGATTACATTCATGGAAGGCCTTCGTGTCAGCACTGGAGCCTATACTGATATAGGATGGTGAATTGAAACATCATCCATCTGGTACACTTACCGCTCTCTAATTCGCACATATCAACATTAAGGCAACCACCACACAGCAGCGCTTCATGTCCGGACCCGGCTGTGGGACAAGTTGCCCGGCACGGCTCCGGCCAGACGGTTGGCCCTACCAGCCAGGCCGTCGCAGCGAATATTGTAGTAATTCGCTGGCTACCGGCCTTGTGAAACTGTTGCCGGGGCGGCGGCGCCTAGCTGTGGAAGAAAACCTAGACAAAGCGCTGCCATACAGTGCTGGATGTCATGCATGGGGATCCCCTTTATCGAGCCCGCCTGAAATTATCCGTAATGCAACTAAGATGTGTGCATGCATGTACAAGGTTCGCAGTGTGACCTCATCGAGCTCAAGCAGCCCGTTGGGTTTCCCGCCATCGGCCGCTTAACTAAACACGTGCTCCCGACGTTGGGCCGGGAGTCAAGGAGCACCAGAGTGCTTTTAATCCCTGAGTGTGCACAGCGGGCAGGGGGAAGAGACCCCCCCCTTCCCTCATGCCACAGGCATGCCACAGGGTGCACAATCGGACCAGCCGTCGAAACGATCCGGCATCCCCTGTGGGTGCAATAAACCTTTGACATAAAAAAAATTAAAAAAAAATTAAAAAAAATAATAACATGACTCCGTGGGGAGATCATGTAGCACGCATTCCCTTGCGTGATGGATGGATTCCACGTATAGCAAAAGCATAACAGGTGCAGTGGGGCTGCCCCATGCGTGTTCCAGTGGCCACAGATAGGCTTGCTTGGAGCTCATTCAGAGGCGCCGGTTTGGGAGAATATAAAGGCCTCTTACTCCCGGAGCCGGCTGAGGCCGGTTCTCAGGGGCATACCCAGGGTTGATCACCCACGACCCCCGCTTCATTGATATCAAGGCCTTTGGTTCTATCCGGCCGGCAATGGGACGCTCTGTGGACTATACGTGCCCGCGCTTGCGTGCCCATTCACCCCCCCGATTGCTGTCAGCTGGACACCACTGTACGAGCTAGGGGTCGACCAATAAAACTCGGTGCGCACTCAACGTATGGCGCCAACCCCGGAACCTGCCATCGGCCCACTGCAGACAGGCATCTGGCAAGGCCTAGGTTGTGTCCCAGGTCGATCACTGTACATACTTACATTCATTACAGTGGGGTGTATCATGTTATGCGTCAGGCCGGCATGTGCGCGCTTACCTAGCATTTCTCGCAGGGAACCTGGCTTCATATATCTATCACAATTCACAAATGAGCACGTGCGACCAAGGTGGCCCGACCAATTCCAGGCATTCGTTAGCTGACCTCGTCAATGCCCGATGACATCATTTACGCTCATCAATTACGAGGCGCCCCGCATCTGCCCAGCTCTGGCATGCGATCGGCACGCGCCGCCGTAGTATACGTCGGCTAGCTAGAAGACATTCGGCCCCGATCGAGCCCAATATGGCCGTCAGTTTCGCGAAGCCCGTCCCGAGCAGTATGTCTCCTGCATGGATGAAACGGTGATGGTGGCAAATCGTACCCCGGATCAAGGCCGGAATCAACCACTTTAAACTGCTTGGCAGCTGGATACCCCGGCCGACTGCGCGTATGACATGCATATGAGTGAGACCCCGGATCAGCCTGGCGTGGGTGAGCGGAGCTTGGAACACCGCGGAAGCTTGCCGCAACAAAAGCCTGAAAATTGTCCTTGACATAGAGGTTGGATGTGGCCAGTTGAGGCCTCGTTGTCGTACTTGTGTTTGCGATCTACAAGCGGGCAGCAGTGTTTTTGCTGTGACAGTCAAGCAGTAATAGATGGTGGCCCGAGCGCGGCATGCATGGGGCCGGCAAGGATTTTGTTCTCAAACGCCTGGCTGGGCAAGGGACTCGGAGTTCTCACCTTGCAGCTGGTCGAAGTGCTTGACGTTACGGCTGCGCTTGCCCCAGCTCGGCGCGGAGGTCGAGCGTCTCACTGCTTGAGATGCTGGGCGAAGGTGTAGGTGGTGGTGGTGGTGTGGTTCCACAGCATGGTGGCCCAGGTCTGGGTGGGAAGGGCCATCGCCGGCTGGGCCAGCCGGGGCTGGCCTGCATGGCGACAATCAGTCCTTCACACGGCCTGCCGTGAGGCCCGCGGTGTTTTGCAGGGCCATGCACTCGATGGCGTTGTCCTTGAGGACTGAGCTGGTCGATGTCGAGGAGCTGCCGGGCAGTGATGGCGTCAGTGGTGGCTTTGGAGGCGGAGGCGAGGAGGGTGGAGGTGGCGGTGGCGGTGGTGGAGAGAAGGGCGGCAGGAGCTCGGCAGCCAGCGTGCACCGCCTGCAGGGCTGCGCCACATCTGCAGCGAGGGGGGTCACGTGCTGCTCGAGGTGCCCCGGGGAGCGGATGGATCGAGGTTTCGGTCAAGGTGCCGGTGGTGATGGGGGGGGGCGGGGGGCAGAGCTCCTCGATGGAGCGTCCAAGGAGGGAGAAGAGAGCGTATTGCTGAAGGTGGGGGCGGACGGTGCTGGGGAGGTCGTCAGCCGAGCGCATGGCAAAGAAGGCATTGCGGAGGCGGTTCTGGTGCCGGCCGGAGCTGCTTGCACAGTTCAAGAAGCGACTCAGGCGTGCGATCCCCAAAACACGTAGCTCATGCAGGAGTCTGTCGGGGGTGAGCTTAAAAAAAGCCCGGCTGGCTGGCGTCAAAGTTGAACCCGCGCGTCCCAGTGCGGTTCGGCAGCGTGGTTTCGGCTAGACATATCCACCTCCATATTCATTTCCAAATCCTGAACGACTCGACAAACGCTGATAAGCTAACAGCAGGCTCGAGCTACCACATGATCCGGATTCTTCCAGATTTCTGGCCTGCGCTGGTTGTCTCTTTGATAAGTATTCTTAGTTTTTCTTTTCACCCCTTCGTATTTTTTTTATCAGACTAACCCTATAGTCCTTCCACGACGTTGGAATGCCATGCGCCCAGGAATTTAGTTGTCTATCCCTGTCTAGTATGCTAGAGCGTTGGGACGCATGATGCAGAAAATATCTTTGTTTGCTTGTCTAACTCTTGTAATTAATTTTCTAGTGAGATTAGCATGGTACTCCGACTAGCCGCGCCAATTTTACCCCGACTTGGTTGTCCCCAATTCCACACTCCCCGTGGGCACTGCTGGCAGCCGCTTTGCGCCTCATGCTGACACGGTTGCTAACAACAACACTCCCCTGTTTTCTGCCTTTTTGCGGGATAGCGGGATGGTTGCTGTCAACTGCCACTTCCAACGTCCCTCACAGGACTTGGTCACTTTTCGTGGCCCTAACGGCCGTCAGGCCTGTTTGGACTACGTGGTGGTACGGCAGCCCAGGTGCACCTCGGTTCTGGACACCCGAGTGTTTGACACGCCAACGGTGTGCTCTGACCACCGGTTGGTGCGCGCGACCATTCGGCTCCGGTTCCACGCCCCGGCGAGCGCCGCGCCCCAGTGGTCCGCCCTCACTGGTCTGCTCTACGCCCGGTCCGGGGAGATCCTGAGGACTGGACGGACGCCGAGCACGCGCGGAACCGGTGCCGACTGGAGTACCTGTCGGCCCTGGACGCCCGGGCGGACGTCGACGAGCTGGACAAGGGTGCACCCAACGCCGCCATTTTTGCGGGCTTTGCGGCCCGTGCCCCGTTGCTGGCGGCCCGGCACCTGCCGGTCATGCCCCGCCGCCGCCCCGGCCCCGCTCTACCGCCAGGACCCCAAGGTCTTGGCCGCCCGGCACCGCCTCAAGCGTAACCGGGACCCGCTGCAGAAACCAGTGCTCAAGGCCGCCCTCGTGGAGGCCTACGAGCACGCTCAGGACGCGGAGGCGGCCCAGTGCATCGCGGATGCCAAGGCCTGCCAGGCTCGCAACCAGGGCAAGGACATGTGGTACCACCTCGACCGACCGGCTCGGCGGCCGGCGGCAGCGCACCCCGGTGGAGCACACGGGGGACGGCACGGCGCCGGTCAGCCTTGACCGCTGGTTGGCCCACAATGTTTCCTTGACCGGTGGGGCTCGCGCCCCCCCCCCGCCGCTTCACCCCGAGACGGCCGCCCGCCTCGGGGTTGCCGGACCCCCGCCGCCGCCTGCGCCCCCCTCCTCGGCCGCGGACTACCAAGTCCCCGCCTTGCAGGAGGGCTGCCTTGCCACCGACGACATCGTCCACCCCTTCATTTGAAGGAATTGGACGGCGCCCTTGCTCGCCTGCGGTACGATATGCGGCGGTCGGTGCCGACCACCTTTCTGCTGAGCTGCTGAAAACCCCTGATCCGGTGGTTATTAGGGATCTTCTGCTGGCGTTCTGCAACCGTGTCCTGCTTTCTGACGAGCCTCCGCCTCAGTGCTGAGTGGCAGACGGCCATCCGCGTCATGCTGTACAAGAAGGGCTCTGCTGCTGACCCCGGTAACTACCGGGGTGTCTGCCTCCAGAGCGCCGCGCTGAAGGTCTTCATGCGCATGATGCTGCACAGGCTCCGCGCCGCGCTGGACCCACACCTGGGTGAGTCTCAGATGGGTTTCCGTCGTGGTCAGTAACACTGTCATGCATGGCTGTGTTTGTCGCGCGCCGGTTGATGGAGGAGGTGCGTCGCCTTCCCCCTGACAGTTTGCCGTTGGTATTTATTTTTGTTGACTATGTATATCAAGGCCTTTGACACGGTCCTCTGGGAGGCTCTCTCAGTGGGCCATCCTAGCTCTGGATCGGGTGCCACCAGCGTTTATTGCTGCCATTCGGCGACTGTATGAGGGCTCACAGGCAGTAGTGCGGACTGGCGGAAGGCACCACCCCACCATTCCCCCTTCACCACGGGGTGTGGCAAGGTTGTGTCCTGTCCCCATACCTGTTCATTATTGTCGTGGATCACGTCATGCGCCGAGCACGTGCGCGCTTTACTGCTCTGAAGGGGTTCGAGCCAGGCTTGGACATCCTTAACGTGAAAGAGCACGGCGGGGTTAAACATGGCTACCGCCTGGCCGACCTGATTTATGCGGATGACACCACCCTCATCGCGCGCCCCGAGCACATTTAGACCTGGCTGGACTGTCTGGGCCTGGAGGCGAGGGCGGTGGGGTTGGAGATTAGTGTCAAAACTGAGGCGATGGTGATTGGGGCCTCCAGTACACGTCCGCCGCTGCCGCGCCTGCTCGACGGGACGACGGCCCCGTTCCGCGATCGCTTCAAACTGTTAGGGAGCTGGCTCCCTGACACCGCCGACGACGTGGACACCCGCATCGGCCTGGCCTGGGCTAGGCTCCGTTCGCTCAACACCTACTGGCGCTCCAAGGGCCCGGGCGAGCACCGCAAGCGCATGCTCTTCAAGGTCCTCGTCCTCACGGTGCTCACGTATGGCGCCGAGGCGTGGACACTCACACCCACACTGGCAGCTAAGCTAAACGGCACAGGTTACAGGATGCTCCGACAGGTCCTGAACGTAGGGTTTTCCAAGCGCCCGTCATTAGAGTCTTTGTATCAGGGCATGCCTCGTATTTCGGACGAGATTAGACAGCGTAGGATAGCATTTGTAGGACACCTTGCTCGCACCAGCCAGGTCGACACCGCCCTTGGTCTGGCAGGCCCCCAGCGGCTTAGCCAGCCAGGGCAGCACTGATTCTGATCGACCTGGCCTGGCCCCAAGGGCATTCCCAAAAGGGTAGGGAAACATGTCACGAACTACGTACAGATGTTGCTGGATGACCTACTGGTCCCAGCCCAGTTTGAATACCGCATCCACTCTCTCTCCCTTCTTTGGACTGCCATGCAGAACAAGACGCGGTGGCAGAAGATTGTCAAGGCTCACACGCCCGACCCTGTGGGCAAGCCCCCTCCCCCCAAGAGGAGGAGGCGTTTTGATCGATGAGTAGGGCAGTTAGGATTTTTCTAGACTAGGTAGATTAGCGTCAGGATAGTTAGATTACGCGGCTCTCTCCTTTCCACCACCCATCAAGGAATATGTGCTACATGATCTCCCAACGGAGGCATGTTATAATTTAATTTAATTTAATTTAATTTTTGGTTGTCCCCATGCAGTTCTCAAGCTCTCAACTCTCAAAAATTAAATTGTAGGTGAAAAATGAAAACTTTGCAATTAAGAGTTTCCCCGTATTTTGGATTCGCCTTGCGGCACCGCAAGGGCCGTGAGGCCGTGAGCCCTATCTTACGGACTACCTACGGACTACCTGCGGACTGCTTGACGCAGTGTCGCCGGGCTATAGACAAGTTCTGTATAACTTACCAAATGCGCACCCTATTGCCGCCGCACCCTTTTCTACTTCTTTTTGTACATGGCTTGCGTTGGGTTCATGGACGAGGATCGACGCTCATCGACGGTGCAATCCGACGGCGGGGAATAAGTTCGCCACAGCACAGCGCGATCGACGCAACGGCTCTTTTCCATGCACAACGTGAGATGCAAAGTCCGCATCGCTGACCGGAAATTCCGTCGGCCGACACCGTCGTACAGTACTACCAATCAGTCGCGTCGCGTACCCAAGCCCTTTCCCAGCTATCTCTGGCGGCGGCGCATTCCCGCACTCTCATTGGTCGCCTTTCCGCAGACCCGCGACCTTCCTTCTGCATAGCTTTGCGCGAGAGTTTGAGAATTCAGAACCAAAAGCCAATTTTACCCCGTACCCCGACTCCGTGGCACGCCTATGCGCATGACACACACATACTTATACTTTGAAGAATTAGATCGCTTTTATTGAACTTTGCGCAACCTGCGGTTGCTATTCAGCATGGGGTAATTGACCCCCATATCAAATCAACATCCATACCTGCTGTATATGAATCAATACGTTCCACTTGCCGACTGCAGATGCATCTACGAATGCATACAGTTCTAATGTCAGCTGGTGGTGAAAGAAGAGGGGGACCGGGGAAGTTTCAAGAGTGTGGCCCTGGCCCTTGGCTCCCGCTCAAAGTGCTCGATACCCTGGGCAAATAGCTAAGAGATGTGACGTTACTGTGACTGGCGCCCAACCCAGGGGGCCCACTCCCAAACATCACACTGTATGGCAGCCGAGATAGGGGGTTGCAGCGGTCAAAAATAATGCGGCCCCCACGGCCCCACCTGGGTACACACCAGCGCGCACCCTTCCGTATGACCATGCCAGCGGGGCCATTATTAATATCAAAGCCAGGGCCGTCGTCACCATAAAACAAGCCGGCGCCGCCATGTGCCCCGACGCCCCCGTAATTGCCTTCACTACAGCTAATATGCACACCGCTAAGTTCTGCTGTCGCCCGCTCTGCCTGGATCAAGTCCGGCCCATCCCCTCTACTGATGATCAGCGATGGTGTCATCGGGGGCACGGTCGCCAGCACAGCGGGTGTGGACGCCTCCATTGGGGGCGGTGGGGCCACGTCAGCCCTTTCCAGCCCAGACATGCCCCTGCCATCGCGCTCCAGGGAGGATGTAGGTCCCAGGTCGGCGCCGGATGATGTGGCGGGCTCAGGTGGCCCTGTCCGGACCTGCTTCTCCACGGGCGGGCCCAGGTTTATGAACGCGGCGTGCAGGCCGGTCGTGATGCCGAGCGCGCCGAGTCGGCCCTCATCCATTGGCAACGTGAACAGGAGGCTTGGCTCCAGCGGCTGGGGCCCCTGGAAGCCGCCATGCACATGACGATACATGGAACGAGGGCCGGGTAGGGGGATGTAGGCCCGCCATGCGTCAGACATGTGTTGCCATGAGCGAGCGTGCATGGGTAGGCAGTAACAACATAAGACTTCTGGGGGAACCCATCCAGGCACCCAAAGCGAGGCAAAAAACAGAAAAGTGGTGCTAGGTGAACGTGCACAAGCACAGATCAAGATGATAAAGAACAGGATGAAGCCACAAGACCTCGGTGCGGACTTCCAACAACAACGTGCTCAAACAGTATAAGCGTCCCACAAGGGGGAACATTCCACTACCCACGCCACATCAGGCTTTAGCAAAATCGACAACATGCGAGGACCCATTCCAGCAACCATCCATGCCTACAGCGTGCACGATGTCATGGTATGCAAGACTTGCACACATTCAGCAGCAGAAACCACACGCAGAAAGCTTGACAGGCAGCACGATAGTGGAGAAAATAAAGGAGTAGCGCGCAAAGAAAGTAAAAATGAAAGAAATTCCATTCAGGCAAAAACAAAGGTGAGGAAGGGGGAGGGAAGGAAAGGGAAGAGGGAAGGGAAGGGAAAGGGAGCAAAGAAAAGAAAGGGAAGGAAAAGGGAGGGCCGAGGAGGGCCGAGGAGGAAAGAGGGAAGAGGAGGGAAGAGGGAAGAGGGAAGAGGGAAGAGGGAAGAGGGAAGAGGGAAGAGGGAAGAGGGAAGAGGGAAGAGGGAAGAGGGAAGAGGGAAGAGGGAAGAGGGAAGAGGGAAGAGGGCAGAGGGCAGAGGGCAGAGGGCAGAGGGCAGAGGGCAGAGGGCAGAGGGCAGAGGGCAGAGGGCAGAGGGCAGAGGGCAGAGGGCAGAGGGCAGAGGGCAGAGGGCAGAGGGCAGAGGGCAGAGGGCAGAGGGCAGAGGGCAGAGGGCAGAGGGCAGAGGGCAGAGGGCAGAGGGCAGAGGGCAGAGGGCAGAGGGCAGAGGGCAGAGGGCAGAGGGCAGAGGGCAGAGGGCAGAGGGCAGAGGGCAGAGGGCAGAGGGCAGAGGGCAGAGGGCAGAGGGCAGAGGGCAGAGGGCAGAGGGCAGAGGGCAGAGGGCAGAGGGCAGAGGGCAGAGGGCAGAGGGCAGAGGGCAGAGGGCAGAGGGAAGAGGGAAGAGGGAAGAGGGAAGAGGGAAGAGGGAAGAGGGAAGAGGGAAGAGGGAAGAGGGAAGAGGGAAGAGGGAAGAGGGAAGAGGGAAGAGGGAAGAGGGAAGAGGGAAGAGGGAAGAGGGAAGAGGGAAGAGGGAAGAGGGAAGAGGGAAGAGGGAAGAGGGAAGAGGGAAGAGGGAAGAGGGAAGAGGGAAGAGGGAAGAGGGAAGAGGGAAGAGGGAAGAGGGAAGAGGGAAGAGGGAAGAGGGAAGAGGAGGGAAGAGAAGGTGAGGGAAGAGGAGGAAAGAGAAGAAAGGGAAGGAAAGGGAAAAGAAGGAGAGGGAAAAGGAGGGAAGAGGAGGAAAGACGAGGGAAGAGGAGGGAAGAGGAGGGAAGAGGAGGGAAGAGGAGGGAAGAGGAGGGAAGAGGAGGGAAGAGGAGGGAAGAGGAGGGAAGAGGAGGGAAGAGGAGGGAAGAGGAGGGAAGAGGAGGGAAGAGGAGGGAAGAGGGAAGAGGAGGGAAGAGGAGGGAAGAGAAGATAGGGAAGGGAAGGGGAGGGAAGAGGAGGGAAGGGGAAGGATAGCGCACATACCACCCCAATCAGCCGCCCATCCACGCCAACCGTGCGTTGCCGCTTGCGCTTTTGCCGCTTGAGCTTCTGGTTGTACCCAAGCGCGTCTGCTCCCCCTGCGTCGGCACCTGGCCGCAGCAGCCCAGGGTCCACCCCTCCGTTGGCGGCGGCGGCGGCGATGCGCTGGTTGCGCGCGGCTAATTCCGTTTGCCGGCTCAGCTGCAGCCGCACACGGCGGGCTCGCTCCTCCGCCTCCACCGCCGCCTCCAACGTGGCCACCACACTGGGGGGGTCGTGCTGCGGGGTAACGATTTGAAGGGGATGGGATATTCGTGAAAGAAGGGATAAAACTTAGCTAGATAGATAGATAGCTCCCGTGAGGTCATACACACTTCATCTAGGAAAATTCGGCAGCTGCATCCATGGGCAACCGTGTCATTAGGGCATTGTGTGGCTTCATGGCGGGGCGCATGGAAGCGAAATAGAAGTGACACAACAGGGAGTGACAAGCATGCAGGTAAAAGCGCAAGTCAGGCAGCCAGGCGACGATAGGAGGAATACTTGGACCCGGGAAATCATGATGGCCCAGCAAGGGGACACGAGGATGTGCGCTGTGCAGAAGGGCATTGATTGACAGATGTCAGAGCGCAGCATGCCATGTTGGTCTATGAGCTGATGATGGGAAACGGGCAGGAGAACCCAAACGTATTCCGTGGGGGATGTGGGTGGAAGACAGACGCAGTGGGCAAAGCGTGTCAAGTTTATGGGACAGAAAGTATAGGGAGAAAAGAGGACATTTCGTGCATGTTGCACGTAAGAGGAGGTAACAACGTAAATAAAGACACAGGCATCTGCCTTGGCTACACCCACGAGACGCCACAGCCCAAACATGTATCCTGCTTGGCCACCAGATGTCAACAATGCCTGTTGCACAAACGCATGCCCGCTTGGGCGACATGTGCCAAGAATACACTGACAACCCCCCCAACTTACCCGCTTGGGCGCCAGGTGCCGAGAATACACTGACAACCCCCCCCAACATACCCTATTGGGCGCCAGGTGCCAAGAATACACTGACACCCCCCCCCCAACATACCCGCTTGGGCGCCAGGTGCCAAGAATACACCACCACCACCACCCAACATACCCGCTTGGCGATCTGCAGCGCCTGCAGCTCGAACTCGCAGTTGAGGATCTCCTTCTTCTTCAGCTCCCTCTGCATCACATAGGCACCGAGCAGAGGCACCACCGAGAGCACGGGCACCGAGCGTTGGCCTCGACAGCGCGTGAGAATAGGGATGACGACGATACACAGGTGCACGCACGTCGCATGGGTCCCAGCCACTACGTTGTACAGGTCACCACGGGGTCACTTGAACACAAACATTTTACAAAAAGTGGTATGCTAAACTAGATGTTATCAGAAAGCGATGTATAGGATAGAATATTACAGGATAGAAAATGGCACGCTCCAGACAACTCGTACACGCATTCTCTAGGGGTGCAGGCCATGAGATCACCCTGGGATGGGAGGGGATGCCTCACCTTTTGAAGCTGCTGCAGGATCTGGCGCGCATAGTCCGCATTTTCCCGCGCCTGAGGGGTACCATCGCACCCATCACCAAAACAAGCAAGTCGCATCGAGGCCAGCCCGGCCCACGCATGCATGGGGTAAAATTAACGAAATTGATTGAATCATTTAACCCAGATCAGACGCGAACGCCGGGCATCTTCACCGGCATAAACATTCCAAGCGGACACACCAGCACAGAACGCAAGCCACTTGTGAGCAGCCACAGCCAAAACAAGCCAGCATTGGCCCACCCTGGGGTGTAAGCACGTGCACAAGCGGGCACAGAAAGGGGCGTAGGGACCATGGCAGACCCCCCGCATGAGCAGCCGCAGTGGGTATAATTTTTCCCAGTAGTACTAGTCCCAGAGATGTGACGGGTTGGCCTCGTGTGTAGACACCATCATCGCCCATGCACAGTGGGCAGCATTTTCAAGGATTTTCAACCATGGCACTGCACCTTGGACAGCAAAAAGTAGCAAACAACCAATGTATCAACGCATGTGGGTATAAGCACAAGCATGTGGCGATTCCTCCAACCAAACCTGTCTAATACGTACAAACTCATGTCCTAAACAACCCTTTCCAAAACAAGAATGCATCTTGCCTGACAACAACGAAATAACAGAGCGCCCCGGAGGCCTCCAGCAAGGATTTCTCTGCACAGAGCATTTTGACATGATGTTGATGCTGACCCTGCGTACACAATGCCTGACAGCTTTACATAGCGGTATTTTCTAGGGACAAGCCCAGCGGAGTGGGCCAAACTACAGTGGCCAATGGCTGTTGGGCATACCCAGCCAAGTGCTTTCCCCGATGTGCAAACAGCCTGATATATCTACTTGAGAGACAAAGCCATGAGAGGCATCGAGCATGCATCATTCAGCATGCGCGGCCAGCATACCTGGCTGAGCTTCTGGAACGACGCCAGGTCATTCTCCCTGCGCTGCATCTGCACGGCCGTGGGCAGCAGGGGCGCAGAGAGGGAAGGGATGTCGGCCAAGAGGGAAGAGAAGCAACCAGGGTGAGCTTTCTACACCCCCAGCCCCACGTTTCAGATTCCCAGGTTAAAAATCTTGAGACCCTGGATTTAGAAATTTCAGGTTTAAGATTGCAGGGCTGGTTATGGGCAAAAGATCTTACAGTAGGTACAAATGGCTGGTCAGTGGTATGCCATACAGATTATGCACTCATGTATACCGCATCAGGTTTAAGATCCAACCGCTCTCAACTTTAAGATCGTCAGCCCTGGATTTGATTTTAGGTTTAAGATCGCAGCCCTGGGTCGGCCGACCCCAATCTTAAACGTGTGTGTGGGGGTGTATGACACACACCTGATAAGACAGTGGCTTATGACGCAGCCGGGGTGAGCTTTCTAGAACACAACATCTGAAAGGACAACGGCTTGAGAGCTGTGAGAAACCAAGGGGCCGCAGAAATTCTAACCACTAGGCCGCTAAACACGACAAGACGAACTGCCAGATTACGGGGGGTCACTTTTAAATTTGTTATGAAAGAAATTGCTTCGCAAAAAGTGAGCTGTAATGCATCCAGCTAAATCTGGCTATTAGGCTCTCACTGCAAGTGCTGCCATCGCACCCCAGCCAGTGCCAGATATGATCGGATATTCAACACTGGAATTCGTATATTCGGGCAGTGGCACGTACCCGCCGCGTGTGTGGCCGCTGGACCTTCTCCCTGGGCCGGAACACGTTGAAGGGGTTGGGGTCGGTGACGGCCGGTGGAGGCTGAGGTCCAAGCGTCCACAGCAGCGGGGTGCATCGCCGTGGGAGGGTGGCAGGCAGAGCACGGGCATGAGGCGATGGGCACAGGCGACAAGATGGTGCAGCAAGGATCATGGGGGGGAGCACCACGATGCAAGAAAGTAAAGCTTGCACATAGCAGCATCCTGATCTCCAGGAACTGCTAATTCTGAGTTGCCACTTGACCAGCGTCTGTGGCCCTCTGGTGCCGTGATCCTGCGATCCTCCCAGGGCAAGCCCTCCCAGGGATTGCGTTTCAATGCACAGCTCACCCGCGCGGCAACAACCCATCGAAATCCGCGGATGCCAGGATTCGCTGCACCCACACGTGCTTTCCACAGAAATGGCATGAGGCTGCTACCAAAATGGTGGAAGGGTGCCGGTAAAAGCAGGACTGTAAATTCTAATCCTTTTATCTAATCCTTCTTATCCTTCTCATCCTTCTCTCGGGTAAAAGATGAACCCTCTCAAACCATGAAAGTTTGCACCACGCCTGGGCACGCACCTGCAATCTCCGCAGCAACGGCTTCCCCGCCTTGTTTCTCTGCAACCGTTGATGCCCCCGCCACGAGACACGAACAAGACAGTTTACGAGGGTGGCCGCCGAAATGGAGCGCATCATTACCAGCAAGGATGGTGTGTTGGTGAGCCACACGAAAACAGCAATAATGCAGGGATTACTCACGACAAGTATACCATGGGTCAATAAGCACCGATAACGAAGATACTGGGATCTTACTGGCACGCCTGCTCTTGACAAGAACACCGAGCCAGCACACGTACACTAAGAAATGTAGCACTGCAGTGACCGGCACATGAAACATTTAACATCGCCGACAACGGCCTTAAGACATAGAACCATGGTTTCCTGTAAAAGCACTAATCTCAATCAAACCTCTATTGCTGGCACACAGCACGGCTCACCTGCTCGATCCACACCCCGGGCCACTCACCCGCTCGATCCAGTAGTCATAAACCGCCGATAACACCGAGTGCCGAACGGCCGGCTGGCCTGTGCCGCCCCGCAGCGATTGCAGCATCTGCCAGGGTGGGGCCAGCGCAGACAGGAGGGAGGTGAGGCCAACCGAGTAAGGCAACCGTCAGACAGCACCAACCGCAGGAATGGGGGGATACGTGGGGATATAACTAACACGTGGGGCTACCTCAAAGTGGGGTTGTGAGGGGATGCAACTAACACGTGGGGCTACCTTAGTGGGGTTCTGAGGGGATACAACTCATAAGCTATGGGACCAACCTGTCGCTGTTATGGGTAACAGATTAACACAACCATAGAGTGCATAATCAGCTCCGAAGACTGTCAGTGTCTAGAGTTGAGGGTTGTTACACTAACAATGCCAGCTCAAGGCATACCTCCAGTGCCGCCTCCTTTGTGGGCAGCGGGAAGGTGATCTGGTCCTTTGCCAGCCCCCCCGATGAGGGTATGCCCGCCAGCAGCGCGTCCTTCTCCCGCTGCAGAAGCTGCTTTTCCAGCATGCGCTGTGCCAACAGCTCCAGCTTCCAGATCATCACCTCCAGCCTGGCGGTGGTGGTGGTGGTGGTCGGGAGGGGAAGAGAGGGGAGAGGACAGCGAGTGTGTGGGTGGGTGGTGGCAAGGTGTTGGTGGATAAGTCAGACACTCATCCATTGACGTACGTTCAATTTAATTCTTAAATAATGGCTTCATCGGATCCGTTAGCGGGACATGTGCATGCAGGGTGGCATAATGCTGGTTGGACCGGTGATCCACACAAGCAGTAACGGCATGAGCATAGCCACCAGCCTTAAACATCAAGGCCCTTGGCATAGAGGGGTGCACAAGCTACAACCTGTGTCCTTGGGATGCTATTATACTAGCATTGCCCAGTAATTGCATGGAACAGTGAAGCCGGTATCATCACCAGTGCTTCGATCGCTCTGCTGACCACCCACTACGACGGCAGGTCTCTCTCTGGCCAGTTGCAGCAGCACACAAACAAGAGCCACACAGGCAGGCCGTGCCATGTGCCCATCGACGATAAATCACACGATGAGAACAGCGTTTGGTGAAAGTGTTGGGTAGAGAAAGGGTGCAGACGGGCAGGTGGGCCGGTGGCACTGGAAGACAAATCGAGCCGGACAAACTGGGCCAGTCATAGTGGGGGACATAGTTGGGGACAAATCAAGATGTTATAACCAACTGACAAAGTGCCCCAAATAGCGTGCCCCATGGGCTGACAGCAAGCGCCATGATGACGTGAAAGACCTTACAACTCCCATCAACGACTGCCATCCACCGAGTCATCAACACGAGAACCCTCACCACCTCCATGGGCACCTGCCGGTTGAAACCCGATGGATGAGCAGTCAATCAACCAATGGATGAGCAGCAAGGCCATGTGAAACAAGCGGATGCGCCTCCCTGCTCGATGGGCAGCTATCGGCTATAATTAACTTAATGGCCGCAAGACCAAAATGAAGCACGTTAAGGAGGCCGCCCCCACCGCTCGGCGGGCAGCTGTTAGTTGCAACTAAAAGCATAACTGCACAGCCACAAGAAGCCAGGGGAGGCCCTTACCGCTCGGGGGGCAGCTGCTTGCGGTCGGCGTTAAAGTGTGCCAGCCAGTCCTCATCGACCTCGTCCAGGTCATACTCGATGTATTCCGCGTTGTCCGTGCGCACTGGGGCATGGCAGGGACAGGACGCATGCACAGCACATAGCAGACCGTGGGTACAAGCAAACAGGCGGGCGCGTAGAGCCAGGGGATGTCGAGTGCATGTGCGCGCGTGTGTGTGCGCATTTGTACTGTACACGCGTGTGTCTGCACATATGTGCGTGTGTGTGGAGGTGGTGGGAGGTGTGTGTGTGCGTAGGTGTGTGTGTGTGTAGGTGATTGTGTGTGTGTGTGTGTGCACAGGGGGGAGTTGTGAAAACGAGAGGAATCACACAAAGAGGGGGTGGGGGGATGGAGACGGGACAAGGACATGATTGGGGGCAAGCCATAGGGACCGGAACACAATCGGTCAAGCCGCTCCTGTTGCACGTAAGAAACACCTGGATGGCAGCATGGATGGACCTCGTGCTCATCTCATCTGCTAAACCGCACATATTTAAACAAGTTAAGGTCCGCACCACGCCCTCCTCTGTTACCTCCACAACAAAGTGGCCTACACGGCTTCCCAGGCCACCCCATGCAAACAACCAGGGCCTGCACTTAGTCCTACTCGCAGTCCTCCACAGAAAGGCAGCGTTGCTGCCTCATGTCGTCGGCTGAACCGAGCAGACGAGGCAGGGCGCATTAACAACCCCTGCGCACAGTCTTCCACGTCCAGGCCTTGATCCACCCTTCGGAAGCGCATGTCCCCACGCTCACCTCAAATAAAAGCCGAGGCAACGGTCCTCACCCCACCCAAAGCCCAGATCCCTCTCCTCACCTCTACTGAAGCGCAGGTACGAGTCAGGGTGCTTAAAGTCCTTTGGGTAGTCCTGCTCATACGACTCCACGATGTGGCACTCAGGGATGGGGATGGCATCCTTCCCCTCATGGTCCGCCGTGGTGAGCACCTGCCAGGGGGGTGGGGTGGGTTAAAGGATGGTAGCCACAGAGGGAACACAGGCCCGGGGTGGGGGTGGGTGGGGATGCGCAGGGAGGCAGTAATCAGAATGAAGTGTGAAGCCAGCAACAATGATGATTGCTCGGCCCATGATGTCCCCAGCGAGAACATGCACCAGACGTGGAGAAGCGAGAGATGCGGAGGAGCACGTGAGGGGGTGGTTCGGTGGGTGGGGCGGACATGTCATAGGGGCAACTGCCTTGGGCCAGGCACCTCCTTATAATGATTTAGAGTTTACATGCACCCTTATACAAGTAAAATCTGGCATGAAGTTTGACATGGCAATGGTCCCATTTCAAATTCAGTACAGCAACTAATGGGCAAAAATCTGGGCAGGCGGGCGGGCGGACTGGCAGGCGGGCGGGCGGACGGGCGGGCGGGCGGCGGGCGGGCGGCGGCGGGCGGCGCGGCGGGCGGGCGGGCGGCGGGCGGCGGGCGGGCGGCGGGCGGGCGGGCGGGCGGGCGGGCGGCGGCGGGCGGCGGGCGGGCGGGCGGGCGGGCGGGCGGGCGGGCGGGCGGGCGGGCGGCGGGCGGGCAGGCAGGCAGGCAGGCAGGCAGGCAGGCAGGCAGGCAGGCAGGCAGGCAGGCAGGCAGGTAAGCAGTCAGTTGGGTGTTAGTTAAAAGACACCATTCATAGCAATAGTCCATTGCACCTGTTACAAGGCAATAAACATAGGAATGTGCATGCCGATGTCATGCAAGGCCTTTACTTCAATTAACATCTTAAATAAAGTTTGACAATCTAGAAGACGAGCACGACAGCATACTTTATGCCATACACAGCAGAGCAAGGAATATACTGGATCACAGGTAACGCCCAAATCACAGGACCTGCACCACCTTGGATAAGACACCCCCCAGTCGGCCATGACAGCTGGGGACTCCGATGATAGGAGGGTAAAGGTGCAGAGTTCGGGCTCTGGGCATATTATTAGAATGCAGGGAGCAGGCGTCCTTCAAATTTAACATTTCAATGCCGCAATTAGGCACCTACACTTAGCGTGCTTTATGCAAAACAGTGGAGGCAACACGATGCTGCAGTGGCCACATAGTATAAACAATTCTAGGGCTGACACAGTGCACATCACGTGGCTGCTCTGCTTACCACACCACGGAACACACGCCAGGGATGTACGCAAGAGGTAGGGAAATGGGAGGAATATCATAATCTGGCTAACAAAAACGCTTAGCGACGACGATGACACATTATTAAGTCTTTAATACAAAAAAAAAAATCAAAACCATGTCCAGCCTCTTGGGAATGCAGTACTGCCAAGCAAACAGGGTAGTGTGCCAGTTTTATTAATATTATAAAACCATGCAAAGTGATGCTTGAGAGAAAAAAAGCAGGGAAGCTGATACGAGGCGAAGGCCCTGCTAAAAAATTATACTGTTTACGATTATGCCGATTGCAATACAAAAGGCTCGTTCTATGTTACGTACCTCTTCGTTGTCCGCATCAAGCGCCACGTGTGCGTGGTGCACTGTCCTGGACACACCAGCTTCATCATTGTCTAGTTCGGTAACGGACCGGACGATTTCAAGCTTTTTAGTGATATCAAGAGGCCTAGGGCGGAATGACAACCGTGAATTCATTTTCCGACTGTGACCCCTTCCTCATCGGGCGCTTCGCGCGCCCACGTAGGGCCTTCCCACGCCCCCCCCACCCTACCAATAAATCGTATTCCGCACCACAAAAATATATTTTGCTCGCGCTTTTTTCAGAAGATCTGTCTTCATCTAGTGTAAAAAGATGGCTAAATTATTGAAATAAAGAGATAGAAAATGGCATCGCGAGCTCTTCAAATAACCACGCCCGCCATTTTTAAACCTCTTCGTGCACACTCCACCATCAACCAAGACCAGCAAACAACATTCGCGTCGCGCCGCGCATCCACCGTCGTTGTTCTGATGAGCGTGCATGTTCATGTGGACGCTCGCCAGTCGGCAGTCGGCAGTCGCGACACCCGACTTTCAAGTGAGCTGGGCCGTGGCCCGTGGGCGAGCCAGCAGCCAGCCGGCTCCAGCCGGTCACTACTGTACAACAGGTCAGAAGGATGGCAGGCGGCAGCAGATACTAGACAGGTGCGAGTTGGGTTGCCAGCAGTCAGCATTACAGGCAGTCCTGTTGTTGTTGTTGTTGTTGTTGGTTGTTCTTGTTGCCCAGTGCCCACGCCAGTCCCACGCCGCACATGGGCATGTGTTGCTGTATCTCTGCTGCCCATGTGCGGCGTGGGCAACAACAACAACAACAACAACAACAACAACAACAACAAGTCAACAACAACAACAACAACAACAACTGTACGTCTTGCTGGCAGATGGCACAGATGCCCGCGAAACCAATGCAGGGTTGTTGTTGTTGTTGCAGGAAGTATGGTTGTACGGAGTATCTCAAGAATCAGCTGTTCAGCAGGTCCCGTCTGCCTGGCACGTCATAAAACCGCTGCTTTGGCCCAAGAAACACCCATGAAGCTTTTGTTAAACCAGGTCGCGACAGCTATGGCGTGAAGCCACGCAGTTGCCTTAGCTAATTTCCTACGCTGAAAACAGCCACTTCTGTATCGAAGCATGAGCGATTTGCTACCGGTATCGCGTGTTCATTTGTAAAGCCTGCTGGAGCGTTGTTTTTAGGCCACCTATCTATATTTAATCTGTCCGACGAAGTAGTTGGTCTATTTTAATTTCGACGATTATTTTGATGACGCGATAACGGTGGTTCACACTTTATTTGATTATATGTTGGATTTTGAGGGCAGGCTGCTTGATTTTCTAAGGTATAGTACACGGGGAAACGATGTTTGAAGGTGACTTGAGTTTCTAAGACATAGTATACGGCGAAACGATGTTGGGGGGCTTTGTTCGAGGTGTGAAAAACCTTTTTGGAGGGGGACAGAAACCAGTTCCTTCCGCACGTAGCGACAATCCGCCGGAAAGTGCTTCGGTTGAAACCGCCCATGAAGATCCTGCCAGACCGCGCGGTTTCGCTGTTAAGCAAGTCCAGCAAGTTGAGCGACCTCGACCCATCTTAGAAGACGCGGCGGCCGGGGAGAGCGGTGCCCAGGTATGCACGCTGTCCGGTCCAGTTGGATTTACCCTGCCCACCATATCCTCGTGCAATTGCTTCACCCGCAGGTCTACACAGTCTGATGAACGCTCCTCGTCACGCATGTGTATCTCTTGCAGGGGCTCGACTGGTACCAACAAGAGCTTCGCTGCGACGAGGACGGGGACGTCGCCCACGAGTTTTGGGTAGAAGGTCGCCCCGTCCAGAAAGTATCCCAGGCACCCTCCCCTGTCACGTCTGGGACATTGACGGTGGACAAGACGGGAGACCTGCACATCGTTTCCCCCCCCCCTCCCAAGGAAACCTGACAAATGGCTCCGAGTGTTGGTGGGGATAGAAGGAGGTTACGAGAAGGACGATGCGGGGATTCCATGTTGCTACGGTGCCTATCTTATCCACCCAGCTGTCCCCACATCAGGAGCCATGTTATTTATTTCCATTTCTAGTTGATGCTCGTTACTCCCTGAGGGGATGGCTCCCACAGACTAGCCCGTGGGACTGCCGCTCGACATGTGCAAGAGGAAGTAGACACAACAAAGTGGACATGGTGGGCGGTGCGTGTCTTTGTCAGGGCTATGAAGGAGACAAGCACAGAAGTGCTGGTGCTAAAGGTCTTTCTCCTCATATGAGGTACCGTGGCAGACTTTGCGGCTGCACAATTGTCACGCACGATCAGGACACTGGATCTGGGAACCACCCTCCTTTGGCACGCTGCCACCTGACAGTGCTACGCCCGGCAACAGCGGCCAGCATTAGTGTGCAGTTTATCCTCCAGGTGCTTGCCCAGGTGGGTGTCCAGCGAGGGTCCCCCGCGCATGGGCCCAACAGTCACCAGCACGACGATTGTGCAGCATGGCACAGCTGGCGTGTCAGCCTGGTTCCTTTGCCAGGCCCTGCCATGTGGGCACCGCCTGAGTGCTTTTGGGTTGCCAGAAGTGTGGCGTTGCAGGATCCAGGCTTTTTTTCTGGTGACCCACATTCTGCCTTTGGGGCATGCCCTGGAAGCAAAATGCTTCAACGAGTCCAGCCTGTCTGCGAGTGCAGGTGGCGAGCACTCTAGAGGTGGACATGCCCTTGCGCATGTGTGCAGGAGTGAGAACGTGCTCGAGGTAAGAAGCCCAGGGAGATCCCAGGCGGAGTTTCCTAGAAGGCACGTGATGGGACCCCCTGTTCTGATCCTTGTCCGCAAGTATGGGGTTGCTCTTGGGATGATAAAGAAAGCGTTGTCAGCAGACTACCCTAGTATAGGTTGCCGGCATCCGCCTTCGTTTCGACGAGCCGCATGAGTAAGGGAAGTTGTCGAACGGGGTGAGGCGGGTGATCTCCGTTTGATGGCATTGGATGATTGGCAGCGAGATGGCGCCACTAGAGAATGGCCAGGTGGCGATTGTGTAAGGCTTCGTAAGGTCATTGTGTGTTGTGTGGAATTTTGGCCATTGAAGGCTGGGCGTCATTGCATGGGAAGATGAGCGTGTGACCTGCCTGGTGGTCGGTCCTCCCATGCCATAAGGTACAACGCCCCGTCTGGGAGTCTTCATATGCCATGGGGTGGGTATGGCTTAGTTGAGCCACGTAATGCATCTTGTTCGTACTTCAGGGCAGGAAAATCCAATGAAAGTTCACATGTTTCTTTTCGGCCAGTGCGGTTGCGATCCTTATTTTCTAGCGCGGATAATTCAATCGTCCATGTGGTGGCATCCACGTACAGTCAAGTAGAGCTCTATTCATGGGTATGTGCTCTAATAATATGCATGACAAACACGTGCATGCAATTTCGATGATCAAATTATTTTAGAAGTGTTATAATACCACAGAAATGCCAGTCCATAGCAGGCATGCTGCCATTCGCCGACTGTATGAGGGCTCACAGGCAGTAGTGCGGACTGCGGAAGGCACCACTCCACCATTCCCCCTTCACCACGGGGTGTGGCAAGGTTGTGTCCTGTCCCCATACCTGTTCATTAATGTCGTGGATCACGTCATGCGCCGGGCACGTGCGCGCTTTACTGCTCTTAAGGGGTTCGAGCCAGGCTTGGCGTGAAAGAGCACGGCGGGGTTAGACCTGGTTACCGCCTTGCCGACCTGATTTATGCGGATGACACCACCCTCATCGAGAGCCCCGAGCACATTCAGACCTGGCTGGACTGTCTGGGCCTGGAGGCGCGGGCGGTGGGGTTGGAGATTAGTGTCAAAACTGAGGCGATGGTGATTGGGGCCTCCAGTAAACCACCGCTGCCGCGCCTGCTCGACGGGACGGAGGTCCCGTTCCGCGACCGCTTCAAGCTGTTGGGGAGTTGGCTTCCTGACACTGCCGACGTTGTGGACCCCCGCATCGGCCTTGCCTGGGCCAAGCTCCGTTTGCTCAAAACCTACTGGCGCTCGAAGGGCCTGGGCGAGCACCGCAAGCGCATGCTCTTCAAGGTCCTCGTCCTCACGGTGCTCACGTATGGCGCCGAGGCGTGGACCATCCCACCCAAACTGGCAGCTAGGCTAGATGGCACGGTTTACAGGATGCTCCGACAGGTCCTTAACGTAGGGTTTTCCGAGCGTCCGTCATCAGAATCTTTGTATCATGGCATGCCTCGTATTTCGGACGAGATTAGGCAGCGTAGGATAGCATTTGTAGGACACCTTGCTCGCACCAGCCAGGTCGACACCGCCCTTGGCCTGGCCGGCCCCCAGCGGCTTGGCCAGCCAGGGCGACACATTCTGACCTGGCCTGGCCCCGAGTGCATTCCCAAAAGGGTAGGGAAACCTGTCACGAACTACATCCAGATGTTGCTGGACGACCTCGTGGTCCCAGCCCAGTTTGAGCACCGCATCCACTCTCTCTCCCGTCTTTGGACTGCCATGCAGGACAAGACGCGGTGGAAGAAGATTGTCAAGGCGCACACGCCCGACCCTGTGGGCAAGCCCCCTCCCCCCAAGCGGAGGAGGCGTTTTGATGAGTAGTGTAGTTAGGATTTTCTAGATAGCTTAGAGTTAGGATAGTTCGATCACGCGGCTTCCTCCACCCCATGGATCCATCATGGAATATGTGCTACATCATCTCCCCACGGAGGCATGTTATAATTTAATTTTAATTTTTTAAAAGCAGGCATAGCTCTGCAACGTACTTTGTAACCGCTTCAAAAGTGCCCCCAAAGCGCATCCACGTACATCAAGGAGACAACCAGCGTAGGCCAGAAATCGAGAGAATCTGGACCATGGTAGCTCGAGCCTGCCGTTATCTTGTCCGCGTTTTCGAGTCGTTCAGGATGATGAATATGAATGTACACATTCATATTATAGTGTACATATTGAAAAGGCTTTCACACACTGAGCTCATGAGCACATACGGACTTGCATGGGTAGCTGACATGCACGGGCTTGAAAAAAACAAGCTGTAGGCTACCTCAAATTAACTACTCGAGTTGGCACAATACTCTTTCAATGCATTGTAAGCTTCTCAGGGTGGCACCCATGCAGTTCTCAGGGTTCACCTCTGCCGCTGCGGACTGTTCCCAGCTGTCCAGGAAGCTCGTCAGTTGCTGCAGCGTGTGGACTCTGGGCGCGGGCAGGCTGTGCATGATGGCCTCGATACGTGCTGGGTCCCAGTCTACCTCGTAAAAGACAGATGGGGTACCCATGACAATAGATTCAACAGATACCTGCGCAGCGTGGACAAGGACGAAGTCAGCAGGGGACTCGCGGTTAGGGCGGATGGGAGGCATATTCTAGTTAGGGCGAATGAGAGGCATGTTCTCGATAGCTTTCACCAACCATGCAACAAGGTCGGCCATTCTCAACAATCCATCCAACCAATGAGGACCTGCTTCTAGTGGCAAGGCTGGGAACGGATTCCGCGCCAGCTGGCAGCCCATGCAGTCGGCAGCTGGCAGAATGTTACTGGGCATTACCACCTTTACTGGGCATTTGCTTAACCAACGGGTCGCACACGGCAGCATTACACAGTCTTGGTTTCGGACAGGGTTCACGTGGACTAGAGAAACCAACGCATGCTCATGCAGTTACACATGGCAAGTATGCAACGATTACACAGTGGCAGTGGCAAATAGCGTTGAAAGGCGAGTCGACACATTTTTCGCTAAGTGCCACGGCTTCAGACCATCATCGCATTTTTAGTGGCAGGTGGGGAAGCGCGATGCCAGCCTGGAGTGGGAGTGAGCACAACTATGGGATGAACGGTCAGACAATCACAAGGGCAACGTATCCAAGTAACTGAAACCAATCCCCACATACAGCGAGCGGACCATCCAGCATACGAGCCGCGCATGGGGTGAGTGCACACGTCATTCATGCATTGGCTAGCGTAGCCACACTCCCCTCGGTCCATGGATAGAGTGACCGCACGCACCGTGGACCCCATGGATAGAGTGACCGCACGAACCGTGGACCCCATGGATATAGTGACCGCACGAACCGTGGACCCCATGGATAGAGTGACCGCACCCACCGTGGACCCCATGGATAGAGTGACTGCGCACGCCTTGATGAGGGACTTGTTGTCGACAGCCCCTGACGTATCCATGATGGCCAGGGAGTGTGGCGCGTCCCTGGGGCTTGAGGCGGAGCCAGGGGCAGCAACATCGGCCGCTGGGGAAGCAGACGGTGAAGAGGTACTTGAGGCGGCCACCAGGTCCCGAATCGCCGCGACAGTTTCTGGGTGGTTGCGCGGGTGGGGCCGGACGATCACCTGCCAGGGTGTGCCGGCGAGGGCGGACAGGAGTGACCGCGTGCTGGCAGGGATGGCGGTGCTGGCGTCCGGCACCATGTCATCCTGGTGTGGTTGCCGCGACATAGGTTGAAGACATAGTTTGCACATATATAATTTACAAATATTAAGTCAATATATATCAAGGAGACAACCAGCGCAGGCAAATATTAAGTCAATATATAGTTTGCAAATATACAGTATGCAAGCATACAGTTCGCAAATATATAGTATGCAACTATGCAAGTATAGCCGGACACAAAGGCCGAGGGCAAGGCCAAGGTTAAGGCATGCATATGATGGTTGGAACTGAGTTATAAGGTGGCTTGCCACCGAAACTATGACCAAAGCTCACCAAAAACAGCACAAATAACACTAGGATAAGACTCCAGGAAGGCAGCTTTTCTAATGGCAGCACACCGCCCCTGGCATGTGGAACCCCCGAGCGCGACTACGTCTCTGCAGCAATGTGCCGGCCTGTTGGTTTGGGAACTATGGTTGTGCGGATGGCACTCAGAATGTGTGCGAGGCAGCTGCGGAGCTGTAGTGCAGGCATTGTCTGGGTTGGAGGGCTTTTCAAACAACCAAGTCCCACAAGACAGACATATGTGGAGTGGGGTAGCTAGCAAAGGCGAGCGCGTGGCTTTACATGGACCGTGCCAGCAAGAGCGTGGCGGACACATGACGAGCTGGATTCCATCATGGGTTGTTGGAATTGGCCGTGAGGGAGGTTCCAAAAGGCTTCCATGCCAGGGAGCCACCCCACGCGCCAGTAGAATAACCGTCGAACCTGTTGGGGACTTGATAAACGATTCATATATTATGAAAGGTTGTGCATGATAATAGAATGAAGGGTTGTGCATGATAATAGAATGAAAGGTTGTGCATGATAATAGAATGAAAGGTTGTGCATGATAATAGAATGAAAGGTTGTGCATGATAATAGAATGAAAGGTTGTGCATGATAATAGAATGAAAGGTTGTGCATGATAATAGAATGAAAGGTTGTGCATGATAATAGAATGAAAGGTTGTGCATGATGATAGAGTGAAAGGTTGTGCATGATGATAGAACGAAAGGTTGTGCATGATAATAGAATGAAAGGTTGTGCATGATAATAGAATGAAAGGTTGTGCATGATGATAGAGTGAAAGGTTGTGCATGATGATAGAACGAAAGGTTGTGCATGATAATAGAATGAAAGGTTGTGCATGATAATAGAATGAAAGGTTGTGCATGATAATAGAATGAAAGGTTGTGCATGATAATAGAATGAAAGGTTGTGCATGATAATAGAATGAAAGGTTGTGCATGATAATAGAATGAAAGGTTGTGCATGATAATAGAATGAAAGGTTGTGCATGATAATAGAATGAAAGGTTGTGCATGATAATAGAATGAAAGGTTGTGCATGATATTAGAATAAAAGGTTGTGCATGATGATAGAATGAAAGGTTGTGCATGATAATAGTAATGCATAATAATGATAGAATACAACTATGGACGGGCGCATGGGCAGGTGGAGGCGGCGGAGGCATTCGCTTACTGGCGCCAGGAAGAATGCTAGCATTCGCTGCGCGCTTGGCAGCCCCAGCTTGCTGGCGACCTCGCTGGGTGACAAGGCGGCGGGCCCCTTGTCGACGGCGAGGGCCTCCAGGTGGCAGCTGCCGCCCACGGTGATGCAGTCGTGCGGCACACCAAACTTCTCCTCCAGCTGCTTGCCTGCCTGCGCGTTGGTCACGATGAAATGCTGGCGACCCCCACCAGGTGCATTGGCATGCGACGTTGGCACCACGCAGCGAGAAGAACAGGTGATTAATTCTATCAAAACTGGTTACATGGAGGTGGGGCCAATTCTACGGGTGATGCTTCTCCCAAACGTGACCCCCGCTCCCATGGCGTTACCAAAAGAGAAAAAGTGTATGGCATAAAGTATGACCAGTGGATCCCCCCCCCTTCCCTTCCCGTGGGCGCCCAACATCGGCCCTTGTGATCATGACCGCCATCTCCTCACAACCCCCCACCCTGCCAACCTGGTTCTGCTGCATCTTCCCGGCTGTGCAGTGCCACAGGGGGGTAAGCATAAGTTCGTGGTCAGGAATGCACTTGGTGCTCATTATTGTATTTCTAGGCTCTTGCGGCAATGATCTGGTATAAGGTGACATGATAGTGCAACACACAAATGAAGGTAAATCTTCTTACAGGCAGGGTCAATTCACTATGCCCAAGCGACACCGTTGATCCCATCCGGGTCAGCACAAAACCGTGCAAAGAGACCCAACCGGAGAAAGACTTGCTGGGCAGAAACTGTGGTCTGAGGGCTGACCGTGGTCTGAGGGCTGACCGTGGGCTGGGCAGAAACCGTGGTCTGAGGGCTGACCGTGGGCTGGGCAGAGAACGTGGTCTGAGGGCTGACCGTGGGCTGGGCAGAAACCGTGGTCTGAGGGCTGACTGTGGGCTGGGCAGAGACCGTGGCCTGAGGGCTGACCGTGGGCTGGGCAGAGACCGTGGTCTGAGGGCTGACCGTGGGCTGGGCAGAGACCGTGTATTGGGGACGGGCCATACTATCAAGGCAAGCTGGCAAGGAGAGAACATCCCCTGGCTTGTTGACGCGTTTGAGATGACATCTTTTGGTCGCCTGGAATCAAGGATCCTTGGAAATTACGAACACAAACATGAGCAGGCCAGCCGACTTGGGTAAGGGTCATTGTGAGCCCCAGGAGGGTTCATAGGGCGGGACAGGGAGTGGGGTGGATGGGGGGCACATGCAGAAGCATGCCAGGGTCTAACGAATGAAGAAGACCAGGTGCAGGTGCTGATGCCTGGGCGCAGCTGAAGAGAACCGAGTGCTTGGCTTTGGCTAACTTGCTCCTTGCATCGCCTTCTCCTCTCTCCCTTATCTAGTGCAACTGGAGGGATCCACAGCTACGCACAACCAACCAAACAACCAACCAACCTGGGGCGTCCGCCCTGGACCTTCCTGGGGGTCCCTGAGACCGTGCAGGCGGTGGCCAGGGTCAAAGTCGATGACCATCACGCAGAGGATGCCGCGCTCCTTGCACGCCTGGGGGGCACAGGGAGTGGGCCGTGTGTGTGTGTGTGGGTGGGGTATGTAAGCGCAGGAGCATGCATGGACGGACTCTGTCAGCATGGATAAAGGTAGGCAAAGGCGTGTTCGCTCTTTGAAATGCGTCCCCGCCTGACCTCTGAGCAGCAGCACGTGCAGAGTTTTTAAGACCCTGCCCTTCATACATGTGAGGTAATAGCATGTGCACACGTTTTCGCTGCTAATTTGTTGTGCAGGGAACTCCGCTACTGTACAGTTTCGCCAGACAACCACTTCAAAGGACCTGGAGCCATCCCAGGCAACGGCTGGCCAGGTGGCATACCTCAGGGAAGTAGTACCTAGGACACCTGTGCAGATCTTCACAGGACGACCCTCCGAAAGGAAGCATGGGCGCTGGCAGTTTATGGAGAGTAAAGCAGCACTGGATGCGTCATAACTACGGTAAGGCATGGGGTCCATGGCTACAAGACATAGGGACGTTGGTCATGGGACAAAGAGCGGACGTTTCCCGTCTTGGCATGCACTACATGCCTAGTTCTAACGTGGCATATAGCTCACGAGGAGTGGCGACCACGCCACATTCCTACCTCAGCAACGTCTACTTCGGCGGAATTCGTGCTTAACCCGCAAACGCATAGCTCCACTTTGCACTGTTTGAGGTAGTTGTCGAGCACGCTGCGCGCGTCGTCGATACCCCCCCAGGTTTTACCGGGCTTGCGAAGACATTCGAGGTGCAGCAACTGCGCAGCATCCTCGTTTCGCTGAAGTGGCGACAAGATGCAGGTAGATGCCTGGAAAAACTCTAATCCTTGCCGGTAGATCGGCGTGATGTGGTTGATAGAACCAGGGTCATGACCCAGAAATAGAATCATGAGATGCTGAAACGCGGTGCGGTTCAGAATGCTAACGGTAGCCGACAATTTAGAATATGTTTTCACACCTTCAGCAATTTAGGTTTATCCTTCCTGTTATAACACAAGCTTACACTCGACTTTTTCAAGGGTCCTGCTGGTTGGGGTTAAACTCTGTGTTTACGAGGTACGGCAATGGCAAGTATCCCTATCAAAGTTTTCCACTGCTGCCTGCAAGAATGTATATCGTTTTCAATAGTGCCCTGACTTGAGACCGGAGGCAGTGCTGACAGCCGTGCATCCAAGATCTCCCAAGTCCCAGCCCCACGCCTGGTTGTTTGTTCGTCTCGAATGCACTGGGTTTCCGGTTGGCAACCACCATTGCCAATATCCAGCCATTCTAGCTGGTCAAGGGGTCATATTTGCTAAAATATTTGCTAAATTATGCTTCTCCGGATGGAAATGGAGATCTTGAACTTGGACGGGCGTGCTGCCATTCGGCACATGCCAACGAAGCCAAGGTGGCAGCCTGCTGAGTGTGCTGACCTGCGCGGGCACCTTGGCTGCCAAGTCAGCTTGCGTACTTGCTTGCTGACGACAGCTGACGCGTCAGTTGCAGGCGGCAGATTCCGGGCCGTGCACGATATGCCGTCCGTTATTTCGAACGCCAGTTTTCCCATGCAGCTGGTGTGCTGACTGCAGTACGTAAGATACGCACGCCATTTTCACCGTGTGACACCATAGAACGGTTCCACGAAGTCGGAAGTCGTAACCCAACTATTCCTGTGTAGTTTACTGTGCTAATTCCCAACGAGATCCACTGCTTTCCTTTGATTTATTGTTTTGGGGTCCTGCAGTGCTAGGCATAGCTTTTTCTTTGCAAAATGGAGGGCAAAGGCATGGCTTCCTGGCTGGTGACAGGCGGGAGGCCTCGTGAGCTGGGCCTGCCCGTAAATCACGGCATTGTCCCTGCCACCAACTATCGCGCAGGAGGGCGCCATCATTACGCCAGGTCAGATGGAACAGATACTATTGAAGCTTTCGAGGAGGTAATTGGCGGCCTGGAAGGTGGAACAGCTGTGGCATATGGATCGGGTATGGCCGCAATATCCGCCGTGCTCGAATTGGTGCCGGTTGGCGGAACGGTCGCCATTCCACGCGACTGTTATCATGGCGTTTCGTCTCTGGTCTCCCGTGGTGAGGAGTCAGGAAGGTGGTCCGTAATTCGGGTAGAAAGAGCCGAGACGGAGAGCTGGCTGGAGGCGCTCGACGCCGACCTTCTGTTCGCGGAAAGCCCGTCCAACCCGATGCTGCAGCTGATGGATATAGACACCCTGTGCGAGGCAGCTCGTTCCAGGAAATGCAAGGTCGTCGTCGATGCGACGTTTGCGACCCCGCTGCGCATGCACGCGCTCGAACGGGGCGCCGACGTGGTCATCCACAGCGCGACCAAGTACATCGGTGGCCACTCTGACCTCCTCCTGGGCGTCGTGGTCGCCAAGGACGGCACGGTCGTGACCCGACTCCAAGAAACCCGTTCGCTGCACGGCGCCGTCCCCGGCGCCCTGGAGGCGTTCCTGGCGCTGAGGGGCCTGCGCACGCTGCACATCCGGCTGGACGCGATGGAGCGCAACGCAGCCGTGATCGTGGAGCGGCTGCGCATCCACCCCCTGGTGTCGCAGGTGCACTACCCAGGGTTTGGCGCCGTGATCTCGTTCGAGACGGAGGGCGCCGCGTCCACGGAGCTCGCCAATGACATCTGCAGCCAGCTGCGCATGATTGTCCACACGACCAGCTTCGGCGGGGTGGAGTCGACAATGCAGTGCCGTAGCGGGTACCCAGGCGCCGGTCACCTACCCCCTGGGCTCATCCGCCTGAACGTGGGCATTGAGGACGTGGAGGACATCTGGGCCGACCTTTCCGGTGCCATCGAGGCGGTGGTCCCTGAGACGTCCGTGCGCAGCCCGATGGCCCCAAGGGGGGCCGATGACGATGCCTTGGGGGATTAAGGAGGGGGGGAAAGGGCGGCGGGGGGGGGCGGGGCGGGATGGGCAGTTGCTTGCATGGGCTCCTAGGATTTGGGAAGCTGGTGCAAATTGGAAGAGTTTCCCAGGGTCATTTCCTGGCATCATCCTGTACATACATGATATTTGACTGTTTGTTATTTGGTCACACCTTGATATGCTTGCACTGGTCACAAATGTCAAACTCGGCAAGGGTGCTTTGGGGCATCCAACCCATACATAATAAGAATTTGCCATGCTGCTCCTGATTCAGGACATGGGGAAGCCAGCTACACTCTGTGAAGCCAGGTAGAACCCAATTACTCTACTTACTACATAGGTAGACCACAGGTAGTACCTATCATTTTTGTTACAGCATCGCTATAGATTGTGGCAAGTAAGATTTTTCTGATACGGCAATAAATGATGTCATGCTCCGACCTGTTTCTGGACAAGTGCATGCTGGCCATGGAAGCTGGATGCGATCAACTAGACGAGATCATCAACACCAATTGTGATGCCCTCATAATATTGCATGCTGGAGAGAGATGATGCAAGCTCTAGCACTGCCGGCCATGGATGCCATTAGTTATCGTACAGCGACTGCGTCCCGTCGGTATCAATAAAGGAACCTTCATCCCCTATACACAATGGGAAGGAGGGAGGGCGCCCTAGCTTCCCTCGAGCTTCCCTAATTAAGTGGGCAGAAGTGCTGTGGCATGCCTCTGGCATGAAGGAGAAAGGGGGTCTCTGCTCTTTCTTCCTGTTGTGCACACACAACAGGGTTTAAAAGCACTACGGTGCTCCGTGACTCCCCAACGGAAGCACGAGTTGAATTAATTAATGCATTATATCCCCCTCTAGTGACTATATCCCCCCTCTAGTGAATGAATGAATTAACCCTCGTGCTCCCGTTGGGGAGTCACGGAGCATTTACTCCGATCGATGGATGGATGGATGGATGGATGGATGGATGGATGGATGGATGGATGGATGGATGGATGGATGGATGGATGGATGGATGGATGGATGGAGGGAGGGAGGGAGGGAGGGAGGGAGGGAGGGAGGGAGGGAGGGAGGGAGGGAGGGAGGGAGGGAGGGAGGGAGGGAGGGAGGGAGGGAGGGAGGGAGGGAGGGAGGGAGGGAGGGAGGGAGGGAGGGAGGGAGGGAGGGAGGGAGGGAGGGAGGGAGGGAGGGAGGGAGGGAGGGAGGGAGGGAGGGAGGGAGGGAGGGAGGGAGGGAGGGAGGGAGGAGGGGGGAGGGAGGGAGGGAGGGAGGGAGGGAGGGATGGATGGATGGATGGATGGATGGATGGATGGATGGATGGATGGATGGATGGATGGATGGATGGATGGATGGATGGATGGATGGATGGATGGATGGATGGATGGATGGATGGATGGATGGATGGATGGATGGATGGATGGATGGATGGATGGATGGATGGATGGATGGATGGATGGATGGATGGATGGATGGATGGATGGATGGATGGATGGATGGATGGATGGATGGATGGATGGATGGATGGATGGATGGATGGATGGATGGATGGATGGATGGATGGATGGATGGATGGATGGATGGATGGATGGATGGATGGATGGATGGATGGATGGATGGATGGATGGATGGATGGATGGATGGATGGATGGATGGATGGATGGATGGATGGATGGATGGATGGATGGATGGATGGATGGATGGATGGATGGATGGATGGATGGATGGATGGATGGATGGATGGATGGATGGATGGATGGATGGATGGATGGATGGATGGATGGATGGATGGATGGATGTGGACACGCCATCCATCGTACCGGTCTAATCTAGATAATAATCTACAACATCAAGCCAACTCTGTTATATCTAAGCTCTCTACCCTAGGGGTCCTGTCTAGCGCGTGCTTCCCGCGTTTGCAAACACGCGGTCGACGCTTCACCACGGGAGGGGGTTCGTTGTCCTCTATGACCTGGGCCCAATTGGCCTTATCCATCATCTTGTTCCAAATCACGGAGAGGCCTAGCCCCCCCGGCCATGTCCTCTACTAGCTGAATTCTTTGAAGGCTGGTGCGGGCCTTGCGGCGTCTAGTAGCATTAATTGCGGGGCCCCGCCCACGAAAGGAGGTGCCGGCCAGGCTGAGCTGGGCGCAGTCCGGCCGCGGGGGGGCTACGTGATGTGTCTACCTGGTTGGTGCGAGCTAAGCTAGTGCCCTACTAGCTGCAGGCGCCGCTGGCCGGTGATATATGGCATGCTGAGGTACAAGTCCTCACTGCGAACATCACTGCGAACTTCTGGCGTTCCGACTCAGGTAGACCACTATGGGGTGCGTAGCCAACCCCACCGTGAGGTGGTGCTTAGACCGCCCCTCGACAGAGGTGAAATGTGCTACCATAAGGCGTGGGGTGAGAAACTTTAGCGTGCTGCATGAGGCTGGCAACTGCCAGCGGCGAACACAAAAGACGTACCAACACCACCTTGGCCTGGAATACCACTGCCAGCGAAATAAAACAGCCAGCCCCCTGCCATGCAGGCGAGCAGTGCTCACCGATATTTGTACTTTCGTGTAATTATTTTTCGAATGAGATTAGCATAGTTGTCACTCCGTACGTGGCATATGCCCATGCGCATGACACACAAGTACCTACTTACTTACTTACTTATTTACTGACATATATATAAGTATGTTGTGATGTATAGTTAGTTGTACCTTGTGCCGCTGGCGTGATCCTTGGATGTCTGTGTCAGATTACTATTAATTTCTTCAGGGTTATTCTCCCAGTTCTCGGGTTTTTCCTTATGTTGCATGCCTATCTCACCTCCGTAATCTATCATTCTCAATGAATATATATAAGTATATAAAGTAACTTACTTTATATACTTATTATATCAAGGAGACAACCATTATATATTTACGTACGTCAGTATCTCTTGTTTATAGTGTTGGCTTTGCTTATGTTTTATCGGGTGCCTAGCTTCACTCTAGCTGATGTAAGTCATCAAATTTTTAAACATATATGTCAGTAAATAAGTCTGCCCCGCTGCACAAGGCTCTCCAAGGTGTCCACGCTGCACACCCGGATGTCGTGCTCCTCGCCTATATGGACGATATCCATGCCCTTGGCCCGGCCGACGCTGTGGTTGCCGCCCTGGCTGCCCTTGAAGTGGCCATGGCGGCCATCAACCTTCGGCTCACCCTCCCCAAGTGTGCAGTCTTTTCGCCCCAGGGGGACTGCTCTGGCTTCCCCGCGGCTATCCCGGGGGCATTGGCGCGGGCGCGTGGTTTCTCGTGCCTAGGCGTCCCTGTGGGTGACCCTGACTACGTCGCAGAGGAGCTCCGGGCCACCGTGGAACAGCGCACCCATGTCCTCGAGACTTGGGCGCGCCTCAAGGACCCCCAGACCAAAGGGCTCCTCCTGTGGTTTTGCGCCCACCCGCGGGTGGTTCACTGGCTCCGTGGCGCTCCCCCCCATGCACTTGGTGCGGCTTGCCGCGGAAGGCCATGACGAGCGCATTCAGGCCGCCTTGCAGGTGCTCCTCCCCGGCCCTAGCCTGCCAGCTCACTCCATGCGCTTGGCCACCCTCCCCTGCCGCATGGGCGGGTGTGGGCTCACCCGCGCCGCCCGCCTCGCCCCCGCCGCCTTCCTTGGCTCTGTTGCTCAGGCCTGGGCGGAGATCCGCCGGTTGGTCCCCAGCGCCGTCAGCGCCATTCCCGACTTGGTCACCCCATCCCCCTTCCCCTTTGTGCAGGCTGTGCAGGATTCTTACCTCGGGATCCAGCAGGCTTGCGACCTCGTCCGCCCCCGGCGCTCAGGCCGTCCACCGTCGCCTGCCCCGGGGCACGCCCGGCGTGTCTACTGTCGTCAGTCCTAGTGTCTTCCCTGCCTGCGTTCATGAAAAACAACAAAAGACCTACGCGGGTATACTACACTGTGCCGACTGGATGGGTCTGCACGCGAGCTTGAACGATCAGGGGAAGGCTTGGCTTCACTCCGTTTCCCTTGAGGGGAGCGTGGGGTCCGCATTCCTGCGCGCCCTCCCCATGAGCCCTTTGTTCACGCTGGTTCCGGCCCTTTACGCCATCGCTCTCCGCCACCAGCTCTTTGCCCCGCAACCTCTCATCACGGCGGGTGCGTCCTGCGGCAGCTGCGGGCTTGCTCTGGATACTACTGGGACGCACTACATCGCGTGCATGGGTGGCCAGCAGAACCAGAACTGGTTCCTCTATCTCCATACCGCTCTCCTCCGGGTGGTGTGTGCCATGGTTCGGTCGGTCTTTCCCCACTCCACCATCAAGTGCGAGGACGCGGATGGGGCCGCCCTCTACTCACCCAACCACCGCCCCGACATTACCGTGCTTGACTACGACGGGCAGGGTTGCCACCTGCTCATCGATGTCTCCGTGGCTCGGCCGCTTTCCGGTCGCCACATCCTCCGGGCGGCTGTGGATGCCGGCGCTGCTGCCACTGTGGCTGAGCGCGACAAGTTTGCCTCCTACGGCAATGTGGGGCCCCACCGGGTCATCCCCTTTGTCCTTGAGGAGTTCGGGGCCATGGGCCCCAAGACAGCGGAGTTTTTCCACGAGTGCTGCCAGCGCCGTGAAGACCGCCTCGACCTCGAGGGTCAGACCGCCCCGTGGTCGGCCCGCACGTGGTCCTCGTATTGGCGGCAGCGCCTGTCACTCGCCCTCACTCGCACCGTGGCTGATGTGTTATTCCGCCGCACCCGGGCCGACTTTGTCGCGACCCATGCGGTCTAGATCCCTTCCAGGCCTGCATGGTGGGCCGGCAGCGCTGTTGCTGCGTGTAGTTTTGTGATGTCTAGTTAGTTGTACCTTGTGCCGCTGGCGTGATCCTTGGATGTCTGTGTCAGATTACTATTAATTTCTTCAGGGTTAATTATTCTCCCAGTTATCGGGTTTTTCCTTATGTTGCATGCCTATCTCACCTCCGTAATCTATCATTCTCAATGAATATATATGTCAGTTTGAACACCGCATTTCCTCCCTCTCTATATGCCTTGGACTGCCGGATGCAGGATCGCAAGAAGAGATCTATGGCAGACCATTACGTCCAGGCCGGCGCCCACACGCCAGCCGCCCCTGTGGCCGGCAAGCCCCCTCCCCCCAGGCGCTTTACTGAGTATACTCTATAGAGTATACTCTATAGAGTCATTAGGATTTTGATAGACTAGATAAGCTTATATTATAATAGAGTTATATGTGCTACAGATAAGTACTCGAACACGAGCCACGAGCCACGAGGTAGCCATGGCTGACGGCGGAGCTCATAACTTTCACGTTTGAGCACCGAATTCAGTCGTGAATATCACAATCGCTTCGTCTTTCTAAGACGCACATGCTGATATAATTTTCCGACGCTATTATGCAATATACGATGAGCAAACGCCCATCGACGCAACGCAGCCTGACGGCTGCGCTCGGCAATGAAAATACGTCTGCAGCTCCGGCTGCAGCTTCACCATCAGGGCCGGAAGGCAGTGATGACAACACTAGTCGCGCACTGGTGGTCGTCCAGCACCCTCCTGGGCTTCCTGCCTCGCCTTCAGCCTCGCCTGAGCCAAAACGCAGCCGCCCAACCGAACCGAGCTGGTCTGAGCGCGACTTTGACGTTGACGGGTTATTTTCCACCTTCAACGATGCCAGACCCAGCTTTTTCGACATGCCGGCACCCATCAAGATCCTGGAGTTCGTGTTTTATGGGTCATACGCCTCCATTCTCGACCTGTGCCAGCGCCTCCAACGCCTTTGCCGCCTCCGCACTGGACCTGATGGCCGGTTCACTATGCGACAACATGCTGAGAACCTGGCCAGCTGGTGTCGCCCCCGTCTTCAGCTCGCCGCCCTCTTTTCCATCCTTGAGCGCTCTGTCACGGACCTCTGGACCCCCTCCCCCTTGACCGAATCCACCTTCCTCCTCCACCTCCAAGCAACGGCAATGATATCACAGCACGTGACGCCCCTAGCCGCAGATGTTGCGGCAATTGGCGGCACGCTAGCTGCTGAGCTCCCCACCATCTCCACCGCCACTTCCAGCCTCCTCGCCTCCTCCACCGCCACCACCCCCACCTCCGACGCCATCACCGCCCAGCTCCGCGACATTGACCAGCGTCTTAACCCATGGGTTAAGGACAACGCCATCGCTATCGAGGTTCTGCAGAACACCGCAGGCCGGCTCACCGCCCAGGCGGTGAAGGATCGACATTGCCGCCAAGCCAGCCCCGGCTGGCCTGGCCGGCGATGCTCCTCCCATCACCACCTGGCCGCGGACATGCTTAAGCAACATACCACCTCCACCACCTCCGCCGTCGCAGCCCAGCTCCAACGGCAGACGCTTGACCTCCGCGAGGAGGCCGAGCTCGCCAAGCGCAGCCTCAACGTCATTGTCAAGAACTTCACCATGGAGGAAGGTGAGAATTCCGAGAAGCTTATGCGTGCGTTTGAGATCGAGAGAAATCCTTGGTCGCATGGGCCTTAACGGTGAGATCGAGCTGGCCGCCCACCGCCTTCCCCGCGCGCGGGGTAAGGCAGGGCTGCCCCCGCTCCTTCTCACCCCGGCGGACAAGATTTCTTTTCTCAGACGCCGCAAGCGGCTCGAGAAGACTCTCTTCACCCTTGATGACGACTTGACCCTGGCGCAGCAACAACGGCGATCGACGGGAGCTATGGCCGACCTACCTCCAGCTCCGGCAGACCAAGGCGGGGCAGCCGGTGTACTGGAAGGGGGCGGCCATCTACGTCGGCCACAAGCCCTGGCAGGCGACCCCCCCCCCCCCGCGGCCCCAGCGACTCCAGACGCCCCAGCTTAAGGGAATACAGCAGTAGTAGTGTAGAATAGATAGACCGTGGCCATGTACATGTACGCCTCCTAGAGGCACTATCCCAGCTAAGCCACGCGCTTTATTTAATCATGTACATGTGTGCCTATGATGAGCCACACTCCAGATGATGCCTAGCTTTATTTAGTTATGCTGTGCCCATGCAGGGAGTAACTCTCTGCTGAGACGCCATGCCCTAGCTTCTTTGTATAGCTATGCTGATCTTCCCCCCCATGACAGGCTCCCCCTTCGCTGGGCATAGCTTGAAGATCATGGGGATGCAAGTGCCCTGGTGCACCTAGAGCAAGGGTCCTTTACATCCCCACCCCTGCAGGAAGTAGCTTAGGATGTATGATAGGCCATAGGCCCCCTCTCAAGGGCTATGTGCTACATATACTCCCAACGGAGTTATGTTACAATTAATTCAATTCAATTCAATTCAATAATAGAGTTAGCTAAGTTCGTTTTCGCAGCTCCGCTCACCGGTACCCCAACGGCCACCCGAGCAATTGAATACGTGGTACATGATCTCTTGCGCGCAGTGATTAAAAATCCCTACAGTAAGGCTCCGGCCACGAGCCTCGAGCCACGAGCCACGAGCCACGAGCACGGGCCACGAGCCACGAGGTAGCCATGGCTGACGGCGGAGCTCATAACTTTCACGTTTGGGCACCAATTTCGGCCGTGAATATCACAATCGCTTCGTCTTTCTACTATTAGCTAGACGCACACGCTGATCAATATTTTTCCCGAAGCTAAAACACAATATCATGACGTCCGAGCAAACACTCGGCGTTACGCAACGCAGCCTGGCGGCTGCGACGAGCCAAGAAAATTCGCCTGCAGCTCCGGCTCATAGATCCGCCACTATCGGACACTATACTCAAGCGTTACTAGTGCACTCGGCTCCTGCGGCCCCGCCTAATCGGCATCGCCTGATCCCAAACGCAGTCGTCCAGCAGAACCGCACCCTTTGACATGCAGAACCGCGCTTTCGCAACCAACCCGGTCAATGTCGACGACCACGACTGGCATAACATGGCCCCGTGCACTGTTATTAAGAAGTGCATCTTCTGGGGACTACACCTCGCAATCTATGAGCTGTGCCACCATCTCTACAGCCTCAATCGCCTCATCCATCTGGACGGCACCTGGGTCAGCACAGACCAGGTGAATACCGTTGTGGCCGGGCCCTGCGGGCGGGCTTAGGACTGGCCAACCGCTGGTATAGACACCTCCTCCTATTATCAAGGAGACAACCAGCGCACCTCCTCCTATTATGGCAGCCCTGGTCCCTTTGTACCGTCGCAACCCACTGGCAAACTTACATAATTGCGCGCGCCCCGCACCGGGTGCGGCACGATTCGGACCCGTTAGTATGTGACAGGCAATTGCTCCTAATTAATTGCTTGAGGAATCGCAGGGCTTCTGGGCTAAGTAAGTACTTGCGTGTCATGCGCATGGGCATGCCACAGAGCACTATCAAGGAGACAACCAGCGCAGGCCAGAAATCGGGAGAATCCGGACCATGGTAGCTCGAGCCTGCCGTTATCTTGTCCGCGTGTTCGAGTCGTTCAGGATGATGAAGATGAATGGTGATGGAAACGTGTATAGCCTTGTGCATTGAAATTATGGCTGGCTTACGTGTAGAGCGACTAGATGACCTAGACGGTGGGGCCGGAAACAGCATGCTTGATCAGGACGGAGCACTATGCTAATCTCATTAGAAAAATAATTACATACACGAAAGTTACAAGTATCGTCTGCATCATGCCCCAACCACATTATCAGTCACTAGAGGGGGATATAATCCTCATCTGAGCTGTCCTAAATATCTGGGATTATCTGTACTCCGCGCCCGCATGATAGACAAGGAGAAATGGGCTGCCGTCTGCGATATAAGCACCTTCCTGTGGGGCATGCTCCTGTTTTCTCCCCACGGGCCCCACGCGGCCCGTTGGTAGAATGCAGGGTAGAAGTCCTCAGGACTAGCTAGCTACTGTCAGGAGTCAGGTGGAGGTTATTGCCCCCCATGATGATAGCTCCATGAGACTCCGATCTCCAGCTACCTCTCATAGATCAAGTCTCTGCAAAATCGATCTGGAAATCTGGTATGAGGATAGTCAAAACTGTGACATTTGCATTTCAGCACCCGTGTCAAGCATCTTTAAAGTACTCACATTTCCTTAAAAAGTCAGTATACTCAGGTTATTTACAATAGATCTAATTTGTACAAAGGCCTGATGCATGCAAAACAGAAATGCCGCATGCGTGTCTGCGACTTCAGAAACGGTGCCCTGAAGTATATATATCAATGGAAACAACCAAGGCTATAAACAAGCTTGGACATGCCACGCCGGCGCCACATGCAGGCCCTGGCATGCACGCCTCACAGGAAATGCCGCTGGCCAGATGGTGCCCCAAACCTGGCATTAATCGAGTCCTTGTGGTCTGCCAGCGCCTTGGACGTGAGCGGCTTGGCCTTCCCCCCCACCTCAAGGTCAGTCTCACGATTCCAGGGTTTCCAGGGATGCAGCCCCTCCCAGTCCTCCTTCGCCTCCGCCTCGGGTTTGAGCACCTGGCCGCCTTTAGCTGCGGCACGTGCGGCCTTCTCCGCCTTCTTGCGCTTCTTCTCTTCTCGTTCGGCCTCCAGCTTCTTCTCCCAGAGGGACAGGTGGCGCGTCTGCTGGTTGTAGCTGTCCACCAGCGCCGCCGTCTCCGTGGCCTTCTTGGCCGCTGCTTGCGCCTGCACCTCGGCCGCACGGCCCTTGCGGGCCTCCACGCCCTGGTAGTCCTCCAGGTACCTGCCAGGGACAGGGAGGACAGCACATGCAGAGTACAGTCAGCATTTAAAGATGTTCTGTGTGGCGCCAGGGAGACTGCCCTGACCAGCAAGGCAAAAACTTGGCGAGGCAAACATGAAGACAGACAACAAGGGGTGATGGGTGGGAAGATACACCTAGAGGCAGAGGCACCACGGTTAGTGCTTCGCAAAGCTAAGGATGGGGACCAAGGGCATCTGTAGGCTGCCACGTGCATGGCCTTGACCCTTCTTGTCTGCGACACGATCACGTTGTGCCATACTGGCACATCGTGAATCTGCTCATAACCGCCGGTATGACATCATCACAGCCCCACAGCAGGGCCTTGTACCCCATGAGCTAAGAAAAGCAACCAAATAATTGCCAGGGCACAGCGACCAGCTATCGATGCACGCAACAGTTGAGCACTTGGCAACTCTCACAAGTGAGATAGGGGTCACTACTCGACAAAAGCATCAACCAACCCAAGAAGCCATCACAGACTGATGCTTGGCACATTGCTGCCGTTTGAGGACTATGTGTGACTATCCTATCCACCACTACCACGGCTGCTTCCATTGGCTGGTCTACCCACGGCTGCTTGGCGCGTTGCTGCTAATCGACAAACACAACTAGTGCACTCACGGCTGCTTGGCGGCTTCCTGCTAATCAATTCATCCACCAAGTGCACTCACTGCTGCTTGGTGCGTTGCTGCTAATCGACATACACAACTAGTGCACTCACGGCTGCTTGGTGCCTTCCTGCTAATCGACGAGTAAACCAAGTGCACTCACTGCTGCTTGGCGCGCTCAGCGCGCATCTGCGGCGTGTCAGTCCACACGCTCGTGTCGCCGGGGTCCACCGGGTCCCGCCGGCTGAACTCTCGGTTCTTCATCGACATGGGGTTGGGCGGCTGCCAGCAGCAAGCGCGGTGGAGACAAAATGAGAGAGGGTATGGACAAAGGGCAGACGAGAGAGGCTTGTTCAGGAGGGCAGATGGCTCGACAGCAATGTTGCAGGTAAGGTTGTCATACTTGGTTTTGTTCACTGGGGCAGACGGCTCGACAGCAATGTTGCAGGTAAGGTTATCATACTTGGTTTTGTTCACTGGGGCAGATGGCTCGACAGCAATGTTGCAGGTAAGGTTGTCATACTTGGTTTTGTTCACTGGGGCAGATGGCTCGACAGCAATGTTGCAGGTAAGGTTATCATACTTGGTTTTGTTCACTAGGGCAGATGGCTCGACAGCAATGTTGCAGGTAAGGTTATCATACTAGGTTTTGTTCACTGGGGCAGATGGCTCGATAGCAATGTTGCAGGTAAGGTTGTCATACTTGGTTTTGTTCACTGGGGCAGATGGCTCGACGGCAATGTTGCAGGTAAGGTTGTCATACTTGGTTTTGTTCACTAGGGCAGATGGCTCGACAGCAATGTTGCAGGTAAGGTTGTCATACTTGGTTTTGTTCACTAGGGCAGATGGCTCGACAGCAATGGCAGGTAAGGTTGTCATACTTGGTTTTGTTCACTAGGGCAGATGGCTCGATAGCAATGTTGCAGGTAAGGTTGTCGTACTTGGTTTTGTTCACTAGGGCAGATGGCTCGATGGCAACGTTGCAGGTAAGGTTGTCATACTAGGTTTTGTTCACTAGGGCAGATGGCTCGACAGCAATGTTGCAGGTAAGGTTGTCATCCTAGGTTTTGTTCACTAGGGCAGATGGCTCGATGGCAATGTTGCAGGTAAGGTTGTCATACTTGGTTTTGTTCACTAGGGCAGATGGCTCGATATCAATGTTGCAGGTAAGGTTGTCATACTTGGTTTTGTTCACTAGGGCAGATGGCTCGATAGCAATGTTGCAGGTAAGGTTGTCATACTTGGTTTTGTTCACTAGGGCAGATGGCTCGATAGCAATGGCAGGTAAGGTTGTCATACTTGGTTTTGTTCACTAGGGCAGATGGCTCGACAGCAATGTTGCAGGTAAGGTTATCATCCTAGGTTTTGTTCACTAGGGCAGATGGCTTGATAGTAATGTTGCAGGTAAGGTTGTCATACTTGGTTTTGTTCACTAGGGCAGATGGCTCGATATCAATGTTGCAGGTAAGGTTGTCATACTTGGTTTTGTTCACTAGGGCAGATGGCTCGACAGCAATGTTGCAGGTAAGGTTGTCATACTTGGTTTTGTTCACTAGGGCAGATGGCTCGACAGCAATGTTGCAGGTAAGGTTGTCATACTTGGTTTTGTTCACTAGGGCAGATGGCTCAACAGCAATGTTGCAGGTAAGTTTGTCATCCTAGATTTTGTTCACTGGGGCAGATGGCTCGATAGCAATGTTGCAGGTAAGTGGCTCGATAGCAATGTTGCAGGTAAGGTTATCATCCTAGGTTTTGTTCACTGGGGCAGATGGCTCGAGAGCAATGTTGCAGGTAAGGTTGTCATCCTAGATTTTGTTCACTAGGGCAGATGGCTCGAGAGTAATGTTGCAGGTAAGGTTGTCATATTTGGTTTTGTTCACTAGGGCAGATGGCTCAACAGCAATGTTGCAGGTAAGGTTGTCATACTTGGTTTTGTTCACTAGGGCAGATGGCTCAACAGCAATGTTGCAGGTAAGGTTATCATCCTACTGCTAGCACCTTTAATGCAGAAAGATTATTACGTGAGCAGGCAATCGTCGTGTGAATCCCCAGAGGCCAGATCATGGTGGGACAGAGAAACAACAGTTTAACCATCGCAGGTGACTGTAGTAAATGCTGTCACTGCAGGGGTCTTGTAACTCCTCTAGGCGCACCTTGCGTGCCACCGGCAGTGACGTCAGCCATTCGTCCCGCTTCAGCGGTGCCTCAGGCGCCTTGAGGAGCTCCTCGTCCTCTGCCGTGGCCTCGCCTGCAGGAGGGTACATGGACAGGCAGGCACACAGCCGAGAGGAGCAGCGTGCCGGCGCCGAAAGGGTGCCCAGTGAGCTGGGTGGGAAGATTGTGCTATGGTGGTGAGATGGGACTTGGAGCTAGGTCCTGCTCACTATCTGGAAGTGGTCACAATACCAGGCAATCACTATAAAACATATGATAGGGTATCGTTGACAAAAGCTGAGGCGCCAAGGAGCACCTGAAGAGGGACAGCGCCAGGTGGAAAACTTGAGCAGCCAGGTCTCCTACAAGCCCCTCTTAAGCTGTCAAAACGAGGGCTGAGAAAGAGCAAAAGCAATAGGTACATAGAAGCTGCGGAGAATCCACAGTGCTATAAATATGTCCGCCCCCCCAAATGGCTCAGCCCACTGGTGACCCACCTCTCGCCCGCCGCCAGATGGCAGCCTCTTTCTTCTCCACCAGCTCAGCCTGGGCAACGCAACAGGGGGGGGCGGTGAGGCACGGGGGTGGGAAGGGGAGGGGGAGGGGAGGAGAATGGCGGGTAGATGTAGGAGGACAGGAAGATCGGGAATGGAAGGGGGAAGAGGGCGGGCCAGATGGCAAGGTCCAGAAATATCAGTACAGGTGGCTGGAGACAAGAATTCCATCTTGATACGCTGGGGGGCTGTACTATGGTGGATGCCGCCATCTCGTGCCTGGCTGCTACTTCTACAAGTCTGTGCTCAAAGGAGATGGGACATGCTATCTGCGGAATGAGTGGTAACCTGGCATCCCCTAGGCAAGGATACATGGAAGCATGCGCTAGTCATGAATACCACCAGCAGACCCCTATGTTTAGAGAAAAGCAGACCGAAACTCGGGCAAAAAAACGTGGTTCACGTGCCACGCGTCTACTGGCAGCGCCGATCCGACAGAAGGCACGTTTGCTGGCGGACACAAGGGGAGGCGCGCCGATGGCAGGCACGGACTGGGGCACCCCGTCCCAGTACACATGCATACGGCTTACATCCCCAATGCAGGCATACGGCTTACATCCCAACCTTTTGCTGCAGGGGCCCCACCCATGCACCTGCCTGTACAATGCCAGCAATGAGTGACGGCACAGGCAGGTCCCTGGCAGCCACCACCTTCAAGCGCAACATGCCTCCTGACCCTCCTACCACAGACGTATAATGCGTTTACTTGCGGCTTGTTGTTCCCCCATATCCTCCCATCTCACAAGAATCCTCCCAATCCTCCACACGATACAAAGGTGGTTGTACAGGAGCACACACAGACCTAGGCAAGGCTGACCCGCCAGCATTAACGGGTGAAGAGTGCCCTGCCCACGCCCATGTATCGAACATCCAGACCACCTGGGCCAGACATGAGAAATAATGCCATGCCGAGTCATGGTCCTACCTCGAACTGTTGGCGCAGCTTCTCGTCCTCTCGCCTCCCATCTAGTGCCGCCCGCTGTCACGCGTCAGCATTAGCCATCCAAGGGTATGGGACCAAGAAAACAGTGCCAGCATTAGCCATGCACCAGGATTTGCCAAAATGCAGCTCTAGGACTAACTAGAACCAGGGGAGATACAGTCGCTGAGAGGCTAACTAGAAGCAGGGGAGATACAATCGCTGAGAGGCTAACTAGAAGCAGGGGAGATACAATCGCTGAGAGGCTAACTAGAAGCAGGGGAGATACAATCGCTGAGAGGCTAACTAGAAGCAGGGGAGATACAATCGCTGAGAGGCTAACTAGTGCCAGGGGAGATACAGTCGCTGAGAGGCTAACTAGGACCAGGGGAGATACAATCGCTGAGAGGCTAACTAGAACCAGGGGAGATACAATCGCTGAGAGGCTAACTAGAAGCAGGGGAGATACAATCGCTGAGAGGCTAACTAGGACCAGGGGAGATACAGTCGCTGAGAGGCTAACTAGTGCCAGGGGAGATACAGTCGCTGAGAGGCTAACTAGAACCAGGGGAGATACATTCGCTGAGAGGCTAACTAGTGCCAGGGGAGATACAATCGCTGAGAGGCTAACTAGAACCAGGGGAGATACAATCGCTGAGAGGCTAACTAGAACCAGGGGAGATACAGTCGCTGAGAGGCTAACTAGGACCAGGGGAGATACAATCGCTGAGAGGCTAACTAGAACCAGGGGAGATACAGTCGCTGAGAGGCTAACTAGAACCAGGGGAGATACAATCGCTGAGAGGCTAACTAGAACCAGGGGAGATACAGTCGCTGAGAGGCTAACTAGAACCAGGGGAGATACAGTCGCTGAGAGGCTAACTAGTGCCAGGGGAGATAGATTCGCTGAGAGGCTAACTAGGACCAGGGGAGATACAATCGCTGAGAGGCTAACTAGAACCAGGGGAGATACAATCGCTGAGAGGCTAACTAGGACCAGGGGAGATACAATCGCTGAGAGGCTAACTAGTGCCAGGGGAGATACAATCGCTGAGAGGCTAACTAGAAGCAGGGGAGATACAATCGCTGAGAGGCTAACTAGGACCAGGGGAGATACAATCGCTGAGAGGCTAACTAGAACCAGGGGAGATACAGTCGCTGAGAGGCTAACTAGAAGCAGGGGAGATACAATCGCTGAGAGGCTAACTAGAACCAGGGGAGATACAGTCGCTGAGAGGCTAACTAGGACCAGGGGGGTTACAATCGCTGAGAGGCTAACTAGAACCAGGGGAGATACAGTCGCTGAGAGGCTAACTAGGACCAGGGGAGATACAATCGCTGAGAGGCTAACTAGTGCCAGGGGAGATACAATCGCTGAGAGGCTAACTAGGACCAGGGGAGATACAATCGCTGAGAGGCTAACTAGGACCAGGGGAGATACAATCGCTGAGAGGCTAACTAGGACCAGGGGAGATACAATCGCTGAGAGGCTAACTAGTGCCAGGGGAGATACAGTCGCTGAGAGGCTAACTAGTGCCAGGGGAGATACAATCGCTGAGAGGCTAACTAGAAGCAGGGGAGATACAGTCGCTGAGAGGCTAACTAGTGCCAGGGGAGATACAGTCGCTGAGAGGCTAACTAGTGCCAGGGGAGATACAATCGCTGAGAGGCTAACTAGGACCAGGGGAGATACAATCGCTGAGAGGCTAACTAGGACCAGGGGAGATACAATCGCTGAGAGGCTAACTAGGACCAGGGGAGATACAATCGCTGAGAGGCTAACTAGAACCAGGGGAGATACAATCGCTGAGAGGCTAACTAGAACCAGGGGAGATACAGTCGCTGAGAGGCTAACTAGAAGCAGGGGAGATACAATCGCTGAGAGGCTAACTAGAACCAGGGGAGATACAATCGCTGAGAGGCTAACTAGAACCAGGGGAGATACAATCGCTGAGAGGCTAACTAGAACCAGGGGAGATACAATCGCTGAGAGGCTAACTAGAACCAGGGGAGATACAGTCGCTGAGAGGCTAACTAGAACCAGGGGAGATACAATCGCTGAGAGGCTAACTAGAACCAGGGGAGATACAGTCGCTGAGAGGCTAACTAGAACCAGGGGAGATACAATCGCTGAGAGGCTAACTAGAACCAGGGGAGATACAGTCGCTGAGAGGCTAACTAGAACCAGGGGAGATACAATCGCTGAGAGGCTAACTAGAACCAGGGGAGATACAGTCGCTGAGAGGCTAACTAGGACCAGGGGAGATACAGTCGCTGAGAGGCTAACTAGGACCAGGGGAGATACAGTCGCTGAGAGGCTAACTAGAACCAGGGGAGATACAATCGCTGAGAGGCTAACTAGAACCAGGGGAGATACAATCGCTGAGAGGCTAACTAGAACCAGGGGAGATAGAGTCGCTGAGAGGCTAACTAGGACCAGGGGAGATACAGTCGCTGAGAGGCTAACTAGAACCAGGGGAGATAGAGTCGCTGAGAGGCTAACTAGAACCAGGGGAGATACAGTCGCTGAGAGGCTAACTAGAACCAGGGGAGATACAATCGCTGAGAGGCTAACTAGGACCAGGGGAGATACAGTCGCTGAGAGGCTAACTAGGACCAGGGGAGATACAATCGCTGAGAGGCTAACTAGAACCAGGGGAGATACAGTCGCTGAGAGGCTAACTAGGACCAGGGGAGATACAATCGCTGAGAGGCTAACTAGAACCAGGGGAGATACAATCGCTGAGAGGCTAACTAGGACCAGGGGAGATACAATCGCTGAGAGGCTAACTAGGACCAGGGGAGATACAGTCGCTGAGAGGCTAACTAGTGCCAGGGGAGATACAATCGCTGAGAGGCATTCAAGCCGTCGACCATACCTATGAAAAAACCTGCAGGTTGACGACCCCATATGAAAAACCTGCGACGCTGTATGTACTTGTATGCTTAATAAATCTAAGTACTTCGTCTCGGTGCACGGTCACAGTAGCCGTGGGATAAGAGGCTACCACTGCGTTCTAGTAACCATTTACGGGCTACCCTAGGATACACCGTGGCCCCTGCCATCTGCTGTCATCATCCCCACCCGGGCCTGGTCGCACCCCCCACCAACGATCCACCTCTGCTATCCTATCCATCCGCTCCTTGTGCATGCCTCGTCCCCTTAGGTCACTATACCCGTAAAGGATACAGTACACTCACCTTGCCCGCATCCATCAGCTCCTTGGCGGCCTTGTCCACAATCCCAAAGGCGTCGCCGGCTTTAGGGTGTGAGCACTTGTCCGGGTGCACCAGCAGCGACAACTTCCAGAAACTGGCAGCCGTCACCACATCGTAACATGCAGGGATACGAGGTTTATCACCACAGCACAACTAATTCATTTATTTATTTATTGGTCACCACATCTTAATAATAGGAACCACAAAGCAGGCAGGTGCCGCACAGGGGACGAGCCGCCAGGGAAACAAGAGGGGCAGGAGGGGCGGGTGAGAAAACGGGGGCATGACAGGACGGCACAAGTGCTGGTATACTGGTAATGAGTGCTAATCAGCCATCTACTAGCAATATCAAGTCATCTCGCAATATCAGCCATCCACTAGCAATAGGCTCAAGCCACTGCCAACTGCCCACAAAGATGTAAAAGTGCGCAATTGCTCAAATGCTCAGCATCTAATGCATGTGACTGGTGACATGTGTTGGGTGAAATTAATGCACTAGGGCCCGCAGCCAGATGCATTCCCAACCCCTTGTCGTCGGACACCAGGCACCGCCGTGCAGGCACGGTTGACAAGCCCCACAGCACTAATCGCTGCAACGCTTGTCATACCACACAAGGCCGTGGCAGACAAAAGCGAGGACTGAATCATGCGCTGGGCAAGGTACAGAGAACACAAGAGAGAGAGGCGGGGATGGATCAGACTAGGCTACGGAAACTACAACTAGCTATGGCAGGTCAAGTGGCGTCATAACACTTCGCTGCAAGTGGGTTAGAGTAAATAGTTGCATTTCCTACAAAGAGTGACGGCATGCGCAGTACACTCTTACTGCTACTGTTTCAAGACACACCGGGTGCCACACCAAAAGAGAGCTCACCGTTTCTTGACCACACCCGGCGCCGCGTTGGGCTCCACCCCCAAAATGTCATACGCATCACGCGACTTGAGTGACAGGATGCGAGCCACCTGGCACAACATGGTTGGGCCAAGGGAGCGGCCAGGTGTGTTTGTGTGTGGGGGGAGGTGGGAGGTGAGAGTGTGTGGTGTGTTTGTGGGGGGGGGGAGGGGAGGGGGAAGGAACAGTGAAGGAGTAGAGAAAAATTCCGAAGCAACAATGTCCACAATAGAGTGGTTTCTAGACAAGAGCTAATCGTATGGCCAGCAGAATCGTGGCGCATGGATGTGTTGATGAGGGACCAAACAGCAATCACCTGGAGGGTGCCCAATATTTGTGCTCGCCTTGCCCTGCACAAGAGCTGAACAGCATTTGGCAAACTGGTTCGGCTGTTTTGATAGGTTCCTAGCAGCACAGCAGGACCAGCAGAAAACAGAAGCGTCAGCAAAAGACACCCTGGAAGCATACTGCCACAATCAATATGTACATGCCCCCTACTTGCGACAGCGACTGGGGTAGTCTCGTTCATCCACATCCCCAGCAATTTCGTTGCAAGGGCGCTGGGCGTTCCTGTCCCTGACCTCCACCAGGGCCAGTTGAGCATAAAAGAACGACAACTTTGTGCCAGGGGCCTTATCATGCTCCGAAATCATAAGAGCTGGTCTGGCTAATGCAGTCAAAAGAGCTCTTGCTAATGAGATCCACGGAGCCGCTTTTATCATCAAGGTCTGACGAGCTGCCACCTGGCACCCACCTCGGCCTCCCGTTGGTCCCCACTGGCTCGTGCGTCCTCGTCCAGAAAGAAAGGCGGGGGTGGACCAATCAACAGCTCGTTGTCCTCATCCTCATCTTCACCATCAACATCACCCCGGCCATCCCTTGTGATGCCAGGTGGCGGCCTGTGAGGTGCCAAACGCGGGTCATACGGACAACAAACTTGTTCGAGTGAAATTTTCAGGTGTCGTAAGGAATTTAAAGCGCTCCTGCACCTGTGGACGGACGCAACAAGAACATACCATACAATGCCAGGGCATCCCAGAACAGGTGGCGCTAAACTGATTCTTAGCTGGCATACCAGTACACAATATAGGGGGCATACCAGTACACAATATAGGGGGCATACCAGTACACAATATAGGGGGCATACCAGTACACAATATAGGGGGCATACCAGTACACAATATAGGGGGCATACCAGTACACAATATAGGGGGCATACCAGTACACAATATAGGGGGCATACCAGTACACAATATAGGGGGCATACCAGTACACAATATAGGGGGCATACCAGTACATAAATAGGGGACGAAACGAGACGTGCCCTGCTCCATGACTTAGAACTGGCAGCAGGACCGTCTGGACCCAGCAAACATGGTCTATATGAAAGGACAGAGGCTTTCACAAAGAGTGTGGTGGAACAGGGGTGGTGGACGCACGTTGCCCATACGCCCCAGTACCTGGCTGATTGTGCACCGCAGGATGCCATCCATCATCACTGACATGGGCACACCATCATGAATATGTACCATACACAGTGCTTTGGCCTTACACAGTGCTTTTGCCTCCCACAGTTGCAACTTCCCTCCCCCTCGCCCCCTTTCATGATCAAGATACGCAGATCGTAAGAATGATTTTACAATGCAAAGACCAAAGCAAATAGTAGTATATTCATAAGCCAGGTGGCAACCAAGAGAAGGCTTGGTCCCCAGATAACTAGTAAATTGCATCGGACCAGGGGAGGCAAAAGACCGTGGACAGTGGCACGTTTGGCATTTAGGATTTTATAAATGTGCAAAGGACAATTCACCGCAATAACTTGCAAAACTGAATCTTTCTGTAACTGATTGGTACACACCCACCACTCGCCCCCCTTGTGCATGAACCCAAAGTAGGTCAACATGCTGCGTGTATAGCCCCCCTACCTCCCTCCCAAACAGATCGTGCTCAATGCACGAAGTCTTGCTGCTGGCCAATTAAAACGCGGGCATTTAAAGCGCGCTGGCCACTCAAGGACATCAGGTCGCCGACGGACCATGCGGTGCACCGGCACTCTGGCCAGGCACATACCAGGGGGGTGGCGCCGTGGGGGCAGATGCCAGCGCGGCGAGGTCCTCTGCCGTGGGCATGCAGGGGCCGATGCGGGGTCTGGGGGAGGATGCCGGGGGTGGGTGGGGGTGGGGTAGGGAGAGACCACAGACAGACAGGAAGGAAGGCATCGCTTTGATGCATGCACGTGTGATTGCATGAGGGTAGAAACGCACGGACATGGGGGTAGACTTTGCTGCAAACAGCCACCCTCACGGCACACAAGAACAAGTGCAGACACAGGGATGATCAACGACACAAGAACAAGTGCAGACACAGGGATGGTCATCGACAAACCCGGCCCTGCCGTCTGCTGGTGTGGCCGGCAAGTGCTGGAGGACACCAGCCAATGTGGTGACTAGGTGGAAAGGCCATACTAGCCCCTCACTGACAACCTTGGGCGGGTGGTCTGGCATGCACACAAGACTTCCATCCGGCAGCGTGCGTGGGACAGTCTGGCTACAAGACTAGCTTTGAAATGTTGGTCCCGCGGGAACCCATTTGAAGTGTCTGCGCTACAGTTTACCCACAGCTAGCATCACATGCTGCATAGTAATACCTGGCTGGAGCAGGTGCCGTTGAAGGCTGGTTCCCATCAACTGCCGCGCCATCACTTGATGGGGGCGTGGGCGGGTGCCCCCCTGCGGCACCCCTTTTATCCGCTGATGGCGGTGACTGGGGGCCTTCCTCATCAGATGAGCTTGACTCATCAGAAGGAGAGGCATCAGGGCCTTCAGGGGGCCCGTCCGGCTCGCTTGACCCGCGACTGTCACTGCTGCTGCTGACATCATCCCTGTCCCGCTTGATGCCGTCGCCGCCCTTGCTGCTGTCCTTGCCTCTCTCTGGTTCCTTTGCACGCTCCTTGCGCTCCTTCTTCCCTGCTTTGATCAACTTCTTTGCCTGCTTGCGGCCGTCACCGGAGAGTACGGGCAGCATGAACTTGAGAAATCGGCCCTTGCTGGCCCCATCGTCCTCAGGGTCAAACAAGGTCCCATCCCGTTTCAACCCTAAGGCATTAAAGATGCCCGTCAGCAGCTTCACCAGGGCTGGATCCGTTACCCCGCCAATGTCGACGGCGTCCCCACCGTCCAATCGTTTCAGCAACTGTGGCAGGCATGCGGAAGCCGAGATGGCAGTGCGGGTTCCAGTTCAAATAAAAAACATGCAGCACGCCCAGGTCAGCAGGTGGACAATCATTGGGACTAAACACTGACGCGCAGTATGCCCCGTCTGTAGCTTCAGGGTTGGCCGCCAGTGTTCACCATGCAAGGTGAATTTTATTTGCAGATTTCCTAACAGCAGTTGGCCCAACCAAACTTGACGAAATAATTTAGATAAATAAAATTTAATCCGTACCAGTATAAAGTCTTGCTCCACGCTGGAGAATTGCCTAAGAAGCGAGGAGGCTAAGGAATGTGCCAATTCAGCATCGGCAATTTTCTTACGGCTGGACGACTTCTTGTGTCGTTTACTTTTCCGTTCCTGCCTCTCTCTACCCTTCTTCCTCGACTTGTCCTTCTTTCGCTTCTTCCGCTCGGAGTCACTGTCGTCATCCTTCCGTTTGTCTTTCATCTTTTCATGAGGATTTTTTTAAAAATGTCAATGAATGGGCTTTAAATTGTCTCCATGCCTTCCAAATTACGCCTTGGCCTCTTGCACTACGCACGTGCGAATTCGCGTGCCACATGTTAGCTATGGCAGCGACTTGCTCAATGCTCACACGGAATGAACAATGTCAATGTCAATGTTGCCTCCAGGTCATTTGCCCAATCATACTTCTGTCATCCACCATGCTTGTTTCTGATTCTGCGGATGTCACGCCGCACCGCGGGGGCGCAGCAGGCGAACCTATCTAGAGAGGCGTTGAGTTGAGTTCAGTTGAGTTCATTCCCGCGCCGGTGGTCCGACAGGCTTAAATTCATAGTGGATCCAGGGTGGATCCATAGGCTGGTCCGACCTACAGCCTGTAGAGAAGTAGAGAGGCGTGGGGAGGTTCCAGTTTCCGAATCGAGATCAGCTTCGGCGGACGGGCCCGGGCGCGGGCGCGGGCGCGGGCGCGGTTCCATTTCCCTGCCATGCGTGGACGCCTTGGACCAACGCCGCAAACTTTGCTTGCACCAAATACCAGCCGGCTTCTTAGCCATGGTTGCATTCGATAAGTAGTCCCGATTGCAGAATATTGGTAGCCACCACAGCACGACCAGCTGCAACGAAGTCGCGCACAGGCGGTGGTTATATCTCGCACCATGTCTTTGCCGTGAGGGTAAAGTACAGTCCCTGTTTCCTGTCGGTGCTGTAGCTGCTGGTTTGGTCAACGAAGTCGCCAGTTAAGTGAGCTGGGAAAAAGGTGCATTATTCGCTTTAGTCGTTATTTCCTCCGTCATAATGGCGAAGAAGCGGAAGGTAGAGACGAAAGAAGAAGAGGGAAAACCACAGAAGGCAGCAGCGGTGGAGGTGGAAAATAAGCCCTCGACGGATGGAGCCGGACACCAATTTCGTAATAAAGAGAAGGTTCTTGTCTTGAGCTCCAGAGGAATTGGATCAAGGTGCGTTGGGTTTTGTTTTATATAAGATGTAGCATCTCGCACACCTTCAGTCGAATTGATTGCAACGCGCCTTCTCGCCTTATGGAAACATATTCGTCTTCCATAAGACTTGTAACGCCGACCGGTTCCTCACTCTTGTCTCGTTTAGATAGGAATCGTGTCATGCTGTGCGCTAGAAGCTTAGAGTTCGCTTTACCCATAAATTCCTCGTATTGGTCAGCTCCCCTAAGCTGCCTCGTCTTCCACGCGAATCTCCCTCCCGCCCTCCTCTCTCTCTCTCTCTCTCTCTCTCTCTCTCTCTCTCTCTCTCTCTCTCTCTCTCTCTCTCTCTCTCTCTCTCTCTCTCTCTCTCTCTCTCTCTCTCTCTCTCTCTCTCTCTCTCTCTCTCTCTCTCTCTCTCCCCCCCCCCCCCCCCCCCACAACTCTTCCCCTGTCTCCCTCTCCCCCCCCCTCCCTCCCTCCCCCTTCCCCTGCATTCCCCCTCCCCTCTCCCCCCCGGGCAGGCACCGCCACATCATGAACGACATGCTCGTCATCCTGCCCAACACCAAGCGCGACGTCAAGGTGGAGCACACCAAGGACAACCTGACCGTCCTGAACGAGATCGCCGACCTCAAGGGCTGCAGCAGCTGCCTCTTCTTCGAGGTACGCCGCAACCATGAAAGCCACGCACCGGAAGCTCACCAGCCCACATGGCTACCCTACCTTACACGACCCCAGTCCACATGCCATGGCCGGACCACATGACCCAACGGGTGACCAGACCAGTTATTCAGACTACATGGGTTACTCTACTGCGATAGGGAAAGGACCATGGACTTTCACGGTGTGCTCCATAAGCACCTCCTCACCGTATGCTGGCGGATATGCGCGCCAAGAGCCGAAGCGGTGTGCAGTTGTATTGTTCCGCATGCGCGAGGCTAGCCAGCGGTGAGCCAACCACCCATCGCCACCCCGATGATAGATCACATACTCACATGTGGCTCTGTCGACAGGTGTTAGTGCGTTGTCAGCACGGGGCATGCGACATGGCGAGCAGCCTCGGGTTGTTGCCACCTGGCGCTGGTGCCAGGGGGTACATTGGCATGTCTGGGAACTTGGCGTTGTTCCTGCTCTCGAGATTCTCGGCACCTGGGTTCTTCTGCAAGGTTGCATGGCTGCCTGTGGTGTTGTTCTTCTACAAGGTTGCATTGCTGCCTGTGGTGTTGTTCTTCTGCAAGGTTGCGTGGCTGCCTGTGGTGCTGTTCTTCTGCAAGGTTGCGTGGCTGCCTGTGGTGTTGTTCTTCTACTAGGTTGCATTGCTGTCTGTGGTGTTGTTCTTCTGCAAGGTTGTGTGACTGCCTGTAGTGTTGTTCTTCTACAAGGCTGCATTGCTGCCTGTGGTGTTGTTCTTCTGCAAGGTTGCGTGGCTGCCTGTGGTGTTGTTCTTCTGCAAGGTTGTGTGGCTGTCTGTAGTGTTGTTCTTCTACAAGGTTGCATGGCTGCCTGTGGTGTTGTTCTTCTGCAAGGTTGCGTGGCTGCCTGTGGTGTAGGGAGCTGGCTCGCTTATCGACTGGCATGCTCTTGTGATCTAGGGCATGCTGCCATCAAAACAAAGTGAATAAGGATGGCAAGTCTTGATGTGTTCACACAGGCACAGAGAGCATCTTTTCATGCGCTCGGTTGCTGGCATGGCTCTCCCACGATGGGCCTGTCCCCACGGGCCCGTTGGAACAAGGACATGCAGGAGGTCAGGGACAAGGACAGGAGCAAGGACAGGAGCAAGGACAGGAGCAAGGACAGGGGCAAGGACAGGAGCAAGGGCAGGAGCAAGGACAGGAGCGAGGGCAGGAGCAAGGACAGAAGGACAGGAGCAAGGGCAGGAGCAAGGACAGGAGCAAGGACAGGAGCAAGGACAGGAGCAAGGACAGGAGCAAGGACAGGAGCAAGGACAGGAGCGAGGACAGGAGCAAGGACAGGAGCAAGGACAGGCGCAAGGACAGGCGCAAGAACAGGAGCAAGGACAGGAGAAAGGACAGGAGCAAGGACAGGGGCAAGTACAGGAGCAAGGACAGGAGCAAGGACAGGGGCAAGGACAGGAGCAAGGACAGGAGCAAGGACAGTTCGTGCTCATCATTACCTTTGGGTACTGCATGCCCCCGCAGGTGCGCAAGCGCAAGGACCTCTACCTGTGGATGACCAAGACGCCCAACGGGCCGTCGGCAAAGTTCCACGTCACCAACGGTAAGGCCGTCCTTGTGCCGTCGTTGTCGCGACTGCGTGCTATCTTTGTCGCAATGTGGATGCCTGTCACGCCGTGCCTTGGCGCTCAAATACAACATGTCAGCGCTTGTGTTCACCATGGTCCGGGCTGCTGGCTGCGCAGCGCACCAACGCAGAAACGCATGGGCCGGGGGGAGCCAGGTTGCAGTTCCAACCTGCAACAAGCGTGGCTAGATCAGGGCACTCATTGCGTGACTTGTCGGCAAGTTGTCCCTGGGGTTCAAACTTTTCCCTTGTTCTGCGCACGTTGGGGTGGGAGGGGAGGCTGATCTGAGTGGGATGGAAGGAGGAGGGGCCGGGATGGGGAACGCCCTAGCTAGGGTTCTTCTCAAGTTGTGCGGGGTGGCCATCTGCGGCGATTTGTCCGCGCAGCCTTTGCTGCGCCCATCCGTGCGATGAAGTAAACGTGGCAGTGTGGCGTCGTCTGTGATCTATGACTGTTTTTGTGCTTTTGATGTCAGCCACTCGATGGATGTCCAGTGTACAGAATCTGTTGAATGCCCGCGCTGCAGCGGTTATAGTGACCAAATATAGTGACCATGCTCGGATGCTCCCAAGCACTGTGCCTGCCTCACCCTAACAGTGCGAAGTGCACACCATGTTCGGAGCTGGAGTTGTTTCAGTGATTAATATAGTGGCCATTACAGTGGCGAATGTAGTGACGAATGTAGTGGCGAGTGTAGTGATGGTTTTCCCAAGTACTGTGCCTGACTGACCATGCCAGCATGCACTGCGCACCATGTGGGAGCAGAGGTGGTTGGAGTGACCCGTCCAGTGACCTGAGATGCCAGTACTGTGTGTTGCTGTGTGCGCACAGTGCACACCATGTCGGAGCTGAAGCTGACGGGCAACCACCTCAAGGGGTCGCGCCCGTTCCTCTCGTTTCACGCCGCGTTTGATGGGGAGCCCTACCTGCAGATGCTCAAGGAGATGTTCACGCAGGTGGGGTTATAGGAGATGGCTATGGGAGATGTTCATGCAGGTGTGCGATACGTAGATCGGCACAAGCACCAGGTGGGCTATACATGGGTGGGTGCAGCAGGCACTGATAAGGGACGTCCGTGCAAGTGGGTGGTATAACAGGAGCAGCGGTGGGGCTGTAAGTAAGGGCGAGCAGCCAGTGATTATGAGGGAATGCTTACGCAGGTGGGTGGTGTAATACATGCAGCAGGTGGGTTGTGAAAGGTCCTATCAGTAGGTACATGCAGCTGGTGGGTTGTGAAAGGGCACTTGCTGGGCTGTGATATGGGTCAGGCAGGAGGTGAGCGGGTGTTGGCGGAGGAAAAGTATCCCTGCAATTAGAGTTTCTTTCATCTTATTTTATGTTATAGCATGTAGTATCTATCGGGGTGTGAGAGACTATAGGGTGATTGTGTCGTGGGTATTGTTACTGCCGACAGGGTGGCATGTACACACATGCGGACCCCCCTTCCTGGAATGGGTGATCAGATGGATGGGCTGCGCATGGCTGGACGCCAGCAGGCATGATGTCTGGCAGGGTATGGCATATAGCATGAAGGCATGAAGGCCAGCGATTGCCAAGGCGGGACACCGCCATCATTGGTTGGCTCCGGTCGTATCGCTGAGAACATGTCCCACATCCTGCCTGCTGCCAAGTCCTGCCCTCGCCTTCCTTCACTTCCCCTTGGCTGGGTACCTGCACCTTGCATGCCTCACCACCTGCCTGTGTTGACCACGTCGCTGCATTTTGTGGCTCGTTCCTGACCTCTCCTCCCCCTTGTTGCTCTTGGCTGCTTGCCTGCCCCCTGCCCGCATGCCATTCCTTGCCACCTGCCAGGTGTTCACCACACCGCGCGGCCATCGCAAGGCGAAGCCCTTCTTTGACCACGTCTTTGCCTTCTCGTTTCTGGACGGCCACATCTGGTTCCGCAACTATCAGGTGGGTGCCCTGCCAGCCCGCGTGTAGCACCCGAGGCATTTGGCTTTGAAATGAGCCGAAGGGTCGCAACAAAGAATGGAAAGCAGGCTGGGGCAGGTGCCAGGCTTGTCTAGGCAGGTTGTTTATCCTTTCAAATTGGGTGGTGGAGGGCTGCTGTTTCACCGGTGGGATGCGATGGCGTGCGAACAGTATACACGAAACACTACGCAGCATATAGAGGTAGCGATGTAGCATTTTAGAGCTTGATGCCGACCAGGGCCTCGAAGAGAGTCCTGGAGCGCAGGCGCAGGCATGCGCGAGCACTTACAAAAGCATCGGCGTCGGTGACACAGCCTCAACCTCAGTAATGATTACATTCGAATCATTTTATTTTTATGGCTTCCAGGGTCGATTGCAATGGCATGGTGGTACCCACGACTGTCGGCGTCCAAAAATAAATCCGCGACTGTGTCCATTATCACTCATCCCTGTTCCCAACCCATCGACGTTCTTGTCATGGGGCACAAATGAGGGGTTTCACCCCCACTTTTGTGTCTGCCAACCTGGCCTTGCCTTGGCTGCGCTCTGCCGCTGCCACCTGGCACTGTATCCCTGGACCTCTGCTGCGCTTCCCCGTGACGGACATTCTTCTATGCTGCTTGCACATCCTCTGCCTGTGCGACTGCCACCTGTCACCACCGCCACCACGCGTGTTTTCCGTCTCGACATGTCCACGTCTCCCGTCCCTGTGCAGATCGTGTACACGCCGCTCAGCAAGGGCACCAAGGTCGAGATGGACGGCATGTCGCTGGTGGAGGTACGTCATGCAGTGGGTATGGAGGCATGGGGTGGTCATGGGTGGTAGCGCATCTCGTTGGTGGAGGTATGGTGTGGTCGTGGGTCATGCCATGTGTTTTCAGCAGTGAAGGTAGGGCGTGTTGCTCGTGGAAGTTGGTAGGACACAGCAAGGCATACGTAAGGTGCGTGCAATCAGCAGTTGGAGGTAGCGCATATCAATCATGGGCATGGGGTTTGTGGGGGGTCAAGCCATACCTACTCAGCAGTGGAGGTAGGGCCGTGCTGCAGGTGAAGGCATGGACCATCCATGATGGAGTCGGGCCAGGTACGGCTTATGGAATGCCATGACTAATCTGCTGTTTGCATGTCGTGGTTAGTTACATAGTTAGTTTCCCTGTGGAAGGCATGTTTGGTTCCCTGGGGCGGGTGTGTCCTGGGAATGTAATGGAGCAGAACTACGAGTGCCATCAAAGTGGTTTGGGAGCCAGCAGTACCCTGTAGAAGCTGGCAGCAGGTGGGCAAGGTGGGTTGGTGGCATGCCATCACCATGCTGTGCACGTTTGGCTACAGTACCCATGGCAGCCGGCAGCTCCTGCTTGATGCTACCTGTCAGTAGTCTCCAAGGTGAGTGGTTCTTGTCCTGGCTTGTCCTGGCTTTCATCAACACGATCGTGGTGTGTTGCGGGCTCTTCGTGGTTGGCAGAGGCCCTGCACGATGTCTGCTTGATGCACGGTATGCCATACATCGCATGTCATCGCGCCGCCCACGGGACATCGTCCCCCGGGACCTGTAAGTACACCAAGGCCCGATCAGTGACCTCGCTGCGTGAAGTGTTCGGACTCTTGCTTTCGGGCCAATCTGCGCCACAGAAAGGTGTGAGGCCGATTGAGGCAATCTTGAGAGGGTTGTGCGGTGTGCGGTGTGTCGTGTGCCGTGCCCGACACCCTGCAGGTGGGCCCCCGCTTCTGCCTGAACCCGATCAAGATATTTGCGAGCAGCTTCTGCGGCGCGACGCTGTACCAGAACCCCGACTACGTGTCGCCCAATGTGGTGCGTGCTATATGTATATAGTACACTACTATATGCATGTATATAGTACACTACTATATGCATGTATATAGTACACTACTATATGCATGTGTATAGTACACTACTATATGCATGTATTTAGTACACTACTTCTACATATACACGGCAGTACACGACACTACAACATGATCTGGCATATATATTAAAAAATATAATTACTTAAATCAGAGTAAAGGCACCCACGTAAAAATATACAAAGCCGACGCTAACAAGAGATACCACGACAAAACAACTAGACAGCCGGCATGGGACACTCGATCCACACCGCGGAATGAAGTAAAACAGCCTAATAACCGTGCTGCTCAAGTCAGCTCGTGTGCGGCGGAGCAAGATGTCAGCCATAGCCCGGGTAATCGCTACCGAAAGGCGTTGGCGCCAATACAATGTCCAGGTCCGCGCTGACCAAGGGGCCCGCTGGCCCTCCAGGTCCAGGCGGTCCTCCTGGATCCGGCAGCACTCCTTGAAGAAGCTGGCGGTCAGGGTCCCCATGGCCCCGAACTCCTCCTGGACAAAGGGCACCACACGGTGGTGCCCGACGTCCCCATAGGCCGTGAGCTTGGCCCGCTCAGCCCGATCCGCCATGTAGCCCGCCGCCTGGGATGCACCAACCACATGGCTAAGAGCCAAGGGGCGAGCCACAGAAACGTCAATGAGCAAGTGCCGCCCGCCTCCCTCAAAGTCCAGAACCACGATGTCAGGTCGGTGGTTGGGGGAGTAGAAAGCCGCGCCGTCCGCATCCTCAGAGCGGATGTTCGCGTGGGGGAAAACGGACCGGACCATGGCGAGCACCACCTTCAGCAGAACAGTGTGCAAGTACAAGTGCCAAATCTGATTCTGCTGGCCACCCATGCATGACAGGTAGTGGGTCCCAGTGGGGTCCAAGGCCTGCCCGCCATATATATACATATAGCACGCACTACTATATACTACTATGCAAATTCATCGAGAATGATCAATTACGGAGGTGGGAGTGGTATGAATGTATAGGGCAGATCATGTTGTCGTGTCATTTACTGCCGTGTACTCTCGCCTATGTGTGGCTGGGCTGGGGCTGGGGCTGGGGCTGGGGCTGGGGCTGGGGCTGGGGCTGGGGCTGGGGCTGGGGCTGGGGCTGGGGCTGGGGCTGGGGCTGGGGCTGGGGCTGGGGCTGGGGCTGGGGCTGGGCCTGGGCCTGGGGCGGGGGCGGGGGCGGGGGCTGGGGCTAGGGCTGGGGCTGGGGCTGGGGCTGGGGCTGGGGCTGGGGCTGGGGCTGGGGCTGGGGCTGGGCAAGCGGCGTCCGTGTCATCCCACGTGGTGTGCGCTCGTTATACCTTGGCGACACCGGTTGAGGTCTATAGGCGGATTTATAGGTCGAGGTCTATAGGCGGATTTATAGGTCGAGGTCTATAGGCGGGCGTTCTATACATTCTAAATTACGGGCCAGGCCTTGGTAGGTCTCACATGGTGCTGGGAGGATTTGTTAGTGCGCGCGTGGCCCTGCGCTGGCCATGCTGGTTCCTGCCGGCGCTGTTCCTGTTGTGCTGCGTGAACACGTGCGGGTCGCTGGATGCTTTTTGAAGCTGCCGATGCTGGGTGCGCGCCTTGTGAGGGCCTGGTGCCTTGTGCCAGTTTTAGGACGTGTATCTTGCAACATGACACGTGTCCTTGTCGGTGTAGACCGTGCTGTGTCCTCGATTCAGTACTAATGGCGGGGTATTTCTTGACCATGGTGTCTGCAGAGACTATGTTGGGGGGTCTTGTACCTCCCTCTCCATGTTGCATCTCAGGTGCGCATTTGCGGCGCTCATGTGATGCGCACTTTCATGGGTCGTTGTGCCGTCATCTTCTGTGCAGCTTCTCCAGTTTGTGGTGTCCTCCATCCCCAAGTACTGTATGCCCGCACCCTCAAAGCACCTATGTGCTTCTGCCCCGATGCCGAAACGCCACATGGCGCGATGATGAAATTGTGCCACGGCCTCGCCCTCAAGTACTCCATTGTGTGTGGCCTCCATGTGCCCCCACTACAGTTATCATGATGGTTTCCCCTGACACCTTTTCGCCATTAATGGGGCATTAGGCTGTTAGTGAGTGCATGCTGCGTAGCATACCGTATGTGGTGGTTTCCTTAGTGCTATGACCTCGGTCGTTTCGCATCGTCCTGGGTGCGAGGTCCAATGGAGCTGCGCATTCCATTGTGATTAGTAGGTTTTACGTTTTAGGTCCCCTGGGCTGGCCCCCCCACCCTTTCTCGCCCTGTATAAAAAACTAGCACAGGGTCCTGTATGGCCATTAACGTGACTAATGGTCGTGATCCCTGGCCTCGAGAGCCAGGGTGCACCAGTAAATGGTTTGAGACCTGAATGGAAAAGGCCTTGGTAGCTTTCTGCTTTCTAGGTGCTGTTTCCCGGTCATTCATGCCATGGCTGCTGTTATTAACTCAGATTAATTATGGTTACATTCCTGAACACCTCCTTGATATCCCTCCCCCCCAGATCCGTGCGATGGAGAAGCGTGCCAAGTCAGCCAAGTATGCAACCAAGGTCAAGCACAAGGCAGCGCGGCGCGAGCATAAGAGCGCCAACAAGCCGGTGCCCACAGAGCTCGACACGCTCTTTAAATAGTGCACAAATGTTTCTTAGTAAAGGAAGGGGGGCTGCACTATCAAGCAGATGTACCGCGGGTTGAGTCTCCGTGAATTACTGCTAGCCGCAGTTTGCTGTGTTTATTTATCGAGTAAGTAAGTATGTGCTTGCGTGTCATGCGCATGGGCATGCCACGGAGTACGATGCTAATCTGATTAGAAAAAATAATTACACGAAAGTTACAAATATCGTCTGCATCATTAACCAACCATATCAAGGAGACCTCGATCTTAACATTACACATGACAAGAAGGGCTGGCGTACGGCTGTCTATGATAAGCGCAAGGATCCTAAATACCAGCAAATTCCTTTTATTCGTTACCCCGATATTCACAGTCTCCTTTCCCACACAGCAAAATATGGTGTTGTTCTTTCTCAGTTACATCGTTTTTCCCGTCTTTGTTCTTATCGTGTTGATTTCATCACGACTCTTGTTGAACTCTTGCATCGTTTACTGGTCAAAGACTATGACCGAGACATTATGCTCCGTCAAGTCCGGTGTTTTTTGCAACGTCACCCACATCTGTTCGGTGCTGCCCCTTGGCACAAGCTCTACAAACAGGTCGTGGACCGGCTGGATCGCATAGTATCTCCGCACATCTGAACCCTGTGATGCCAGATCTCCTTTGCGGCCGTTCCGAGCTTGGCACTGGATTCGTTGCAGAAAACATCGTCGCGTCGCTGCAGCAACACGATGTTTTCTGGCATCCGCGGGCTTTTGGTTCCCGCCGCACATTTGAAAGTGCTGTCCTCCGGCTTTTTGCCTTTGCACCGTGTGCAGTTCTTGGACGTTTGGAATCATGGCATGGCTAACGTGATGACTGACTAGCTACCTTTTCAGTGGTTTTCCATTTGCGGGTATTTCCTCACAAATGGTGGGAGAGCGATCGCAGCAATGGTGCTCACCACTAGACACTCCCGGCCAGTTAGGCTCGAAACACACGCCCTGATCAAGCATGCTGTTTCCGGCCCCACCGTCTAGGTCATCTAGTCGCTCTACACGTAAGCCAGCCATAATTTCAATGCACAAGGATACACATTTCCATCACCATTCATCTTCATCATCCTGAACGACTCGAACACACGGACAAGATAACGGCAGGCTCGAGCTACCATGGTCCGGATTCTCCCGATTTCTGGCCTGCGCTCCTTGATATCAAGGAGACAACCAGCGCATGCCAGAAATCGGGAGAATCAAGACACATAAAGTCACTGTGATCACAATGTGAATAGTCGCTGTGATCACAAAGTGAAGATCACAATCGCTTCGTCTTTCTAAGACGCACACGCTGATATAGTTTTCCGAAGCTATTACGCAATATATGACGAGCAAACGCTCATCCACGCAACGCAGCCTGGCGGCTGCGCTAAGCACTGAAAATACGTCTGCAGCTCCAGCTGCAGCTTTGCCCTTGAGCAGGTCCGGAAGGCAGCGGTGGCACTAGTCGCGCATTGGTGGTTGCCCAGCCCCCCGGGCTTGCATCGCCATCTGCAACGCCTGAGCCCAAGCGCAGTCGCCCTGCCGAGCGCACTGGGACGAGATCGCCTTTAACATCAACGCATATCAAGGAGACAACCGCATATGGCTACTGGAATCGAAGCCCGGGAGCCTTCATGGAAGATGTGTTTTTCGGCACGCACGCCTCGCTTGTAGCCCTGTCTGCTCGCACCTCATCTCCCACAACCGCGGCCGCTGGCCAAACGGCCTTCGTTGCACCGCCAAGGATCTCCCGCTTATTCTTCGCACGAATCGCCCCTGGCTTCAGCGCTTCCCCCTCTGCTCCCTCCTCGGGCGCTCCGACGCCGAGATCTGCCCCCCCCCTCCCACCGTTGTGACAGAAACCATCGTCCGCACCCTCCTTAAGGAAGCTTTCGAGCAGCACGTGTGACCCCCCTTGCTACCGATGTGGCAGCAATGGGAGGCACGCTGGCTACTAAGCTCCCTCACATTTCCACCACCGTCACCTCCACCTCCACCCTCCTCGCCTCCACCTCCACCGCCGCCCTCAAGGCCCAGCTCCTCGACCTCGACCAGCGCCTCAAGAACACCGCCATTGCCATCGGGTGCATGCAAAACACCGCAGGCATCATGCACCGCCTGCAGGCGGTGAAGGACATTGCCGCCAAGCCAGCCCCCACTGGCCCAGGCGGCGACGCCCCTCCCATCCGGCCAGACCTGGCCGGCGGACCTGCTCAAGCACCACACCACCTCCACCATCGCGGCACAGCTCAAGCAACAAGCCCGTCGACCTCTGCGAGGAGGCCGACCGCACCCAGCGCAGCCACAATGTCATCGTCAACTGAGCACTTCGACCAGCCGGCAGATGAGACCTCGGCGACTCTTCTCACGGCATTTAAGCGCGACATTCTTGCCCCCATGCACGTAATCACTGGTGAGCTGCGGATGTCGGCGCTGCCCGCCTTCCCCGCGCGCGGGGTAAGGCTGGCCCGGCTCCCCTGCTCCTCACATTTAAGTACATGGCGGACAAGCTGTTGTTTCTTAAAAACCGCAAGAAGCTCTCGAGGACTCGCTACACGCTGGACGACGACCTGACCCTGGCCCAGCAACAACGGCGACGCGAGCTATGGCCGACCTACCTCCAGCTCCGGCATGCACAGTGCAGGGGGCCCGGAAACCGGTATACTGGGGGGACGTCATCCACGTCGACCACAAGCCCTGGCACTCCCAGTCATGGATTTAAGTCATGCGCCAGGCACGTGCGCGCTTTGCCGCCTTTTAAGGGGTTAGAGCCTGGCTTGGACATCCTTAACGACCGCAGCAAGGGAGGCGGTGGCCCTGGTTACCGCCTGTCCGACTTTATTTATGCGGATGATACCACCCTCATGCATCATGGATTCTCCCGATTTCTGGCCTGCGCTGTTTGTCTCCTTGATACCACCCTCGATCATGCATCGAGCCCTGGAGCCGAGCTAGTACATTCAGACCTGGCTGGACTGTCTCGGCTTCAATGGAGGCGCGGGCGGTAGCCGGGGCTGGAGATTAGCGTAAAAACCGAGGCGATGGCGGTGATTGGTCGGCGACCACTCGCCCGCCGCTTCCGCCCGCGGCTGCTCGACGGGTCTAAGGTCCCGTTTCATTATTGCTTCAAATTGCTGGGGAGCATGCTCCCTGACACTGCTGACGATGTGGACACCCGCATCGGCCTGGCCTGGGCCAGGCTCCGCTCGCTCAACACCTACTGGCACTCAAAGGACCTTTGCGAGGACCGCAAGCGAGTGCTCTTCAAGGTCTTGGTCCTCAGTCACGGCGCTCACCTGCGGTGCAGAGGCCGCCGTGGAAGATCACGGACAAGCTCGTCACCTGGATGAACGACACAGTAACCAGGATGCTCCGACATGTCCTGAACGTAGGGTTTCCCACGCTAGAGTCTTTGTAGAAGGTCGCTAGAGTCTTTGTATCTACTCAGGACTTATAGAAGGGTATCCCCCGTATTTCGAATGAGATTAAAGGCAGCGTAGAACAGCATTTGTAGGACGTCTTGCTCGAAGCAGTGGTAGACACGTACCGCCCTTGGTACGTCTGGCCGGCCCCCAGCGGCTTGGCCAGCCAGCTAGGGCGGCATATCCTCACCCGGACCTGGCCTGGCCCCAAATAGGCCAAGCCCCGCGCAGGGCGGGTAGCCTATACATGACCTGCCGTTTACATTGTCGTCAGACAGCAACAAACGTGAAAACGCGAGCTGCCCAAATCTGAGATTCCACGGAGCACACTGACTGAGAGAGTAAGAAAGCCTAGAAGCTACCAGCAAGGAATCCAACATAGGACCTTTGGCATGATTTCGCAGCTGTGTGAGTCTCCTAACTGATCCGAAGGCATCTTCGAAACAGCCCAACTGCGAAAAACCTCTGCACCCCGGAGAGGGGTGCCAATATGTCCGATATTGCTGAATCTATAGAAGATTGACTCACCACTAGACCTAAGCTAGTGCGCAGAAGTACTACGCACGGACCGGCTGCCGTTTACAGATCATGCAGTTGCTGGCCTGTCATGGGGGGAAAGATCATCATGGCTATACAAAAGCTAGGGCGTGGCATCTCAGCAGAGAGCAACTCTCTGCAAGGGCACAGCATAACTAGATAAAACTAGGCATCATCTGGAGTGTGGCACATCATAGGCACACATGTACATGGTTAAATAATGCTCGTGGCTCAGCTGGTATAGTGCCTGTAGGAGGCGTACATGAACATGGCCACGGTCTATCTATACTACACTACTACTGCTGTATTCCCCTAAGCTGGGGCGTCTGGAGTCGCGGGGGCCGCGGGGGTCGCCTGCCAGGGCTTGTGGCCGACGTAGATGGCCGCCCCCTTCCAGTACACCGGCTGCCCCGCCTTGGTCTGCCGGAGCTGGAGGTAGGTCGGCCATAGCTCCCGTCGCCGTTGTTGCTGCGCCAGGGTCAAGTCGTCGTCAATGGTGAAGAGAGTCTTCTCGAGCCGCTTGCGGCGTCGGAGAAAAGAAATCTTGTCCGCCGGGGTCTTAAAGGTGAGAAGGAGCGGGGGCGCCCCTGCCTTACCCCGCGCGCGGGGAAGGCGGTGGGCGACCAGGTCGATCTCACCATTAAGACCCATGCGACCAAGGATTTCTCTCTCAAACGCACGCGTAAGCTTCTCGGAATTCTCACCTTCCTCCATGTCGAAGTTCTTGACAATGACGTTGAGGCTGCGCTTGGCGAGCTCAGCCTCCTCGCGGAGGTCAAGCGTCTGCCGTTGAAGCTGGGCTGCGACGGCGGAGGTGGTGGAGGTGGTGTGTTGCTTAAGCATGTCCGCCCAGGTGGTGATGGGAGGAGCATCGCCGGCCAGGCCAGCCGGGGCTGGCTTGGCGGCAATGTCCTTCACCGCCTGGGCGGTGAGGCCTGCGGTGTTCTGCAGAACCTCGATAGCGATGGCGTTGTCCTTAAGACGCTGGTCGATGTCGCGGAGCTGGGCGGTGATGGAGTCGGTGGAGGCGGAGGGGGGGGGGGGGGGGGAGGCGAGGAGGGCGGCGGTGGCGGTGGGGATGGTGGGGAGCTCAGCAGCCAGCGTGCCGCCAATTGCCGCCACATCTGCAGCAATGGGCGTCACGTGCTGTGAGAGGGCGGCGTGGAGGTGGTGGACGAAGGTGGATTCGGTAATGGGGGCGGGGTGCAGAAGGTCCTCGGCCGAGCGCTTAGTGAGGGTAAAGAGAGCTGCGAGCTGAAGGCGGGGGCGAGACCAGCCGGCCAGGTTGGTCGACAAGTCTGAGACGCGGTTGGAATACCGGCCGTCAGCTCCGTTGCACGGAAAAACTGGGTGTTGAAATTAAGTTGCTGGCACAGGGCCAGCAGTGAGGCGTGTGACCCGTAAAACACGAGCTCCAGTATCTTGATGGGTGGCATGTCGAAAATGGCAGGCCTGTTGGCGTCGAAGGTGGTGGTAAAGAGCCTATCGACGTCAAAATCACGCTCAGACCAGCCAGGTTCGCCTGGGCGACTGCGCTTTGGGTCAGGCGATGCAGAGGGCGAGGAGAGCCCGGGGGGGTTCTGGGCGACCACCAGTGCGCGACTAGTGTCACCACTGCCTTCCGGCCCTGATGGCGAAGCTGCAGCCGGAGCTGCAGACGTATTTTCATTGCCGAGCGCAGCCGTCAGGCTGCGTTGCGTCGATGGGCGTTTGCTCATCGTATATTGCGTAATAGCGTCGGAAAATTACATATATCAGCATGTGCGTCTTAGAAAGACGAAGCGATTGTGATATTCACGACTAAATTCGCTGCTCAAACGTGAAAGTTATGAGCGCCGCCGTCAGCCATGGCTACCTCGTGGCTTGTGGCTCATTCACTTTGTTGATGATCTCCCATGGATGATGCATTAAGAATTTAGCCATGCTATGCCTATGCAGGCTCGCAACCAGGGCAAGGACATGTGGTACCACCTCGACCGGCTCGGCGGCCGGCGGCAGCGCACCCCGGTGGAGCACACGGGGGACGGCACGGCGCCGGTAAGCCTTGACCGCTGGTTGGCCCACAATGTTTCCTTGACCGGTGGGGCTCGCGCCCCCCCCCCGCCGCTTCACCCCGAGACGGCCGCCCGCCTCGGGGTCGCCGGACCCCCGCCGCCGCCAGCGCCCCCCTCCTCGGCCGCGGACTACCAAGTCCCCGCCTTGCAGGAGGGCTGCCTTGCCACTGACGACGTCGTCCCCCCCTTCACTTTGAAGGAATTGGACGGCGCCCTTGCTCGCCTGCGGTACGATGCGGCGGTCGGTGCCGACCACCTTTCTGCTGAGCTGCTGAAGACCCGTGATCTGGCGGTTAGGGATCTTCTGCTGGCGTTCTGCAACCGTGTCCTGCTCTCTGACGAGCCTCCGCCTGCTGAGTGGCAGACGGCCATCCGCGTCATGCTGTACAAGAAGGGCTCTGCTGCTGACCCCGGTAACTACCGGGGTGTCTGCCTCCAGAGCGCCGCGCTGAAGGTCTTCATGCGCATGATGCTGCACAGGCTCCGCGCCGCGCTGGACCCACACCTGGGTGAGTCTCAGATGGGTTTCCGTCGTGGTCGTAACACTGTCATGGCTGTGTTTGTCGCGCGCCGGTTGATGGAGGAGGTGCGTCGACTTCCCCCTGACAGTTTGCCGCTGGTCTTCATTTTTGTTGACTATATCAAGGCCTTTGACACGGTTCTCTGGGAGGCTCTTTGGGCCATCCTAGCTCTGGATCGGGTACCACCTGCGTTTATTGCTGCCATTCGCCGTCTGTATGAGGGTTCACAGGCAGTAGTGCGGACTGCGGAGGGCACCACTCCACCATTCCCCCTTCACCACGGGGTGTGGCAAGGTTGTGTCCTGTCCCCATACCTGTTCATTATTGTCGTGGATCACGTCATGCGCCGGGCACGTGTGCGCTTTACTGCTCTTAAGGGGTTCGAGCCAGCCAGGCTTGGACATCCTTAACGTGAAAGAGCACGGCGGGGTTAGACCTGGTTACCGCCTTGCCGACCTGATTTATGCGGATGATACCACCCTCATCGAGAGCCCCGAGCACATTCAGACCTGGCTGGACTGCCTGGGCCTGGAGGCGCGGGCGGTGGGGCTGGAGATTAGTGTCAAAACTGAGGCGATGGTGATAGGAGCATCCAGTAAACCACCGCTGCCGCGCCTGCTCGACGGGACGGAGGTCCCGTTCCGCGACCGCTTCAAGCTGTTGGGGAGCTGGCTTCCTGACACCGCCGACGATGTGGACACCCGCATCGGCCTTGCCTGGGCCAAGCTCCGTTCGCTCACACCCTACTGGCGCTCGAAGGGCCTGAACGGGCACCGCAAGCGCATGCTCTTCAAGGTCCTCGTCCTCACGGTGCTCACGTATGGCGCCGAGGCGTGGACCCTCCCCCCCAAACTGGCAGCTCGGCTCGACGGCACAGTTTACAGGATGCTCCGGCAGGTCCTTAATGTAGGTTTTTCCGAGCGTCCGTCATCAGAGTCTCTGTATCATGGCATGCCTCGTGTTTCGGACGAGATTAGACAGCGTAGGATAGCATTTGTAGGACACCTTGCCCGCACCAGCCAGGTCGACACCACCCTTGGTCTGGCCGGCCCCCAGCGGCTTGGACAGCCAGGGCGGCACATTCTGACCTGGCCTGGCCCCAAGGACATTCCCAAAAGGGTAGGGAAACCTGTCACCAACTACGTTCAGATGCTGCTGGACGACCTCGTGGTCCCAGCCCAGTTTGAGCACCGCATCCACTCTCTCTCCCGTCTTTGGACTGCCATGCAGGACAAGACGCGGTGGAAGAAGATTGTCAAGGCGCACACGCCCGACCCTGTGGGCAAGCCACCTCCCCCCAAGCGGAGGAGGCGTTTTGATGAGTAGTGCAGTTAGGATTTTCTAGATAGAGTTAGGATAGTTCGATCACGCGGCTTCCTCCACCCCATCCATCATGAAATATGTGCTACATGACCTCCCCACGGAGGCATGTTATAATTTAATTTAATTTTTTTAATGCCTATGCAGGGAGTTACTCTCTGCTGAGATGCCATGTGTACACCAGATATAGCCTAGCCACATACCTTCCACCCCATATGTGATGCAGGCCTTCTAGGCCCTCTCCTCAAGCCCCCCCTGGGTGCCTGTGCTTGATAAGGAGGCATGAACCATCATGGCGGTGCAGGTGCACCTTGTGCACGGGTCCAGAGCAGGTGATAGTTGTACATAATAAGTAAGTAAGTAACTAAGTAAGTAAGTACTTGCGTGTCATGCGCAAAGGCATGCCACAGAGTACTATGCTAATCTCATTAGAAAAATAATTACACAAAAGTTTAAACAATAAAATAGTTGTACATCCTCCACCTGCAGGTTGTAGCCCTGATTGTATTACAAATTACAAACTTTCTCAGGGCTATGTGTTACATATGCTCCCAACGGAGCTATGATTTTAATTAATTAATTAATTAATCCATCCATCGGCCATCCATCCATCCATCCATCCATCCATCCATCCATCCATCCATCCATCCATCCATCCATCCATCCATCCATCGGCCATCCATCCATCCATCCATCCATCCATCCATCCATCCATCCATCCATCCATCCATCCATCCATCCATCCATCCATCCATCCATCCATCCATCCATCCATCCATCCATCCATCCATCCATCCATCCATCCATCCATCCATCCATCCATCCATCCATCCATCCATCCATCCATCCATCCATCCATCCATCCATCCATCCATCCATCCATCCATCCATCCATCCATCCATCCATCCATCCATCCATCCATCCATCCATCCATCCATCCATCCATCCATCCATCCATCCATCCATCCATCCATCCATCCATCCATCCATCCATCCATCCATCCATCCATCCATCCATCCATCCATCCATCCATCCATCCATCCATCCATCCATCCATCCATCCATCCATCCATCCATCCATCCATCCATCCATCCATCCATCCATCCATCCATCCATCCATCCATCCATCGGTGTTAATCAGCCGGCCGTCCTAAATTTAGGACTTGGTCCTAAAAAGTCCTAAGGTCACTATAAACAAGGTACCGGGCAGGGGGGGTCACTATATGGTCCATACCCCTAGTGGACCGTGACCTCCAAGATGTACTCTACCCGTGATACCGGTACATCGTACCCGGATTCCGTACCCGGTACCGGGTAGATGCGCGGGAATGTACGTACCTCGACCAAAAATACAATGATTTTGGGCCAAAAAAGTGGGTGCGGGAATGATGTGCGGCGAATATGGCGACCTGACAATTACGGGCGGCATTTTCACGTGAGCTTATCGTTTTTGGCTCCCAGTAGCAAGAACGAAAGCTTGATACTTATGATTAAAGGTCCTGAATTTTGCTGCGGAATTATTTGCGGATACATTGCGCCAGTAAGGGTCCTTTACATTCCCACCCTTGCAGGAAGTAGCTTAGAATGTATGATAGGCCATATGCCCCTTCTCTGGGCTATGTGCTACATATACTCCCAACGGAGTTATGTTCCTAATTAATTAATTAATTAGTTGCGCCAGTATATATCTAGCCCAGTTACAGCTTGATGCATATAAACTTATCATTGAGCCACTTCATGTACTGAAGAGAATACGGAAAATTTACACTGATGACACAAGCTCCACAAGATGAAGACAATTGCTTTCACCAGAATGCATGAAGATGATATTCTGATTTGGCACGCCGCAAAGGTGAAAACCATTTGCGTTCAGTGCCGGTCCGCGGAAAACGCTGTAACAACCAAATGTTACATCCAAAGTTTTCCTACTGTTGATCTTATTATGAGTTCTTGAGGACAATTATTTGAGAAGTTAGGAGGCTTGACGTCTATTGGATATTGGGCCTGCTGAGATCTGTCGAATTTATTGTTCTACCCTCATTGGTCGTGGCCTGATCCACGTAGGGTACTTTGCATGGTTTTGTTCAGTCAGTCATAGATTCTCCTTAATACCGTTGTACCTGGTGGATCTGGTTCCAGGTCATGGAGATTCAGTATGTGCTGGCTTTGTGCTGTGTTGAGGATTCGGAGGATAAGATCTTATCTTGAGTGATCCTCACTTTTGATTGGTCCTTCCGGGTTAGGGTTGAGCCGACTCTGCGAACACGCTGACTTTTATCCTGTTGGTAGTGGTCGTGCATGTGTGCGTACGTGAGAGCTAAAGCTATGGTGTAATTCAAGGGTTTCCTTGTTTCATCAATCAAACAACCCTTGCTAAAAGTCAACTATAACTTCAACAGATAGTCGACTTGGATATAACTTGTCTGTTGTGTCTAACAAGGGTGGGGACTCATTCCCTTAACTGTTGAAGATCCATCTTCATTGCTTCTCTGGACGTGAAGTTATCTGTCGCGACTCCAACCCAGGTATAAAGATCTTTTCACACCAATGTTGATACTGAGGCTGTTGCAAACACAACATTTTTAGTCGTTACATTGGTATCGGAGGTTTCTACCTAGGTGTTGGTTGTCTTGATAGTATTAGTTCACGGTTAACAATGGAATTCTTGCCCGACCCAGAGAGGGTACGTTATGCTGTGTGTTCGGACAGTTTTTAGAGTGTGACTCATCCTTATGTGACAGTCTTGCTCTGAGAGCTGCTTTGAGCTCACAAGTCTCTAACGTCTCCCCAGTCCGGCATGCGCGACCCATGGAGTGATGAGTAACCCGGAGACACAACCACCGTTATCAAGTAAGAGAGTTGAAGATGCAACCACATCTTTAGCAGCTCAACGGACGACCGGTGATGAAAGGGTTTCATCATCTACTCCCAGACGTCAACTATTTGGAGATACCACCTTAATGTCTGCTTCCCGCAGATATTCGCTGTCGGTCGGCCCAAAGTTCTCCATCTTGCCCCTCGGTGTGCAACCAGGCGAGCCTTCCCTGCGTGGCGCTGGTAGAGGTGGACCACGGTTCTCCAGCGTGGAGGACACGCGTTCGCCAGCACCCGAATACGGTTCGGCTATTCGTTTTGGCTACAACACTGTGCCGGGGCGAGACGGCACTCGGCTAGCGGCTGACGAGCTGACAGCGGAGAAAATTCGATTACAACATGAACGTGAGGAAGCTGCGAGAGCTAGAATTATAATTAAACTCGTGCTTCCACTGGGGAGTCACGGAGCATTAACCCGGATGGATGGATGGATGGATGGAGGGAGGGAGGGAGGGAGGGTTTAGGCTGGATGGAGGGAGGGAGGGAGGGAGGGAGGGAGGGAGGGAGCTAGGGTTTAGGGTGGATGGATGGAGGGAGGGAGGGATGGATGGAGGGAGGGAGGGAGGGAGGGAGGGAGGGAGGGAGGGAGGGAGGGAGGGAGGGAGGGAGGGAGGGAGGGAGGGAGGGAGGGGGGGTGCACGCAATCCTACCGGTCAAAGCGATCTACAAAACAGTTCTATGTTCTCTTTGTGATGGTCGCGACCCTAGGGGTGTTGGTTGGCATGCCGCCCTCGTGTGAAAACACGTTCCTTCCCCACTGCATGGGGCTTGTTGGCCTCTATGACCTGCACAGTCACGTGTCTATTAATTAATAAATAAATTCATGACCATGGGCCCACTTGGCCATGTCCATCATCTTTTTCCAAATCACTTAAAGAGGACTAGCACCCCCATGCATGTCCTCTGCACATGCGGAGACGCCAATTCATCAGTTTAAATTTTGTATTCAACTCGTGACACGCCAATTAATTAATAAGCTAGTTAATGAATTACGAACTGTTGTGCACATTAATTAATTAATTAATTAATAGACACGTGCTCCGTTACTCCGCGACGCGAGCACGCGTTTAATTAATTAATCAATTTGCTGCTGGAATACATTAATGAATTATATAATTAAACTCGTGCTCGCGTCGCGGAGTCACGGAGCATTAACCCCGATGGATGGATGGATGGATGGATGGATGGCTGGCTGGATGGCTGGCTGGCTGGCTGGATGGATGGATGGATGGATGGATGGATGGATGGCTGGCTGGATGGATGGATGGATGGATGGATGGATGGATGGATGGATGGATGGATGGATGGATGGATGGATGGATGGATGGATGGATGGATGGATGGATGGATGGATGGATGGATGGATGGATGGATGGATGGATGGATGGATGGATGGATGGATGGATGGATGGATGGATGGATGGATGGATGGATGGATGGATGGATGGATGGATGGATGGATGGATGGATGGATGGATGGAGGGGGGAGGAGGGAGGGAGGGATGGATGGATGGATGGATGGATGGATGGATGGATGGATGGATGGATGGATGGATGGATGGATGGATGGATGGATGGATGGATGGATGGATGGATGGATGGATGGATGGATGGATGGATGGATGGATGGATGGATGGATGGATGGATGGATGGATGGATGGATGGATGGATGGATGGATGGATGGATGGATGGATGGATGGATGGATGGATGGATGGATGGATGGGGACACGCAATCCTACCGGTCAAAGCTATCTACAACATGAAGCCAACACTGTTGTATCCTAGCTCTCTACCCTAGGGGTCCTGTCTAGCGTGCTTCCTGGAATACATGGAGGTGCATGTGCACTTGGGCACCCAGATCGAGTAGGTGGCAGTTTACACCCATCACCAACAGGTTGTATCACATAATGTAGTAAAAACACTATTAACTGGGACATGGACGCATGGTGATCCAACGCCATATTTGAAGTGAGACAACTAATATGCCCCTAGTCAGCTGCACATGTGTTACATGATTTCATGTTATTAATTCCAATATTTGTAACACGTACGTTTCGAACATAACAAATTAATTCATGGAATAGTATCGTGTGGCTGTTGTGGGGTCACGGACAACTTCTTTTCCCCAACAAAGATAGTGGATGTCTCCCCAAGACGTCAATATGTACATGTAGGTCCACTACTATATAGCCTAAAAACAGCGGCCCAGACTTAATTAGTAACTCGCTCCTGCTGGGGCCCTCGTGGATCAAAATAACCCTAAGAATTATAGTTGTCTCACTTAATATACTGCTAGCTACCATGATATCCTTGATGGCTATACACAACAACAGGGGAACTGATACAACCGTCCTTCTTTCAGTATAAAGGATCTAGTCAGGTCACAGTTGCCATCTGAAATGCTCAGTAGCACCGCCTGGCATCTATACAGTGTGGGTGCAATATATTTAAAACAGTCCCAAGGTCAGCAGATGCATAGGGGATGCAATCACACCAGGCTGTCTCCTTTACACCATGCAGGGTCATCCTTACCCTGGGTAGTAAAACATATTATCATGGGCGTGGAGCCTTCTTGACAAAGCTGCATGGGCATTAATGCAATGTGTGCAACAAGTGTGCTCGATCCATGTGGGCCTTGTTCATCATGCATTCGTCCAGGAATACATCTCTCACTCCATACATGTGTCCAGGATTCAAGTTTTGTACCTATGCTCCTGTCAGGCCATTAATTAATTAATTAATTAGGAACATAACTCCGTTGGGAGTATATGTAGCACATAGCCCTGAGAAGGGGCATATGAGCCTATAATACATTCTAAGCTACTTCCTGCAAGGGTGGGAATGTAAACAACACTTGCTCTAGGTGCACCAGGGCACCCGCACCCTCATGGTCTATCACGCTATGCCCGGGTAAGGGGGGAGCATGCCTGTGAGGGGGAAGATCATCATGGCTATACAGGAGCTATGGCATGGCTTCTCAGCAGGGAGTGACTCCCTGCATGGGCACAACATTACTAAATAAGGCTAGGCATCGTCTGGAGTGTGGCTCATCATAGGCACACATGTACATGATGAAATAAAGCGCGTGGCTTAGCTGGGATAGGGCCTCTAGGAGGCGTATACATGTACATGGCCACGGTCTATCTATTCTACACTACTACTGCTGTATTCCCCTAAGCTGGGGCGCCTGGAGTGTCAGGCCATGACAGGATGAAACTGGAGCTGCAGCTATTGAGACAAAGCCGGGAAGCCCAGGATACATGCGTGCATGGTGAACACCTAAACAGGGTGTGCCTCAGCCACAATATACATGCAGGCTAGCGTGTCCTTGGCCCTGTCGCCAATTGCACCTTCCAAGGGCACGGTGTTCCTGGGGTGAACAAAACTGTCCACTTCACGCCACGCCGCGGCCCTGCCAGCGCGCCGTAGGAGCTGCCAGTGCTTCTCCGCTTTATACACGAGGACGGCGCAGAGCCACGCAGTCACCTCGTACCTTTTACGCTCTTCGCCCCCCACCGTGATGCGTACCACGATCTCTTCCGGCAGTTGGTGCGCAGTCTTTGCCGGCAGAGTCTCCATGAAGAAGTCCATGACCGGGATCATGGAGGGGACAGTCTTGAAGACTCGTACAGGGGGTTCATGGAAACCCGCGCACCCAGGGGTGCACAACGTGTTACCGTTGGTGCCGCACCCTTGGGTCAGCGCCATCTGGATGGCCTCGACGATGGAGTGTCCACCATGGCGTCGCGATGGCGTGCACTTCATGTGGCAGTCGATAGGAAGCTTCACGAGCAGCTCCTCCGTGGGGCGACATGTGTGGCCTACTTCGCGGAGGTCGCACCCCTGCAGATGCCACATCACAGTCGTCAAGCAGCGCCCAGCACCCAGGAATTTGCCCACCGGCTTCTGCAATGCATCAGCGCATCCTTTGTGCACCCTCTTCTGCCACCGCTCGTAATTCTTGCGCGGCTCTGTATCGATAGCGATAAACCACCGGATGATGCACGTGCCCAGCTCGCATCGCTGGGGGTCATGGGCGCGACCCCTCGCTCGACCCGTGAGAAGCTGTGCTAGCCCGACCCCGCCACCAGACACCACCGCAGCTCCCGCGTTGGCAAACTCGATGGCAGCGTCTGGGGCACAGCTGTTTTTCCCCCATTTCCCCGTGTGCTCCCGGCCAGCCTTCACCCTGTGCTCACCGTGCTTTCTCAACAGTTCCGCACTCTCCGTGCAGTGCCTGCAGTCCTCGTCGGGACCAGGACACTCTGCCGGAAATGCCGGGTCAGTGGTGCGATCGATCTCCACAGGGCTGGCAGTCCCTGCATCATCATCATCCCCAGCAAGGTCGACGGGAAGATCGGCGCAGTCTCCCGCCTTCACCCCCGCTGCCTTCTCACTCGACTGTGGCCCTGTCCCTGCATCATCATCATCCCGAGCAAGGTCGAGGGGAAGATCGGCGCAGTCTCCCGCCTTCACCCCCGCTGCCTTCTCACTCGACTCTGGCCCTGGCGGCTTCCCCACCGTCCCCTCTGCCGCCGCACTCGCCTGAGGATCGACCACCACCAGTACCTTCATCGCCGCCTCCGCTCTCTGCCTCGCACCACGCTTCCCCTTCTGCAGCGCCTCCGCCTTCCCCCCCGTCTCCCCCTCCGCCGCCATCCTCTCTGGAACTTCCTCGTCACCCCCCGTACCCGCCGCCTCCGCCTTGCCCCCCGTCCCCACCTCCACACCCCTCGAGTCTGGATCTCCGTCCTTCCCCCCCGTGTTCGACGTCTCCGCAGCCTGCTGTGCAGCCCGCCTCCTCCTCGTCTGCGGCCCTGGCGACGCCACTACCTCCTTCGCCGCCGGCGTCGATCCCTGACTTTCAGCCACCTTCCTCTTCCTCTTTTTTGGCTTCCCAATGACCGTGCCGCGGTCCTCCTCATCGGTGGAGGACCCTAACTCAACCACCTCCACGTACCCCCTCCCCGCCGCCTCCGTCTTCCCCCCCGGCCCCACCTCCGCATGCCTCGAGTCTGGAACTCCCTCCCCCACCCCCCTCCCCGCCGCCTCCGTCTTCCCCCCCGTGTCCCCCTCCGCCGCCATCGTCTCTGGATCTCCCTCCTCCACCCCCTCCCCGCCGCCTCCGCCTTCCCCCCGTGTCCCCCTCCGCCGCCATCGTCTCTGGATCTCCGCTCCTCTACCCCCCTCCCCGCCGCCTCCGCCTTCCCCCCGTGTCCCCCTCCGCCGCCATCGTCTCTGGATCTCCCTCCTCCACCCACCTCCCCGCCGCCTCCGCCTTCCCCCCCGTGTCCCCCTCCGCCGCCATCGTCTCTGGAACTCCCTTCTCCACCCACCTCCCCGCCGCCTCCGCCTTCCCCCCGTGTCCCCCTCCGCCGCCATCGTCTCTGGATCTCCCTCCTCCACCCCCCTCCCAGCCGCCTCCGCCTTCCCCCCGTGTCCCCCTCCGCCGCCATCGTCTCTGGATCTCCCTCCTCTACCCCCCTCCCCGCCGCCTCCGCCTTCCCCCCCGTGTCCCCCTCCGCCGCCATCGTCTCTGGAACTCCCTCCCCCACCCCCTCCCCGCCGCCTCCGCCTTCCCCCCGAGTCCCCCTCCGCCGCCATCGTCTCGGGAACTCCCTCCTCCACCCCCCTCCCAGCCGCCTCCGCCTTCCCCCCCGTGTCCCCCTCCGCCGCCATCGTCTCGGGAACTCCCTCCTCCACCCCCCTCCCCGCCACCTCCGCCTCCGCCCCCGGCCTCTGTGCCGCCCTCCCCGGCTGCCCTGTGGCCTGCTTCTTCGTCAGTCTCCCTGCCGTTGCCAGGCCCTCGCGGGGCTGCCCTGTGGCCCGCTTCTTCGGCAGTCCCCCTGCCGTTGCCAGGCCCTCGCGGGGCTGCCCTGTGGCCCGCTTCTTCGGCAGTCTCCCTTCCGTTGCCAGGCCCTCGCGGAGCGGCCCAGTGGTCGCATGTCCTGGCTGCCCAAGTGGAGCCGTTACTCCATGCATGTGGATGCCTCCCAGCTGCATGTTCCCACAGAATAAAGTAAAACAAGGAGTCTAGGGGAAAGGTGTAAGGACCCCGGCAAAAAGGATGCGTATTCTCTTCCATTACACCCATCCATGCATGCCAGCACCCCATTACACCCATCCACGCATGCCAGCACCCCATTACACCCATCCATGCATGCCAGCACCCCATTACACCCATCCATGCATGCCACCACCCCATTACACCCATCCATGCATGCCAGCACCCCATTACAACCATCCATGCATGCCAGCACCCCATTACACCCATCCATGCATGCCAGCACCCCATTATACCCATCCATGCATGCCAGCACCCCATTACACCCATCCACGCATGCCAGCACCCCATTACACCCATCCATGCATGCCAGCACCCCATTACACCCATCCATGCATGCCAGCACCCCATTATACCCATCCATGCATGCCAGCACCCCATTACAACCATCCATGCATGCCAGCACCCCATTACACCCATCCATGCATGCCAGCACCCCATTACAACCATCCATGCATGCCAGCACCCCATTACACCCATCCATGCATGCCAGCACCCCATGCATTACAACCATCCATGCATGCCAGCACCCCATTACACCCATCCATGCATGCCAGCACCCCATTACACCCATCCATGCATGCCAGCACCCCATTACAACCATCCATGCATGCCAGCACCCCATTACACCCATCCATGCATGCCAGCACCCCATTACACCCATCCACGCATGCCAGCACCCCATTACACCCATCCACGCATGCCAGCACCCCATTACACCCATCCACGCATGCCAGCACCCCAAATTACACCCATCCACGCATGCCAGCACCCCATTACACCCATCCATGCATGCCAGCACCCCATTACACCCACATTCTTTCCGTCCTGTTGCCCATACCATCTGGCTGTCCTCCTACTCAATTCCAATTCTCTGCCCCCCCCCCCCCCCCCCCCTGGACACGTCTCCTTGCACATGTAACTTTGGCTTCCCCTCCCATCTGTTTGATTCTACATCTCTTCAGCATCTTGTCCGATGCCGCCCCCCCTCACCCCTCTCGTGCCACAGATTCAGTGCTGAGAGAAAGCGGGTTACGCATTGAGTCATTCATGCAGTATCAGCAAAGAGGACAGCCGATATTCGCATGTGCTGTGCCTAACATTACATCCACCAGCAGGGAGAGAAAGCACAGGCCACATTTTGCTGTCACATATGAATAAGTAATCAACGCGCTGTTCCCATATGCAAATAAAGATTGTCGTCAACATGTTGCATGCAACAAGCAATCACACAGTCGCCTACCTGAGCAGACAGTGCCATGTGTGCCAGCATGCGCGGCCCGAAGGAGCCCTCCCCCGCAGTAACCAACGCAGCCGCCACGTGGGGCAACGACGCCACTGCGCGGTTGCAGATCATCTGACACAACGCCGCGGCGTCCAGGACAAGTGCATCCCCCGGTGTTCCCGACAACCCTTCTCCAGGTACAGCTGCCGCCTGCGAGCACGCACCCACTGGGTCCTGCATCTCCTTCAGACACTTGCCGCTCCAATAACGGACCGCCCGCGTTAGTTGCCTCCTCTGCACACATGTCAAGGATATGCACAAATCAGCACAGCAACGGTTTACAGCAACAACACATGAGAAGAACAGTCCACACATGTCCAGCATTGCCGTTCATGCTTCCTCTAACTTCGTAGTAGTATACAAACATCCATGTACACGTGCAGCACATGAAGAAGCAAAGGGGAACTCACCGCAACCAAATACGGTGACTCCTTCCCATTCTTCTTCTTCTTCTTCTCACCGCTGACCGCCTGCGCAACCTCTTCCTCGCCCTCATCACTCTCCTCGGTCCCCTTCTTCTTCTTCTCACCGCTGACCGCCTGCGCAACCTCTTCCTCGCCCTCATCACTCTCCTCGGTCCCCGCCACCTCTCCGGGCTTCTCCATGGCCTCATTACCAGCTGTGACATGCTTACAAAAAGTAGCCCGACGGCCCTGCAATGCGTCAAGCATGTACTTTGATACCGCCAGTCTCTCCCAGTTGGATGTGCTCTGACACCCTTTGGACGCTTGATCGAATTGCTCGGGCAGCTTATACTGTTGCGCCTGCGGTGCAAGGGCAGAGACGCACAGCGAGACACACGCAGGCAACCGCTCGACAAACCCAGGACCGTTCAGTTATGATGGTCACGCGCCATCATTAGCACTGCGATCAAAGACAGTCAGTAACCATCGATGTATTGGTCGGCAGCACCCCGCGACCCGACACGGTGCTTCCAACGGGACATTGTTACCCATCAGATACATATACCCGCCGATGAATCACAAGCAAGACTACAATGTGAATACTCATGAAGGAACTTACCACCACGTGGAAATTGCTGCGCGCATATTCCATCGCGGATACATACTGTTGTGACTCCCAAACGGATCGACAATCTTTAGCGGCCATTGCTACGGTTGCGTACTGCCTGCAAGGTAATTACCGTTAACGTGATCCAATAATTACCTCAGGCTCACGTGATCGGGGGGACAGATGTTGATACCTCATTACCTCTGCCTGTACTGCTGTCACTGCACTGTACAACCATGCATTTGCGTGCCACTACCTAAATACATCATACACGATGCATCTTACAATTGCCAGCATGGCACCCGATCGATCGAGTGCGTGTACCACCTGTACGGTATTTGTGTACCACCCCGCTCCTTCCCACGGCAGGTACGCAGCGACTCGCTGTGGTCCTGGCTGCAGTTGTGTACCACCTGTACGGTTTTTGTGTACCACCCCCCCTTCCCACGGCAGGTACGCAGCGACTCGCTGTTCCTGGCTGCAGTTGTGTACCACCTGTACGGTATTTGTGTACCACCCCGCTCCTTCCCACGGCAGGTACGCAGCGACTCGCTGTTGTCCTGGCTGCAGTTGTGTACCACCTGTACGGTATTTGTGTACCACCCCGCTCCTTCCCACGGCAGGTACGCAGCGACTCGCTGTTGTCCTGGCTGCAGTTGTGTACCACCTGTACGGTATTTGTGTACCACCCCGCTCCTTCCCACGGCAGGTACGCAGCGACTCGCTGTTGTCCTGGCTGCAGTTGTGTACCACTGTACGGTATTTGTGTACCACCCCATCGATCCTTCTGGCGGCAGGCACGCAGCGACCCGCTGTTGTCCTGGCAGCTCGTAAATTAATAATGTCAATGTTGTCCTCAAGGTTGGTATAGCTGTCGCTGCACGGCGGAAGTCCTCCCGATCGATACAGCTTTTACATATTATCGGTTGCTTTTGAACCCTGTTGTTCTTTGCCGGTCTATGATGGATTCCGTAGTAATGTTGGAATCCGACTTGGCAAGTGAGCAGGAAGTCGCCAAGGCGTGCAAAGCCATGAAGAAGATGCAAGCCAAAATCATGAAGGCAAACAGGTGGATTTGCGCAGCAACTCGTCAGCAGAGCTTGTGAGCTCCTGGTCCTTGCCGGCTGGAATGACCCAAGGCTGCTGGCTAGCAACCTTTATCCTCACACCAGGCCTACGACCCTCGATAGGCTCGCCACTCGTCGTGACGACCAAGGTTCGTGTGTGAAGACGCTCGTTGCCTCGTTGAGCCTCGAGCTATATGCAACCTCGTTCCATCCTTGTTCCTCGGTCATGAGCAACGCTGGGCAACGCTACATTGCCAGAGCCTCGTATCGCTGCCTTGCATCCTCGTTGCAGGCAGCATACAGGAATCTCTGGCTATCCTGTGTCTAGGACAGCACAGGACCTGCCACAGTCCTGCAAGGACTTACATCCTTGCAGACCTGCTGGCTGGTTACTGGCTTCTACTAGCCACAGTACCGTTGAGCCCTCAGACACTGTGTCCCAGTCACGTGAGAGTCCAGGCTAAGCCTGTGCAGGCACGGCCTGCCACGTGTCCTGTCCACTATGTCCTGAGTGTGCACCGCCCTCGCCCACCGGTCGGCAGTACTTCGGGACTTGATAACTTTCTAGTCCCTTGTCTGTTCTAGGCGGTTGACACGGCGTTGGAAAGGTCTCCTCAACCTGCATCCATCTAGCACATTGGTGCCCCAATATGCTAACTCCAACCCTTTCTTGTTTTGGAGCTTGGACCAGCCTGAGAACCTATCAGCCACTGTCCCCACAAGCCTTGAACATCTGATCCCTCCCAGAGACCAGACCTGCCTTTTCTTTTGGAACCTGAGGTGCCTCCAAATATTAGCTAGGCCTCCTCATTGGTTCAAAGGTTGCCCTCTGACCCACATGACATCCCAACCCTTTCTTTGGGAACCTGGTGTAGATTAAAGTTAGGTCTGCACTTAGTCAGAGGAGTTTGGATAGAGGAGTCCATGAACGTACTATTGTGGAGTTCCTGGTCATCCAGTTATCACAGGCGCCCGTTCATATGGCGCCCGCCACGGAGCCTCCCTTATCTTTTAAATCCTTCCAAAGACTGAGAGAGCCCTGACTAATGTTAGCCAACACATGGGGAGCCCATGTCCTCACTGAGTCTCACTCAGGATTCATACATGCCAGGCTGAGGTCAGCTGGGGAATCGAACCCCACCCATATCCTCCAGGTTTGGATCAGCTCCTGGAACTGAGCATCACAAACAACAATACATGACAAGAACAAGATTATGTTTTATTATAAAGAAGTATAACCCATAGTGAGGCCCCTGGCAACCACGTCCAACATGGTCACACAACCAGGGATTTTATTAGCATGCAACAGGTTGGTTACAGAGAATATATACAAATGTACAGCAACCTGTTAGAGCCAACACTTGGGCTGCCCTTTCAGGGTCCATTCCATGAAGACCCAAGGCCCATTACAAAGTCCTTAAGACTCTTCTGCAGCTCCATGACAGAGCCAGGCGAAATTCTCAGCCAGGGGAGTGACTCCACCCTGACCCCTGTCCAGCAGAGTGTGTCTGAACTCTGAAGGACCTGCTGTCAGCCACCACGTGGCTGCCCAGCCGCACTGGGATGCCTCCCACCTAGAGCAAGGCTGTTTGGTCTACTCTGGCCCTCCCCCCTTGGAGGCCATGAGCCCACGAAGCAAAGGGTATTGCAGCTCAGCCTTCTCCTCCAGCTTGGTGAGAGCATCTGCAGGGTTGTCCACGCCAGCCACATGTTCAATGTTAGCTAAGCAAGACATTTCCTTGAGCAACAAATAATCAAGGTCCCTGCTCCTGGCCAGCTGCCTGTGCACAAACTGCACCATGCCCATGCTGTCAGTTCTTACCAGTGTGTGCATCTGCAACCGACAGGAAGCCACTTGACATAGCTGGTAAAATAGCTCCCTCAAGTAAAGAGCAGTATGAAGCCCTTCACAGATTGCCCTGCACTCAGCAATGTCACTGCTGGGAGTTACCCTGTTCTGCAACCGACTGTACCAGCAGACCAGAGAGGACTGTTCCTGCACCAGGGATATTAATGCTGCTGCACGGCCCCTGACCTCTGTGACCTTCCTACTATCCATAGAACTGTCCACATAGAGCATCATGTCAAAAGGCCTGTACAAATCCAAAGGACCCAGCATGAGAGGGGGAGACATGCGAACAGCCTCTACCACTCTCTCAGCACCCACCTCACCAGTTGGGAATCGGTCAACCGACTCAGTACCAACAGGTCAGGAGCACAAATGCTGGCCAGCCATGCCAACATACCTCGTATTGTTGCACATCTGGCCTGGGTGATGGGCTCCTGCAAGGCATCTATGATCTGCTGAGGATAATCCTTACCACCCTCCAGCTGGATGGACCATGTACCCTGCTTGGACCAAGGTCGCCTGCATTCCACAAAACACCATGGGCTCATTCTCAACCATGTACTGGATCTTACCCAGTTCAAACCGTTTCTGGATCCTGGCCAGAGTCAACTCTTGCCAAGTGGGATGGCCCAGGAGATGCAGATCATCACCATGCAGGGAGGCAAACGCTGGCAGCCCCTCATAGCTACCTGAAACAGACAAGGATCAACTGGAGAGACTGAGAGACCACAGACAGACCTGAGGTACTTCTCCAAGCTCTTCCTCCAGATGATGGGACTCGATCTAAGGCCTTCAACGCCTTTGAGAATCCTCAAATACCTCGTCTTCAGCTCTGCCCTCCACACTGCAGGCACCTTAACAAAGAAAGGGGGTATTGTGCGCCAAGTATCCTGTGCTTCCTGCTGATCACCCTTAAGAAAAGCCCTCTTGAAATCTACCAACACAGAGCTATAGGGTATCCCCTTCTGCAGAAAAGACAAATAAATGCACAACAAAATCCTCCATGTATCATGCAGCATCCCTGGTGTGTAAAGCTCCTCATCTGCTAACTGTCCAGTGCCATGGTACTCAGTCACAACTGGTCTAACATGTGGCACCTGCACGCCATCTACTCCTTGAGCTTGAGGACAAACATCAATCTGAGCAGCTGGTGATCCTCCGGGAGGACATCCACAGGTTCTGCACAGTTGGCAACTATCCACTCATGCCCAGAAGCAACAAAGCCAAGAGTCCATGCCTTAGCCATCTTGGGGCTTTGCATCATCTCCACTAGCTTGCGCCAAGGTACAGGACTCGTTCCTGGGATCTGGTACCTCTGCACACCCAACTCACGTGGGTCAAACGTAGTAGGGAGGATCAGCAGGTCCCCAGCAATGGGCTCCTTTGTATCAGGACCCTCTGCCTCTAGACCCCTCACAGCCCTCACAGCCACACTAAGACCCTGGGAGTAGCGATATCTCTGCAAGGGAAGGCGGCCCTGCCCTTCTAATGCTAGCTCCTCAGAGGATATCCTCACCCCTGGTAAGCACAAGAAGTTCTGACCTAGAATGGCAGGCCCCTGATACCCTTCAACCACACTGAACGTGGTGGGCACCCCCAGGATAGGCACACTCACTTCTCCCAAGATCTTCATGGACACATTCCCAGAGAAATCAGACACAGCTAGGCAGCTAGGGGATGACCACTGCAAGCCTGCAGCATCCTCTACCCTTAGAATGGACACCTGTGAGTTGGTATCCACTTCTAGTGCTGGTGCCCCACATGACCCCCATCCCGTGAGCTTAGATACCTTGGGATCACGCTTGCTGTTCTGCAGAGCTCGAATGATGTCCGCCATAAGCAGCCCCCTGGACTGTGGTGCAGCCCTGGCCACCTCTGGCCTTGTGACAGACGTCTCAGCAGACTCCTGCTCACCCTCATCCATCCAGGACAGACCATAATCCAAGCATGGCGGGTTAGCATCTGCTGCCTGGCTCTCATCCTGCTCATCTCCCTCCAAGGGAGGATCAGGGCCGTCTTCAGGCCAGATTGCAGTTGGCCTTCTCTCCTTGACGTGAGCCCAGGATAGCCTGTACACGTGCTTGGGATTACTCTCCAAAGCCACCAGACAAGAATGGTTAGCTTCCTCAACATGGGTTACCTGCCCATCTTGCCACTTGCCACGCTTGCCTGGTAATGACGGTTCCTTCCACATCCTGACCCTCAGTCCCACCTGGGGCCTCAGCATTTTCCAACCCTTGTCCTTACGCCTCAATCTGGAAAACACCTGTCTGCCTTCTTCAGGCAGGCTGCCACCACGTCCTGTGATAGCATACCAAACTGCAATGCCAGGGGAGAGACTGCCACACCATCATAGTAATAGGTTACCCTGAGGTTAAGCTGCTCCTCAATCCCCTTACACCAAGCTGCTTTCTCTAGAGCTGATGCCACAACAGGCACACTCCTAGCTGCTAGCACCACTGTTTTTACTTCACGTATAGATCTCTCTACAGCTCCCTGCTGCCCATGGGATTCCCTAGGGACCACTACCAACTTACAAGGAAGCTGGTCAGCCAGCTTGATCAAGCAGTCAAACTGCAAGTCAGCTTGCACCTTGGTGTACACCCCAAAGCCTGGCAACAAAGACTGGAGACCCATCAACAGCTGATGCTCCTGCATTCCAGGAAGAATGGTCAGCAACCTATATCTGCTGAACCTATCCACCCCCACCAACAGATACATGCCCCTGATGTGTTGGATGTCCACCTGGATATCCCCCGCTCTCTAGCAGGCTCTCTGGCATGGGACTGTGGGAGGCGAACAGCATTCTCCTGACAGACACAATTCTGAGCAGCTGCACTGCAGGCCTCTAGCAAAGGCTCCTTGCCAATCTTCCAAGCAAACATCTCTGCCTGCTTAGAGTGACCAAAGATATGGTGTAAAGTGTTTCCAGCCTGAGCATAGCTCAACCCCCTGTCAGCCTGGCTGCACAGAGAGGAACGTGACAAAGACTGTGTGCTTGGGATAGCACGACCCACCTGCTGTTCTCTTGCTCCAGGGACCTCCTCCAAGGTAGCTCGGCTCCCAGAGCCAGCCCCGGTTCCCACAGAAGCTGCAGGTCCTTCCAGTCTGGCGGCTTGACTCCCAGAGTCAACCCCAACAACTGGAGACCCTGCACCTGCCACAGGCACAGGGAATTCCACTGCTGCAGCAGCGTTATTGCAATCATTGAGTGGAAGCACCTCATCATTCCCAACCCCTTGCTGCTGCACAAGAGGGACACCCCCATTACTATGTACAACTGTTCGTCCCACTAGGGGTGATTGACTATTTACAGGGGACAACATCTCAAGTCATGGCTTACCCACCTGGCCAGAGCCTGCTCCAGCAGACTTGGCCTGGTCTGGGCAGTCACGTCGCCAATGACCCGTCCTGCCACATCCAAAGCATTTGTCATCCTTCCCAGCAGCAGCCTTCTTCAGGCCACCCTGGTTCTGGCTGCTCTGACTGGCCTGGGTGCCCTGGCCCTGGCTCTTGCCTTGCCCTTGGCCACCCTTGTTCTGCTGACCACCCTGGTGACCACCAGCCTGCTGCTGACCCTTGCCTTTGGATCCCTGCTGCTGGCCCTTGCCACCCTGGTTACCATTCTGCCTGCGCCTGTTAGCCCTCTGACGCCTACTAGGTCTGGTTTCTCCCTGAGCACCCTGCCCAGGGGCGTCACCATGGACCTGATGAGCGGAGGCTGAAGGGGCACCAGTCACCTGGATTGCCTTACAAGCAGCATTGTCAGATGGACGGATATTGAAAATAACCTTTTGCAAGGCTGGCCACGTCCCATCTGTCTGATCAGCAAACATCCTAGCTGCATTTCTCCCATCCACACTCAGCCCCATGCGATCCAGGAAGTAATCTGCCACTGCTCTATCAGTCAGATTGAAGCCATGCTTGGCCCCCTTCTCCCTGATGCGTGTGAGCCGCTGCAGCTCCTCAGCTATTGTGCCCTTGATCTCAAAGGTATCATAGCTGAGCTTATAGTGATTAGTGAGGTTGAGTACCTTATCAGAAAACTCCTGACGTAGGCCCTCTAGGAACTGAGACCAAGTCAGCTTGTCCTTGACAGCCTGCCTAGCCTTGTCCCTCACCCTCTCACTTGAATCCCTATTAGTCGTGGATGTGTGGAATACCTGCACAAGGTTGACAGTGGGATCTACAGAGCATGAAACTAGCTCCATATCCTCCAACCACTTGTCTAGCTCTTCCTGTCCCACAGGAGGCTTGAGAGGCTTCTGGCCATTCATCACAGCCACAGCACTCATGTGAGGTCTAGTCCCAGGCAAAGCACGAGGGTCACTGCCAATGACAGCAGCTCCTACGGGTGCTAATGGCGCAGGAACATGAGCTGCAGGAACACCAGACGGAGGCACACATGGTCTCTTACCAGGTGCTTGCCGTTCAGCATCAGTCTGGCCCTCCCCCGTCAGCACCACGCCGTCGGTTGGCCACCCTGCACGCTCCTCCCCTTGTGCCACCTCTTTCCTCTTCCGGTTGGAAGCCCTCCTGCCATTGACGCCCTCTGCCGTTGGGATCGCCTGTCCCTCTGGCACGACGTTGGCGGGGCCTCCCGTGTCTGCCCTTGCCTCACCCCCGCCATCCCCCGCTCCTGCCCCGCTCCCGCTGCCGCCCCCGCGCGTGTTACGAAGCATTATAGAATACCACAGAAAACACACGCAGATATGGCTGCTGGAACTTCCTCAGGCTCACGCACTTACTCCAGACGAGGCCGCCTCCTGGCTTGCACTCGCCTGCCCCTCCTCACGGTCTGGTCGCTCCTCCACACCCTCAGCAACCGGGGTGGCTGCTGCTGCCGCTGCGACTATCTGGAGGCTTGGATTAAACTCTCCTAGAACGCAGGACACAGGTCGCCCGCCCTCCTGGCGCTCGACTGGATGTTGAGTCTCACCTGGGTTGCGATGCCAAGCAAGGTCGCGCACCCACCGCTTACCGCCGCCGACCAGCTCGTTCTGCTCGCCTCGGCCGTAACGGTCGTACTCGTGAGTGACCTCACGAGGGAAATGCAGATCAGCTCGCTGCCTTTCCTCGTAGGTCGCGGTAGTGCCGTCGCCCTGGTTTATCTCCTGGGCAGAGCGCTTTACGGAGCCCTCTGGCTTGTCGGTCCACTCGAAATGGACGTCTTCAGGCGTCTTCTCGACCCCCGTGACAACTTCCACCTCCGGACCCCACGCACTGGTGGTTTCCGGCCTCGGTGTATCAAGCCTTGAGTATACCCCGAAAGGCTGTGTGGTGATAAAGAACCTGTCTGCGTACCCTCTCGACTCTTGCAAAAGGACAGCAACAAGATTCTCAATTGTTTGGGCAAATACCTCTGCCGTGCTCCAAGGATTTACCGTCTCCCGAGCACGCGCGTTCCGGATGATGTCGGCGTCTGGTACCCCCTCTCCTAGCACCGCTGTCGCCACCCAGTGGTTAAACAGCCGGGTGCTGCCGAGCGCTGTTGCCACAATCTGGCTAAGCGCCTCCCTGGCTAGGTCGAGACCGGCAAGAGTTATATGGGCGCCCTGATAAGCGACCTCCACACGATTGGCAGTTTCAGCTAGCGCGTCACGTAGCCGCACCAACTCTTCCACCGCCACTCGCCCCGTCTCACCTGGAGAAATCACGACGCGAGCCCGTTGAATAATCGGGTCCGCCGCCGCTGGCCTGCTGCCTCCCCCACTCACCGCCACCCACCCCTCTTCTGCCAAGTGCCTCGCTACGTAGGCCGCTTGCACGAATGTAGGAGCGTTTGCTTGGTTACGGTAGGGGAAAAACGCTTGCGCGTCTCTCTGCTCGTTCGCCTCACCAGCTCCGTGGCTGCTTGACGATGAACCAGACATGAAAGCGTGGAAGCAATAGTACGATTTGCGCAGCAACTCGTCAGCAGAGCTTGTGAGCTCCTGGTCCTTGCCGGCTGGAATGACCCAAGGCTGCTGGCTAGCAACCTTTATCCTCACACCAGGCCTACGACCCTCGATAGGCTCGCCACTCGTCGTGACGACCAAGGTTCGTGTGTGAAGACGCTCGTTGCCTCGTTGAGCCTCGAGCTATATGCAACCTCGTTCCATCCTTGTTCCTCGGTCATGAGCAACGCTGGGCAACGCTACATTGCCAGAGCCTCGTATCGCTGCCTTGCATCCTCGTTGCAGGCAGCATACAGGAATCTCTGGCTATCCTGTGTCTAGGACAGCACAGGACCTGCCACAGTCCTGCAAGGACTTACATCCTTGCAGACCTGCTGGCTGGTTACTGGCTTCTACTAGCCACAGTACCGTTGAGCCCTCAGTACACTGTGTCCCAGTCACGTGAGAGTCCAGGCTAAGCCTGTGCAGGCACGGCCTGCCACGTGTCCTGTCCACTATGTCCTGAGTGTGCACCGCCCTCGCCCACCGGTCGGCAGTACTTCGGGACTTGATAACTTTCTAGTCCCTTGTCTGTTCTAGGCGGTTGACACGGCGTTGGAAAGGTCTCCTCAACCTGCATCCATCTAGCACATTGGTGCCCCAATATGCTAACTGGTGGCGCGACATCGACCAGAAAGCTGCTATCAAGAGGGCTGGTGGATTGCTGGCATATAGGAAGCAGCAGGCGGAAAGGCAAAAAGCAAGGCGGGAGGCGGCCAAGAAGGTTCCTGCCAAGAAAAAAACGCCCGCCGCATTGAAAGCCGAAGAGAACCACCGTGTGGGCAACCGGAAGAATGCCGGGGAAAAGGCGATTGAAAACGTGGCATTGCGTGAGAGGAACATTGCCGAAACCCCTTTACAAAAGAAGTGTGCGGCGGATATCAGGGAGAGGGGATACACTGTCATACGAGGCATCGTAAGCGAGGAAGTACGCGTGCAGATGCTGAATGCTGCGCAAGACATTCCGGATACTAAATTTGACAGAATTTTTCGGAAGTACAACGAGAACACCAAGACGTTTTCATTCCCTCCAAAGCAACGTAGCCAAGCCCTTATCGACGAAGACAGCCCGTTTGGGAAGCTCGTCGTGGGATTGGCGGTCAAGATCCTGCATGCTGCGCTGGACATGTCCTACGTGCCTAAGCCACGTGAGTTGCTGGTGCTCCGAGTTAGCTGAGATACCTCGAGGCTGACTTGTGGCCGGAGCCACACAGGGGAACATACAGTGTGACCGGAGTTATTCTGGCGGAGACAGAATAACGGTGCCGAGCGCCGGTTGTGGCGCGACGCACACACGTGTACGCAAGTTACGTAGCTAGCAACTAGTCTAGTGGACGTTGTGCGTAGTAACGTTGCTCCAGGTCTAGAAGCCTCTAGAACCTGGACACGTGGCGGACAAGTGAGCGTAGTCCAGTTGTCCTAGGGATCTCGTGTGAGTGATGTGTCCACGACATATAATGTGTGCCCACATATGGAGTGAATAATGACAAGGAACGCCCGATCCCTGGCGTTGCTGCAGCCATCATTCTCACACTGAGTCCCCAACGTCTCCGACGTACATATATATCTAACTTGGATTAGACATGGCGCCGAAGAACTCGGAAGCTAAGAACAACAATGTCCGTCCCACCCTTCAGCGGGGAGGGGCAGGAAACGGTCGGGGTCGGCCTCCCGCTAACCGGGAGCCCCCCATTACCACGAGACTGCCTTTCACGGCGTCTCAGAGGAGAATTCTCCTCGCAGTTCCCCACCGCGGGAGCGTGACGAAAATGTCACCTACCGCATGGTGGTGGCGGACACCCTCGCCGGCAGCGTGAAGCTGTCGCTGCCGAGGAGTCTGCCCCCCAGGGGAACAGGGGCACCGGGACTCGCAACGAGTCCGAGGTTGCCCCGCACCTCATGCCACCCGCCCCAGGGCGACAGGTGGAAGAGGATTCCTCCTCTATGGAGGAGGGGGAGGCTTCACCCTCTCCTAGGAGAGAGGTGACCTCCGGCCAGACGAGGTCATCGTCTGGCAATACCTCTGTCGGGAGGGCGCTGGCAGGCATGAGCCTCGGCGCGAACCCGACCCCTGCGTCCCAGGACGCAGGTGAGGTTTATGTTGACGGTTGGGGCCAGCTCCCCTTCAAGATCCCGGTGCGTAATGCACCAAATTTTCTGCCTTTCGACGGCTGGCGACTCCGCCAGCAGAGTACCCTCCCTGGCGGCTTCGTCCTGACCAAGTTCGCGGTTCAGGCGGTGGCGGCCGAGCTCCCGGAGGACGTCCATTGTCGTTTTTCGCATGTTCAGGTTGCGATTTTGATCCGGCTGTACTTCTTGGCCGTGAGACAAGGAGTAACGGCTCTCGACATGTATTCGGAGGCTCGCCAGGTGGCAGCGGCCACGGTGGTGGCCAAGCCACCTCGGCCGGCCGAGGAGATGCCAAGGATGCCACCTGTCGTGCCAGTCGGCTGGGGACCTGCGACGGCATCCCCTGGTTCGGCAGCGACATCGACTGCGTCGCAGCAGCTGGCTGCAACTGTGTCGCCCCCGGCGTCGGCGGCGACCTTGCCGGCCGCGGCATCCAAGACTGCAGCACCGGTGGGCGCCCCGTCTTCTCCAGTGGTGGCAGCGACAGCGACAGCGACAGCGACAGCAGCAGCGACAGCGACAGCGGCAGCGACCCCTAGGCGGGCGGAGGGCAAGCGCCAGCCGCCTCCCCACGACACACCCGCCGCTGAGTCGGCACCGTCGGCATCAGCCGACAACACCAACGCCATCACCACCCACCCCCCACGAAGGCGGGTGCTTCGGCACCCCCATCGCAGTCCCAAGCCCCCGGCAGGGCCGGCAAGGGACCTGCCACGGCCCAGGCCGTGGCAAGGGATCATCCATCTCCCCCAGGGGAGGAGGATGTGGCCATGGAGACAGCCGAGGCACGCATCCCTGGGGATGACGTCGTCTCACTCCGTGAGCCAACCCTTTGGCGCGCAGTCCAGCGCTGCGCCCAGGGTATCCAAGGGGTGGCCAGCGAGAGGCTGGACGACAGGTTGGCTGAACACACCAGCCTGTTGTGTGCGATCATCTATCATTTGCTCGATCAACCCTCGATTGAGCCGATGACCAGGAGGATGTGCGAGGCACTCCTCCCGCCCTGCAGACCTTGCTGCGAGGCAAGAAGATCAGGGTGAATCTGGCCACGATGGTGGAGATGGTGCAGACGTTGCACCGGGTGTGCATGCAGCAAGCAAGTATGTATCTCCCCACTTGGTTGCGTGTACAGACAGGTAGCCAGCAGGGGGGGACGTGCAGCAGACAAGCTCATCTAGCAGTGAGGATAGTGATGTTTCTCTCACCCCTACCTTTGAGCAATGGGAGGCAGCTAGGGCACGCAAGAGGCAGGCACAGAGTCAGGGTGTGCAGGGGGGCATGGACATGTCATCTTCACCAGCACATGTTGTGCAGGCACCTAACCCCCCAGTGCAACCAGCCACGCGTAGCAGGCCCTCACAGGTCTCACCTAGCATCCCACACACTGCCAATGCTGCTACATCCCCAGGCAGGTCTTCTTCTCCCTCTCCCTCTTCACCCTCTCAGGACTGGCCAGTCTATAACGAGCATAGGCCAATTGACAGGATTATGGTGAGGGGGCTGCCAGAGGGGTATACTAGGCAGCAGGGTGCTCAGCTTCTTCTCTCTCTCAAGCTCGCTAGGGAGGAGCTGAATATCAAGAACTGGTTTGGGGCACTCATGCAGGGTGATTTCTTCCACCAATCCAATCCCTCCATCCAGCACTTGGTATCCATATATCAGCAAAGATATCCCAGGTGGCAGGATACACAGGGTAGGGAGCCATGGGAGAATTTTCTGCGTGATCTGCATGACCTGCTGTCTGCTCCCACCACTGTTGACATGTACTCTGCGTTTAACTGGGTGAAAACCTATAAGGTAGAAACTCAGAACTATGTAGCAGAGATCAAGAAGTGGGAACTTGCAGTGAAGGCCCACCCCGAGGTTAGCAAGCTAGATCACAAGTGGCTTGTTCATTCCCTGCTCGAGAAGCTTAACCTTGATCGTAACACCTTTGCCATGATCACCACAGGCTTGGCCACCCATTGGGAGTCGATGAAAGAGGCTCTCGATTATGTTAAGCTAGCCCTGGGTCCACTGTGTCAGGACTCAGCCCCTCCCCCCTCTACCTCTTCCCCCCTGCGTCAAGCGGGCCGGGGGGAGGAATCAGATGAGGAGGGTAAGGCCAGGAAGGCCAAGGACAAGCGTCCTGTGACGCTAGGGGAGGTGAAGACTCTTATGAGTCAGTTTGTTAAGAGCCTCAAGGGCAAGGGCAAGGGCAAGGGCAAGGGCAAGGGCAAGGGGCAGGGGAAGGGGAAGGGTAGGTCATCCCCCCCAGGGGGGAACGCTAACAAGTCTTCTGGGGCTGGGTCCTCCACCCCCAAGAAGGATGTGAAATGTGTGCGTTGTGGGCGTCGTGGACACAGCAAGGACAAGTGCCACAAACACAAGGAGCACCTGCCGCACCTGGAGGTGCTCTGCCACAAGTGCCTGGGACCGCCTCACGGGGACCCCGCCAAGTGCACCAAGGAGCCGTGGCAGCCCCCTAAATGTAAGTCCTCACACCCTCACACGTGTCATGATGAGTCGTGTCCCCTACACCACCCAATATCCAGCTCCACTGCCCAGGCAGGGACACAGGATGGGAGGATGTTGACAGGATGTCAAGTTAACTCTGTTACCTCTCACTCTCCACCTTCATGCTCAGCTGTCAAGGCTGTAAGCAAGGTTGGCAAAGTGTTGAAGTATTACACAGAAACCTCTGACAGTGAACCCAGGTTCACCTCCTTGATACCCAAGGTGTCCAGGGTCATGACCCAAGCTCTTAGTAACATCAGTTATGAGGAGCTGGCATTGCAACTGCACTTACTGTATGGTCATGAGACATGTGCAGAGGTGGTAGCAGCTGCATTGGGAGGTACGGCACTCAGGAAGGCATGTCAGCTGATCAGAAAACACTGTCAGCACTGCCAAATGTATGCACCTAAACCACCCAAGTGGCATGTAGCTACACCACCTAAGTGCAAGGGCAGAGTGGTCGGGGATGTGTTCCATATTAAGGGACAGCCCTATCTGGCTTAAAGGACGCATGGTCCAGGTACACAGCAATAGAACCTCTCCCTGGTATGGACAAGTCTCAGTTGCATAGAGCTATATTAATAGCACAAGCCAGGTACTACCCAGTAGAAGCACTGCTGTTAGATCAGCAATTTAGTTGCCTTGCTGGGGCAGAGGGCTGTGAAGCTATAGACCTGGCTGGGCTAGAAGATCATGAGAGACAAGGTATCATTGAGAGGGCAATTAGGTCTATCAAAACCTTGGTAGCCAAAGAAGGTGAGAACCTGTTAGCTGACAGTGGGTCATACGCTGATAGGGCACTGTGGGCTACTAAGATATGCCAGATACTCAATAGACGACCACTCCTGCAGACACCCTATGGTATTATCACACCAGATGGGTTACAGGCTGGGATATACCCACCTGAGGTACTAGCTGTGTACAATGCACAGCGTGCCCACGCTGCCAGCAGATTGGCAGCCAAGGATGCCAAGCATCCACGCCCCTCCTTCAAGGAAGGGGACACAGTTCTCTTCTATAAGGAGTCAGGGCTAGGGAAGGTTGGGACATGGTTAGGCCCAGCCACTATCCTTAAGTTTTCCAGCACAGGCAAGACTGTGCATGTGAAACACAATGACACTGGGCATGTGCACAAGTGCTCACCTCACAGGATTAAATTGTATTACACTCCACTGTCAGACGTGGCAGAGGAGGAAGAGCTGATGGTCGACAGCTCAGTACAGTTGCCTGGTATATCTGGAGTACCCAGTGAGTGGTTGTTTGGAACACACACTGGTGAGTGTGATAGCCACAACACATGTGCACCCCAGGTCACCCTCAGTGAGCCTAGCCAGCCACAGCAGGTTAGACCACCTGTCAATGAGGGCACTAACCAAGAAGGTGGTCAGCAAGACAGCACACCTTCAGCGGTACCAGCTCAACCCATACCTACCGTGTCCAAACATGGGCTAGCAGAAGCGGTCCGCATACTGCAAGCAGCGCATAGAGCCAAAGCTCACACTGCTGCAGGGTCAGCCAAAGTGAGTAGGGCAGGTCACAGCGACAACAATCCAGCTCTAGTCGCGGTTGACACCCAAGCTCAGGTTAGCATCATCAGTGCATTGGCTGTACCACACCTAGAGTTAGAGCCTTCCCCTTGGCAACGGGTGGCTGATTTCTCTGGGCAGGCTAGCTTGACTGTTAAAGGTCAGGTTACCTTAAACATTCTTGGTATCCCCACACCTTTTCAGGTACTGGAAGGATACACAGGAAATGCTTTGTTGGGTGATCCATTTATTTCTTACCCAGGTGTCACCATCTCTTGTGATAGGCTTGAGGTACAGGGCCTGGGTGGGGTGTCACTTGATCATTTTCAGGTACCACTCCAGACTTTGGTTGACACACAGCCAGCCACTGTCAAATTTGTTGCACCTAAGTATGCACCTGGGCACGAGCCACGTGTGGCAGATTTGGTGCACAGTCAGAAACTGCACCCCAAAGCATTTGGATTGGGAAAGTATGATGTTGCAAAAATGTCTCCCCTCTCCTATGAACAGATTGTCCAGGACTGTCAAACTCAGGAAGGTTTCACTAAGTGGGTTGAAGCTTTTAGAAAGGCTATGGATGAATGGGTGGTTCCAGATCCACGTAGTCCCACCCACACACCTCCAGTCACTCCCTTAGAGCGTAAGCCCAACGGGAGCAAGCACCTAAGACTTAAGTTCGTGTGCAAGCACAAGCAAGCAGCAGATGGCTCTGTCATTTTCCATGCTAGGCCTTGTGTGACTGAGTTTAAGGGATCCACTGATTTGACAGAGGCAGACTGTATACACCTGGCATTCAGCAAACTTCTCTTAAAATTTTGCTGTCTGTTTTTCTAGGGCACATCAATCAAGGTGATGATTATGTGTGCAAAGCCACTGACATTAAACGTGCATTTCTGAAAGGCTCACCTGAAATAGCTGAGCAAGTTTGGCATGGGAAGGTGTATGTGGTCAACACACCTCAGGTGTGGTCTAAGGATATCCCACAACCATTTCTGAAAGCCAACATAGGAGTGGAAGGTCTGCAATCTGCTCCTAGAATTTTCAGAATGTCAGCTCAAGCTGTGTTTGAGAAGCTAGGTGCTCGGTATGATGACATAGACCCTTGCTTCTTTGTTGTCCCTCACCCTCATGGCATGATCATGTTTGTGTGGCATGGGGATGATCAGCTTATTGCTGGGCCTAGGCAGGCTGTGGATGATTTTATTGCCAACGTGTCTAAGTCTTTTGAGATTGGCAAGCAGCTAGAGCTGGGCACCATTGCTATTAAGTTCTGTGGCACAATGTTGCAGCTTCAGAAGCAAGCAGATCAGTGGGTCTGTGCAATGTACTCTCCATCAGATTACATGCACAGTTGTAAGGAAGTGCTGCAGACTAAAATCAAACCTTGTGACTGTCCCACCATTAGGGGCAAGCTGGGGTGGTTGTGTTCTACTTGTGCACCACACTTGGCAGTAGTCAGCAGGGTTGATGATGCAGTTCTTATGCAGGTAGGCCACAAGGCTATCAACAAGCTCCTGCAGGCTGGTCCACCCCTTATCTTGCATTCCCTGGAACTCTTTAAGCCCATTCACATTCAGGCTATAATGGACAGTTCCATGGAATCACGGCAGATTACTCAACTGCAGGCTAGGGAGGCTGGCTTATTTTTTGTACAAAATGCTGACCAACCCATGTCACTCATCTCATGGTATAGCAGGCTACATAGGCGTAAAGCTGTTAGTAGCAATGCTGCTGAGTGCAGGGCAGTTGTGTCAGCTGTGCTACATGCCAGGTATCTCAATCATGTCCTGGTTTGGTTACAGAAGCAAGCAGGCAGTCAGGCTGGGGTGGTGGCTCACTTGCACACCGACAGTCAATCTCTCCTCAGTTTCCTTGACAACCCTTATGCTGTGCATACTGATTTGGACTGGGTGATCCTGAAACAGGAGTGCACCTACTGGGAGTCTACCAATCATGTGCCGGACAAGGCCAACGCCGCGGATGCGTTGACCAAGGTGCCCCAGCTAGCACCTGAGCAGTACCAACTGCTCTATCACATGATGAACCCCTACGGCAAGCAGGCCAGCCTGCCCCCGCCGGTAGACACCTAGTCCACCCCTCCCCAGGGAGGGTGGCTAGTCTCCCCACCCCTACTATGGGGCAACCCCTGTCAGGGGGTAGGGGTACCCAGACCCAGGCCCAGGCCACGGGGTGTCTTATCATCAGCACTAGTTCCTGGGGAGGAGCTGAACCTGTATGCCTTGTAAGCCCTGTTTTATGGTGAATAAATGGAGTCTCTTTGACCTCGTCTCTCTCATGGAATTTCGTTAGCTCGTCTCTTGGGAGGTGAGCTGTCAATCCTTCACAAGTGTGTCATTGTCATGGTGACAGTACTTGTACATGGCATTGTTATGTGGCTGGGTCATGTTCATGGTTACCTTGTACATGTGCATGTGCATGTGCATGTAACGTGTGACAGTCTTAGTCTTGTGACTGTGCCTGTTGTGTCTTATGCTGCCATCTGGTCCCAGGACCTGTGGTAGGGTGATGGGCAGTCCACCCATTCGCCATGTGCAAATCAAGTGGAGAACCAGTTCCCCTTGTCAGTTGCCTGTGCTTACCACCATGTGGCACTCACAGGTATCTGGCTGCTCTGGCCCAGGTCAGCAGTGGCAAAACATCAGGTCCTAAGCACCTGGGGAAGACCTCTGGTTTCACTAGAGTCATCCCATTGGTTTTTGGGAAGTGGATGTTGCATGGGGTTCCATCCACAAGTGGCAATCAAGCCCCCCTTTTTCTACCATCTGCAGTGACAGATGCCAGGGAAATGACGACAATTCGCTCCTTCAAAGATGGAAACTGGGCACTCCTTATATGCTGTGACATGTGACTTGCATGACGTCCTGTGTGACGAATGGCCGCAGTACCTCATTTATGTTTTCCCCACTATTGAGGGGGAGGAACCCCCGTAGTGCTTGGCAGGGTTAAATCAGCAGTCAGCATCAGTATAGTCCGTTTCTGGGGCCCTTCTCTAATCCAGTTGTGACTGTATGGGCTCTGGTTGCCTTGCAACGGTTGGTAGGTCAGACTTGGAGCATGTTCCAATCTGAAAGAAAACATAATGGGAGTTAGCTGAGATACCTCGAGGCTGACTTGTGGCCGGAGCCACACAGGGGAACATACAGTGTGACCGGAGTTATTCTGGCGGAGACAGAATAACGGTGCCGAGCGCCGGTTGTGGCGCGACGCACACACGTGTACGCAAGTTACGTAGCTAGCAACTAGTCTAGTGGACGTTGTGCGTAGTAACGTTGCTCCAGGTCTAGAAGCCTCTAGAACCTGGACACGTGGCGGACAAGTGAGCGTAGTCCAGTTGTCCTAGGGATCTCGTGTGAGTGATGTGTCCACGACATATAATGTGTGCCCACATATGGAGTGAATAATGACAAGGAACGCCCGATCCCTGGCGTTGCTGCAGCCATCATTCTCACACTGAGTCCCCAACGTCTCCGACGTACATATATATATCTAACTCTCCGAAGCCTGGCTAACTGCAAAGAACAAGGGCCCCATTCCGATCTTACACGTGAAGTTTTGGCATGGGAGGTATACTTCCCAGTAAGTTGCATCATCGCTGTACAACCCGACACACGTTGGGTTTCGTACGACAATAGTATCCGCCATTATAGGAAGAGGGACATCTCCAAGAGGGGGGAGGGAAAAACTGAGGTGATGCTCAATCCTGGTGATGTTGTTTTATGGCATGGAGCACATGTGCATGCTGGTGCCGCGTACCAGGTGGAAAATCGCCGCATTTTTTTCAAGGGCATCAGCACGGCAAGGCGACTGGGCAACCAGGGTCTCGCAGATAGCGTTTGCCCAGTGATTGTGTAAGTAGTCCACCACCCACCCACCCACCCACCCACCATCCATCCATCCACATCCATCCATCCACCCACCCACCCACCCACCCACCCACCCACCCGCCCACCACCCACCCACCCACCCACCCGCCCACCCACCCACCCACCACCCACCCACCCACCCACCCACCCACCCACCCACCCACCCACCCACCCACCCACCCACCCACCCACCCACCCACCCACCCACCCACCCACCCACCCACCCACCCACCACCCACCCACCCACCCACCCACCCCCCCCTCCCTCCCTCCTCCCTCCCTCCCTCCCTCCCTCCCTCCCTCCCTCCCTCCCTCCCTCCCTCCCTCCCTCCTCCCTCCCTCCCTCCCTCCCTCCCTCCCTCCCTCCCTCCCAGCCTCCCTCCCTCCCTCCCTCCCTCCCAGCCTCCCTCCCTCCCTCCCTCCCTCCCTCCCTCCCTCCCTCCCTCCCTCCCTCCCTCCCTCCTCCCTCCCTCCTCCCTCCCTCCCTCCCTCCCTCCCTCCCTCCCTCCCTCCCTCCCTCCCTCCCTCCCTCCATCCATCCATCCATCCATCCATCCATCCATCCATCCATCCATCCATCCCTCCCTCCCTCCCTCCCTCCCTCCCTCCCTCCCTCCCTCCCTCCCTCCCTCCATCCATCCATCCATCCATCCATCCATCCATCCATCCATCCATCCATCCATCCATCCATCCATCCATCCATCCAGCCATCCATCCATCCATCCATCCATCCATCCATCCATCCATGAAGCAGAAAGGGAGCACGAGTTTAACCTTGCATGAAGTAGCCTAGGATGTCTTAAACGCCATATGCCCCTTCTCATGGATATGTGCTCCATTGACTCCCAACGGAGTGATGTTCCTCATTAATTAATTAATTAATGAATTAATTAACCTATGAATATGACGCCCCACTTGTCTCGTTGCCTTAAAAAGCCTGGCCCCAGGTTCTGATCACTGCATGGTAAGATGATCATGCCCTCGCGTTAGGTAGGGCATCCACAAAAGGTCATATCAATTGCTTAATCTCGTGCACCCATTGGCGAGCCACAGATCAGGAGCCCTCGGAGTGATGGAAAGAAACCTTAACCAAGTTATGTAATATTTGATATCCATGTGTATCATGCAGTGTACATGGAGCATAGTTGTCTGATTTCAATTGCAAAGTCTCAGAAAATTTACTAATGGGTCGTTCCCTTATACCACGTATATGAATACAGAAAAACATTTAAATAGGATGTCCCCAAAACTGGGCACACGCAAACTGGGCACGAGCATGACGAATGGGATGCTCACAACCTCAGCCCCATGGCCAACAATATAAATACAATGTCCCCAAAACTGGGCACACGCAAACTGGGCACGAGCATGACGAATGGGATGCTCATAACCTTAGCCCCATGGCCAACAATATAAATACAATGTCCCCAAAACTGGGCACACGCAAACTGGGCACGAGCATGACGAATGGGATGCTCACAACCTCAGCCCCATGGCCAACAATATAAATACAATGTCCCCAAAACTGGGCACACGCAAACTGGGCACGAGCATGACGAATGGGATGCTCACAACCTCAGCCCCATGGCCAATAATATAAATACACTGGCCTCCCTACGTTACAAAATGCCGTGATTATCTGACACGCCCATCCTGTGCAGGTCATCGTTTCCCATGCTGGTCCGTCACGCCCCCCATGTGCAGGTCACGATAGTACGCTGGGCACGCCCAATCAAACGCATCGAGCACGTAGTGGTTGTTCCCAAGGTGGTCGTGCTTCACCTGTAGGACTGGTTCTGATGTGCTGTCACCTACACGTGCCGCCACATGCTTTACTTTGCATTTGGTTTCGTAACCACGCCGCCAGCACTGATGCAACAGTCGGACCTGTGACCCCAGGTAGGACAGAGGCTGTGGATACTTCCCCGTGGCTTTCCACTGCGAGGACAGTGTCATGTCTTTGGTGAACACAGGACAGTCCGTCCAAGTTTCGTCCATGTTGAACATGGGCTTGCCCTGAACGTCCTTTGCATCCCCTGACTCAAACCAAATCGGGACAAACCACATGCTCCCCATGGCCCCCTCAGCAGGCGTCAGCATGAAGATGGTGCCAACCTCAGCAAACCAAAATTCAGCGTCCACATTGTCCGCCGCCTGGTATGCCAATGAGTCTGCTGTCGCCACTTGCCCTGCCGGGTATGCATCAGTGTGGAAGCACCTGACCTCCCCAGTCGTAATGGTCCTGGCACCGACTACTGCACTAGCATAAACCTTCACGCTGCCAGTTGCTTCATCCCAGGGTGGACAGCCCAGCGGGGCGAGAAGCTCGTCCACCGTCTGCTTGTCAGCGCCAATTTCGGCCAACGTAGGTGTTGACTTAGGGTTACGGCCGCAAGGCATGCCCCCCATGACCTGCACACACACAGCACCCCATGCAAAACACACAAGTGCCGTTGTTAGCCTGGGCATATGAACGGAAATGCTGGGTCGGCCCAGCACACCAAGGAATGCCCTAGCCCTAGCGCCAGCGCAGCCATAGCAACAGCGCCCATGCGTTTCCTCACCTGCTCGATGCGCCCCAACGCGCAGCGCTCGTGTATGACCGTTGCAAAAGTCGCCCCTTCCCGCACCCACACCTCCCGCCCAGAAGGACCGCCACTCGCGCCACTACCAGTCGCGGACGCTTTGGGATACAGCTTGTTGAACATCCTGCTTTCCTGCAAGGTTTGCAGCACGCGTTCATCGAGCTGGGATGTCTCCTTAACCAGCATGGACTGCCACGCCAAGTAGCCCTGTAGTTTCTGCAGCAAGTAACGCCCCGGCTCCTTGCTGTGGCATTTGGCCATCGACTCCATGAGAGATTTCAGGAATAAGTGGTACCCCTCAAATTCATGCGGGCCCAAGGACCAGATACGACCCACATCGTCAGTCTGTGCCAAAGCATGGCGCGGTATGTGGACGTTATGGCTGGCGGCATTGTCTTGGCGTGCCATCCTCTTCTTCTTCTTCTCCGCGTTCTTCTTCTTCTTCTCCGCGTTTTTCTTCTTTTCGTCGCCATCCGCTGCCTCAGCCATTGCCCCAGGACCCTTTCCTGCAAGGCTGCCACGCGGCCACAAGGTGCCGAAACACTCTTGAAAAGTGGCGTAGACGTTGTCCGCAGCCAAGTTGTAGATTGGAGACGTAACGGGACCAAGCATCATCTGCGCCCACTTGGCGAGGTGCATCACCATCTTGCTGATCCGCCGGGCCTTCCTTTTCTCCTTATCATCTCCCTCATTCCGCCTCCTCAGCAGCAGCATGGGAAGTGCAAAAGGCATTTGGAACAGCAGGGTCAGCAGCTCCATTCCCTTGTAATGTGGATACAAGGTAAAAGCTTTCCCCTGCGGCAGCCGGCTCCCGACCAGTGATGATTCATACGCCGTATTATACGCCGTATTTAGCGTATTATGCGCGATACGCAAGCGGCGCGTACGAAAATGGGGTACTTTCATACGCAACGCGTATTTTTGCGCATTTTTGCGTATTTTCGCGTATTTTTGGCATATTTTTGGCTTACGAGGTGGGTGCATTTGCTTGCCTAGACTGCGGCGCGCCGACCTGTAGTAGGAACAAATAATTGCGTGATGAGCTAGCTAGTGTATAGTGCACTAAAGCTAAAAGCGCGTTCATTGTGACTTGTGAACTGTGAAGGCGGGAAGGTGAAGGCGGGAAGGCTGAAGATTCATCATCAAGAGGGTGATAAGCAACAGTATATTTGGATCAAGAAGGTGATAAGGTGTGCCAGCAACGTCGTGGTCGTCTGGCACCTAGATCGTAGCATATCGACATCCAGGCATGGCTGACACGTGAGTCAATGGAACACGATGATGATGTGCGGCCCGATGAAGAAGAGGCCACATCCGAAACTGTCTGGACATACATTAGCAAAGAGCGCATCCTCAAGAATCGGCAGCAGACAAATAACTACTACATGGATGATGGAGTACTCCGTTACAGGCTGCTGGTCGAGCAGGCGGAGAAGGAAAGCAATACCAGGAAGAGGAAGGCGACTAGTGACGCCAAGAAGCAGGCTGATGTGCGGGCGGCACTTAAAGACAGGCTTGCAGACGTTGTAGAAACCGACGCCTTTAACTGGGTGTCCCCTCATGCCAGCAACACCTCGGGGCGCGCTGCTGGGGCGGCTGGGCCAAGCGGATCATCAAAGGGCCAATCCACCGACGGTAATTTGCCCGCACCTTATGGGCTCAGCAAAGAGCAGCTGGACGAGGAGCTGTGCGAGGCATTCATTCGCGCCTTTCAATGCCATCGACGCCCTTCAATGTCATCGACACCTCGGGGCAATGTATAGTGCATGCATATCTTGAGTTCTACAAATTTATTATCCTTTCCAGTGAGTTGTGCATTGATACTGGTATTGATACTTAGTTGCATGTTGTCTCGATTTTGAAGAGAAACTATCAAGTTAGACCGTTAGAAACTAAGCTTGTATTTAGGTAGTGGTGGCAATGCCAAAGGTCATGCTATATATGTCATGTATAGGCAAAAGGTATGGAAAAACACCAGCAGACTATGCTTGGTTGCTCAGAATGTTGAAAACCCCTCAAAATCATGCCAAAAAAGGGGTTTTCAACGGTTAGCGTACGATCAGCGTATAATACATTATACACCGCGTATTATACATTATACACCTGGGGCCGCGTACGACGCGTATCGCGTATGAATCATCACTGCTCCCGACGCGCGTGGGGTGTGCGCTTACCCAAGCATCCAACTCCGGGTGCTGGCGAGTGGGAATTCCATCCTCCTCGAGGTAGCGAGCCACCTGCTTACATAGACCCAACGTCAGATTGTGAAAGATATCCATCGGATACTGCCGGTAGCGGTCAAAGAATCGAAGATCCCGCCAAGGCCACAGCGGCTGATACATCACCCCGGTCTCCTTCGCCTTCTCTTTCCGTGCCGTGGCCGTCGCCATGCCCTCCATCTCCTCCAATAAATTTTCCGCCGTTTGCTTCTCACTGCGCATGTACTCCGCCACGTCCACCGTCGCATCCGCCCAGTCGTCGTGGTGAACGTTGCAAAAGGGGCATCCCTGCAGTGGCGCACACACCCACAATGCGCCGCACACCAAGGTACGCAGAAATAAAAGAAGGGCTGATGGTTACGGTGATACCACACCAACACAGCTTCCCAATGAATCAAGGTCACATGGGCAGCACCCCGAACCAAGATACGTGACAACATCACTCACTTTGTCGCCGGTGCAACCCTTGTGCCCCATCGCGCCGTTGCGGGCGGCCGAATCCATCACGTTCAGGTTCGCGACACGGATTTCCCAAAGCTCACTTGGCGTTTTGGGAAACTTCACACGCATGGGCACGCCCTCTGCCATCGCATCCATGTCCTCCACAAGACACTCAAGGACTGCCTCTCGTGGCACATGTGTATCTCTCACGGTGATGGGGAAGATCATGTCTCTTGACTTGTTGTCGGCGCGCTCGATGTTCAGAACAGTGAACAAATGCGCTTCCAGCGTCCCATGCCGATGGAGATACTCCTCAAATGAGTCATCCCACAACGCCACTACCAAATATAGGATGGGTAGACCAGACTTAGAAGGGCGGTAACAGCGGAATTCGGCTTCCCATCTAGAGAATCTCAGCCTCTTGTACCGAGGCTTGTCCGGGGACAGGTTGTACGACCTGCGCATGAAGAACACTCGCCCGCCCTCTCGGTCAGCCTCGGCAAATTTCCTCCACTTACGGACGCCAACCACGTCAATGTGACCCCCGTAGTTCAGTAAAGAGATCTCCTGCTCATGCTTCGTCCAGAAGACCTCACTGACACGATCGGCATCCCGCGGTACGGTCCCCCCCGGACAATCCCTTGCGCGGTAGAAGAACCTGCAGGCATCATGACGGCGGGCAAATTATATAGCGTTGTCATCAATATACAATACTAGATCCATCCAAGCGTGCTGGACGTGCACACGTCAATATCCTCCCACCAAATGTAGTGCACTATGTGTAATCCTGCGCAGGCGTGGTCTCAATTTAGGATGCCGAGGATGCCGAGGAGTGGCTAACCTCGGGAAAATAGTGTTCGGAACTTTGCGCTCTAGACAGGACCAAAAAGGCTACGACATTATTTGGTCTCTAAACACACCACATTGCTGCATAAACACTGTCATCATACTTGATATATGGTGCAAACATTGCACTTCCCACAAACCAGTTTAATAACCATGCTTGCACTGGCCCGGATGCATGACCATTACGGCAGTTTATAGTGGTCAACTGGTACCAACCAACAAGGGAGCCCGGACGAACACCAATCTGTTTTCAGCAGAATGCAATTAACTCAGCATGTGCAATCCCAAGGGCATATCATGATGAGTGTACATCGACACAAAAGCACCATCCGTGCCACTTACCGGACTTTCGCCCATGGCTCACGAGTCCCGTCAGCGTTTACTTGCATGAAGACAGCGCGGACAAGGCAAAGTTCTTCTCGCTTTCGCTGCCCCTTGTTGTTGTCCATTAACACCATGATGGTGTCCCCAATGCGGACGACACTCTGCCGCTTCTCACTGGAACTTGCTGCCAAGGCGGGAAGCTGCACCTCCTGTTGTTGAACTGTTGGATGGGTGTTGTAAAACTGGGTCTGATTGAAAGTCCACACACGCCGATCCTCATTCATCTCGTGTTCTAGTAACAGTTTCCCCGTGAACGACTCATTCTGCAGCAGAGCGGATAGCGTTGACTGTATGCTGATGTAAGTGAACTTGACTGCCTCACGCAAAGGATCGCCCTCTGCCTCCGCTGGGACCCAATTCACAGTCAGTGCGTCCGCAAGGGGCAGGCCCTTCTCCAATGACCGTCTCCTAGCCACGCCGAACTCCCCGTGGCTGGTCACACTGTATTGTGGGTGCTTCGCCAGTTCCTGAAACGCTTCGATGCACTTATCAGGAAGACCAAACTCCGTGGCTATGCAGAAAAGCGAAGCCTGTGTAAAATCCGCGTTCCCAGACAACGGCTTAGACCATGCCCATGGGTTTCTTGATGCACGGCCGGCGCCGGCCTCAACATCACCAGCCGTTCCTCCCCCACCGTCTGTCGTAAGCCCCTCCTCCGCCATCGCCCCCCCTGCCCCACCGTCTGCCGTAAACTCCTCCTCCGCCATCGCCCCCCATTCCTCCTCCATTGAGTCATCAGGGCGCGGCTCAGCAGGCTCTACGCCTTCCATGCCCGCCGCATCGGGCTCCGGCGACCGTGTATCCACTTCAGCCACTTCAACAGCTTCGGCGGTCTTCAACAGCTGTTCACCTTGCGGGCATTCCTGGCGTGGCTCACCAAACAGCCTTCGCCGTTTGGCTCCGTCGTTCCCGCCGCTGGGAACGGACCAGGAGGCACCGACATTGGGGCGCGCGACGAGCGGTTGTGGACCGATATCGGGGAACGAGAAGGGATGTGCCTGACGACGAGAACGTTCAATGGCCTCACCTACGAACGACTTTTGGGGGGACTTGTAATATGCCTGAGATCGACGAGTCTTCTGCCAGCTCATTTGCTTGTCAGGCTGACAATTCCGTGCGCATCGTTGCCATGCAGTGTCGTCCCATTAATATTGTATACACCTCCAGTTGCAACAAACGCCATGGACGTACAGCAATTACAACACGAGGCTTATACCAATACCTAACTAAACCGAAGGTGGTACACAACTGCCGCGGGAAGGAGGGGGGTGGTACACAAATACCGTACAGGTGGTACACAACTGCAGCCAGGTCGACAGCGGGTCGCTGCGTACCTGCCGTGGGAAAGAGGGGGGTGGTACACAAATACCGTACAGGTGGTACACAACTGCAGCCAGGACAACAGCGAGTCGCTGCGTACCTGCCGTGGGAAGGAGGGGGGTGGTACACAAATACCGTACAGGTGGTACACAACTGCAGCCAGGACAACAGCGAGTCGCTGCGTACCTGCCGTGGGAAGGAGGGGGGTGGTACACAAATACCGTACAGGTGGTACACAACTGCAGCCAGGACAACAGCGAGTCGCTGCGTACCTGCCGTGGGAAGGAGGGGGTGGTACACAAATACCGTACAGGTGGTACACAACTGCAGCCAGCACAACAGCGAGTCGCTGCGTACCTGCCGTGGGAAGGGGGGGGTGGTACACAACTGCCGCCAGTATAACAGCGGGTTGCCGCGTTATAGGGTGACCTGACAGCGATGCCGCAAGAACGTGTACCGTGCGATGTTTGGTTTGCCCCTGACCACTGGGGTTGTAGCCGTCGGATGGCTGCAACCACGTGTGTACGCGAAATTTGACAGTGCACCAGGAGTGCACGCGAAATTTGAAAGTGCGCCTTCACGTCTTCACCACCGTAGGTGACTCCAGTTAACGTTTACGCGCAGCTCATCAGTTTCTATGGCGCCCAAGCTCAAGAAGAAGGCCATGATGTCGCGGGAGGAGGAGGACATGGGCCGGCGGCGCAAGAAAAGCCGCCCCTTGACCTCAGAATCCGAATCCGAATCCGATTCCTCTTCCTCGTCGTCCTCCGGCGAGGACGACGATATGGGCCCGGAGGCACCGGCCAAAACCTCCTCCGGCAGGAACTTGCAAATCGCGGCCAACAGGGCGGAGGAGGGCCTCAGGCAGGAGGTGGCGGCCCTGAGACAAGACGTCGCCAGTCTCATGACGCGACTGGGCACCAAACTGCCCAAGAATTTCGTGGGTTGCACATTACGCATTATATAGCTTATTTGCTGAACTTTTTTGCTTTACACGATTCATTATTCCAGATTTCTAACTTCGCACTTTCTCTATCTTGCACATTGCACGTTTGCAGAAGACGACCCCAGCTTTTTCGGCGCTGTCGAACACCTCTCCCGTCATTGCTTGTCCATTCGCGGTGATGTCGGGAAAGAGGTTCAGCTGGACCAGGAGCGGTCCGTCAGGGAGATGGGTCTGCGTGGCGCGATCGCCATGTTCTTCCAGGAGTCGGGCATCGTGAGAAGCCCCGCCGACTCGGTTCCTGCGGAGGATTACGTTCAAGTCCGGGCTGCGCTGATCAAGCGCCTGGCCAACCACCGGTCCAACTTGTTCAAGTTTGGCCTGATGCGGGTGTCTGACGACTACACGCCGTGGTTGGTGGGGACGGCCACCACCAATCGCATCAAGAAGTACGCGACCTTCCAGCATGGCTGAAGGAGGACTTCGCCCGCGTGGTACTTTTGTACTATCTGAAGATGTTGCACTTCACGGTGCAGGTAAGCAGCCTTCTTATCATTGTTTCGTGGCATGCGCTTACTTTCTTTAACACATTGGTACATAGGCCTATACTGCATGTCACTACATTTAGTTTTTGTATGCCAACAATGACTTATATTGTTTGTTCAATGCATGCATGGTTAAAATGAATGTACTTGCCGTGTGATGATGACACCACAAGCAGGAGGTGCGGGACAAGCGGCCTGAGCTGTGGGAAGATTGGGAAGACATCGCCTCCAAGTGCTGGGACAAGAAGAAGGTGCGCGAGGCGTCCCAGAAGCTGAGCCTGATGCGGACTGGGCCAAGGCGCGAGTGGGACGACGTGGACGAATGTTTCAAGGAGGTGGCGAGGACGCGTGCTACCGGAATGTGCCAACGCGTGTCTTGTTCGACAACATAAACAACCCGTGGCCCTACTCTGACGCAAGCGCAAACTCGCACTCCCGCGCAAGCATCGGCGCCTCGAGCGCACCAAGCGAGCGCACATCAGCACCTGCCGAGGAGACCACACCCATCGGCGCCGCGAGCGGGGATGTCACGCACTCACTGCCGGCCGAGCCCCAGTCAGCACCTTTGTAGAAGACCCCACCCATTGGTGCCTCGAGCGAGTTTGTCACGCAATCCAATGGATGATAGCAAAGCCAATAAATATTTAAGGATGTCATCAGCCGACTTGGTTATCTGATCATGTCTTGTGCTACCATGCTCCGGATTCTCCCGATTTCTGGCCTGCGATGGTTGTCTCCTTGATGTCTTGTGTTAGAGCTTCAATGTATTATACATGCGACAAGGACATCGGCTGAAATGTGAGAATGAAGACATATTGGTGAATTTAAGACAAAAACTTTGTTTTATGCTTAAATATGAAATAATAAACTCTTTTAGGCTCATTTCATGAAATGAATGATGATGGACATTGCACAAATTAAAAACATAATATAGAGTAGACAACTACATCTTAAGTTACAACTTGTAAATTACGATATGTAGAGGTCTGCACGTAAGTTACCAACTCGTAATTTAAACGCTCGTAGACTATCAACTCGTAAATTACTACCTCGTAAGTTACTACCTCGCACATTACTACCTCGTACATTACTACCTCGTACACTACTACCTCGTAAATTACTACCTCGTAAATTACTACCTCGTACATTACTACCTCGTAAATTACTACCTCGCAAATTACTACCTCGTAAATTACTACCTCGTAAATTACTACCTCGTAAATTACTACCTCGTAAATTACTACCTCGTAAATTACTACCTCGTACATTACTACCTCGTAAATTACTACCTCGTAAATTACTACCTCGCAAATTACTACCTCGTAATTTACGACGTCGGATCTTACCTCGGATCTAATTCGTAACTTACGAGAAAGATCCAAGCGCGAATGTATACCGTAAGAGTAAAAGCGGAGTAAATTACCACCTCGTAATTTACGCCTCGGATGCTTTTTACCACCCTCGGACGAAAAGTATAGTGAAGTGTGGCGGAAGCGCTGGAGAAGAGTGTGGGTAGGACTATTGCGCGTGTGCAGCAACTTGAGTCGCAAGGGCAGGCGGGCGATGGAGAGTCTGTTTTCGTGGATCAACCGTCTCCAACACTGGGTACACGAAGGGTATATGCGGTTGACGCTCCTTTTGTTGATGAAGGGACAGATGCACAGGGGCATGAGCCTCCACGGCTCTCGGTGGCTGCGACAATGCCGGAGAGTCAGAATGTACCACACGCCCCAGTAATGGAGCTCACGTCTTTGTATCCTCGTACTGTTCCTTTTCCCAAGGTGGAGTCGGTAGACAAGCTATCGCTGACCAACCTTACCCATCGCAGCTTCGACCATTTCTCAACCAAGTTTCAGGATGTCTTCGCTATCCACTTCGCCAACTACGGGCCCAAGGCAGAGGAACGTCTCACGATGGACATCCAGAAGAGAATGGTTAGGCAGCGGATGAGCGACAGTGCCAGCGACCGCTTTGATGAGTTTTTGCGTTCTGTGGCTGGACGTGCGTGTACCGACCTCCCCTCTCTCCTGTTGGGCTTTCGCCGGTTTCTGTTACCCCAGGATCAGCTTCGCATGGATCGGGACGCACTGGCTAACTGTACGCAGGCTGGTTTGACGCTGCCACAGTTCGTGGAGCAATTCACCAACCTTAGAGCCAAGATTCCCCAATGCTCTGACGCAGAGGCGCTTCACAGACTACTGCATGGCATGGCTCCACACGTGCGACTGGATGTGGACAAGCACTTCTCCCAGTTCGACTACGTGGACTGGCAATGGGACAAGGTGTTGTCTTATGTGCTCACCCTCTGCCGTGTGCCTGCATTTTCTGTCAAGTGGGAGCCTGTGGCCACGCCAGTGCCACCCATCAAGAAGTCCCTGAACCAGCTGGATGACCTCCTAGGGGAGCTCAATGCCCTGGATCCCACCCAGGGTAACTGTTTTATCTGCAACCAGCCAGGTCACTTTGCACGGGACTGCCCCAGACGGGACCAGTTTCCCCCTGCCACGAGAGGACCTTTTGGCGCCCTGCCATCTCCCAGGCCACCCAGCCTACCTCCTGGCGTTCCTGCTGGCAATCACCGGATGCAACCAGGGTTCCAGCCCAACTTCCAGCCCTCTGGGAGGTTCCAGTCCCGCGCTCGGCCCTTCAGCAGACAGGATTTAAGCGTAGGATGGTGAACGCTCTCATGCAGCTGCTGGCAGATGAGGAGGATGGGGGTGACGAGGATGAGCCTCCAGAACCACCTGAGCAGCTTCCACCATCGGGCAGTGGAGCACTCCCAGACCCACCTGAGTCAAAAAACTAGTTGGGTCCCCAGGTCATCCTTCTGTCATGGCCAGGTCTGACCTGCCTGCTGCTGACGTTAGGCCAGTGAACACTGTGGGTGCTTCTGACCCTGCTGTCCCTGTGGGTCCTCCTGTACCAGGTCTCTTACTCAAGTTTCAGGCTAGGCTCCTCAACGTGCCAGTTCCCTTGGCTCAGCCAGCTTGCTTGTTTATGATTGATTCTGGTGCTGGCAGTAATTATATTGCTGCATCCCTGGTGCAGGAGTTGAAGTTGCCTGTGTTTGCCCACCCCACGCCTGTCATGGTGCAATATTCTGATGGCAGGAGAAGTTGCTCACCTGGCTACGTGCAGCTCATCTTTCAAGTTTGTTCATCCCAGACTTTGAAAGTGACCGCAGACGTCATTCCACTCACGGCAGCAGATGTGATTTTGGGGATCCCCTGGTTGTCTGACACCAATCCTGCTATTTCCTGGCCTGACAGGGTGGTTCAGTTCAAGGATGGGACAGTGTGGGATGCTACCTGTGTGTTGCCAGGGGGCCGGGAGAAGAACAGCCACTGAGTGCTGTTCCACACAGACAGCTGTCAATGATGGCAAGGGAGGGGAAGCAGGTGCGGAAGGGGTGGATCAGGAGCCGACTTTGGAGGAGAAACGGGCTGCCCTACTGAAGCATGTGTGGTCTGCCAAGCATACTCTGTCTTATTTGGCCACCTATCCAGTGGAACACATCTTTTTCCTGCATTTGGTGCCTAATGAGCCTGAGCCTGTTAGTGGTCATTCTGTCAATGCTGTCAGTTCTACTGTCACCACTGAACAACAACAGCAGCATGATGCCTTGTTGCATGGACAAGTATGGAGCCATCTTTGAGGACAAGATGCCCCAGTATCCTCCTGAGGGACCCATCACACATGTCATCAAGTTGGTAGAGGGGGGTGGTCCCACGCGGAATGGGGTAGATTTTTGCAAGAAAAAAACGCTAATTTCAATCGTCCGAAAACCGGACATTGCGCCGAAATTCTTGCCGAAAATTTGGCAGCCGAGCGAATTTTTCGCCGGACGGACTTTGCGCCGAAATTTTTTGTCTGCCGTGCTTCGAACTCAACCGACTCCTGCTTTTGCGTGCACTTTGTCCGATGCCTGCAGGCCACGCACGAATTTTGCGACCGAAATATGACGACTAGACAAGTTTAGCGACGACCTACATCGATCTATTGCCACTTTTGAAGTCCTTGGCCTGCTAGCAGCTTTTGATTATCAATGCCGGGAACAAAATTGCCGAAATTTTTTATTGAATCAGTATATAAATGTGCACATGTCCGTAATTTTATCATTCTCAATGAATATAAATATGTGCACATAAAGTCGACATTGTCGAGTATTTGACAACTTAGGCATTGCGCCTAGAAAAAGGTGCCCCATCCGTCGATGTCAAAATCGCCGAAGGAGTACACTCCCTGGTACAGGTCTCCCCTGTAGTTGGGAGGCTCGCCTGTATACATTTTGGTGTTCCACTTGGCCCCGCCGTTCTCCGCAGCAGCCAGGAACTCCTGCTGGGCCTCAGCCCTCAGGCGCATCATTGATACATTGGGAGAGCCCGGAATTTCCGTGCTCTCCACCACCACTCTCGCCTGATTGTCAGGCACGCATTGGTAAGCAGGGTTCAAATCTGAATCGGGTGGCACCAGATCGATCATGCCATTGCCGAACGCAATGACACCTGCACCCCACTGTGCAGAAGGTCCGAGCAACTCTACATCAATTCTGATGTTTGCAGCGTGCTCATTTTTGTCGACCATCACATAGGTATGCTGAGAACCGAAAATATCGCTCTGCTCCATTTGTGACAGTGTTAAATTTCGGCAAGCTTGGCTGCTTGCAATCGACAGGAAATTGGTGACCCCGACAGCCAGACGCGCAAGGGTTATCACTGCAGGTAGAACCCAAAATTTGTCGATAAGGAGTAATGGAAGGGCACGACCACCAGTCACTACTATTCGCTTCACCGGACACCTTTTTCAGCTTCCGGTTAAAATTCAGCAAGAGCAGCGGCGATTAGATACTAAATATTGCGTTATTGGTTCGTACCGTACCCAGACAAAAATTGTACTAGTGACGCAATTGTACTAGGCGGAATGACAACTGCGCCCGGCAAATAAGTATTTATTGCTCCAACCCCACAAAAAACTTGTTCCGGAGCTGTTCGAAGCGAAGAGCACTGCAAGGGATCGGACCCGAGCCAGATTTGAGTGCGGAACATGGTGGCTGGCCTACCTCACTCCGAACATCAATGTGGACCCGGGTTCGAATCCTGTCATTGCTATTCTCTTCGAACAGTTCCGGAACGATTTTTTTTGTGGGGGTGGAGCAATAAATTCTCGACATTTGCAGAAACAAATGTCGAATAGATTGTGCAAAAAAATATCGAAATCCTTATCATTATTTAAATATACAGCATAAAATTATGTTGCAGTAAAAAATAACTGTTAATTGAAGGCCGCAAAAAATTATCAACTACCCTTAAACTTGACCACAGAAAGATCTCGAAAAATATATATATATGCGGGCACCTTTTTACACCCTACTGAAGCCCCACTCTAAAGATATAATACGAGCCGAAACTAGGGCGTCGTCTACCCGCAGCGAGACCCCAATTTCTTGTTTAAGTCGGTGCCGGCCCCTCCGGGGCTTCATCCTTGATCACCAGCGCAGTAAGCCACTTGTCGAGCTCCTTGCTCATCCTGATGTCGGCACACATTCCGTCGCTGCGCACGCGTGCTTCTAGCCGGAGAGCCGGAGCGACGCAGAGATAGCAATTCACAAGCTCGGGCTGGCGTGACGGTGGCCAATCCTCAACGTTGAGCGTGAAATGCAGGGGGTCATGCTTATCCCGCTTCCAAATCCGAACGGGAAGAATGCCATTCCCGGCGAGGAACAGCTCCTTCTCCCGTCCGTTCCGGCCCTCGACCCACCTCTCGAAGTTCTCGTCTAACACGATCGGCCCGGCTTCGCTTACAACCTCAGCCAACCAGAACGGGTGGATGGGATCGTGATCCGTGTCCTTGTCCGATGGAACTGCCACATAGTCGTGGAGTCTCATCTGCCGGCCCATCGCCTCCCGCTTGTCCTTCAGCTGCTCCCCCCGCGTCACCATGCGAACCGGAGGGTTGGGCTGGCTCGGTGGCAGCAAACGGACAGTTTTCATCGAGCTTCCTGCATCATTGAACTCGATGATAAACGACCACTCGCTTAGACATCCCTCAAACCGCCCAGCCAAACAGGGCGGACAGTAGCAGGAATAGCGCCTAATCATCAAAAGGCCAGGGTCGGACTTGTCCAGTCGCCACCAATGCGCCTGCTTGATGCCAGGCACCTCCTCCACCTCCGCGCGTCGGCCGGACTCGACGTCCTGTCATCAAATAGTTAGGACAAAAAGAATACCGTTCAAGTTAGCAAAATTGACCAAAAATCAATAAAACAGGGTATAGCTGCAGAGAGACCCCTTACAAAAAAAAATTAACGACAAGACATACAGTCATCAAAATTCGACACAGGGTATAGCTGCAGAGAGACCCCATTCGAATCATAATAACAACGTACGACAAGATATCAAGTGATCGAAATTCGACACAGGGTATAGCTGCAGAGAGACCCCTTCATACCGATAGAACAAGCGAAATTTCATACCTAAAAGAAAAGCAACCCATTGACAGTATATAGGGTCTCTCTGCAGAGATACCTTTATTGGGTTTGAATTTTTGTAGAACATCGGCAGTTGACGTCTTAAAACCTGAAATAACACAAAATTCCGTACCGGGGGTAAAAGGAAGAAGTGGCGAGTGACGTTCTCGGCCCGCGCGCGGGCCGACTCCCTGCTCGATGTCTTGCCGCCCTGCCAGTTCTGGTTCAAGTAGGCGACTAGCTGGTGGGTCTCAAGTATGTGCTGGTTTTCGGGAATCCTCTGCATTTCCCTCAAGACGCACTTGCACTTCGCTCCTTGACCATCCACCTCCCCCTTCCCATGCTGCTCCCCCATGTAGTGGAACTCAAAGGCCTGCAGGTCGGGATCCCCCATGAGCAGACCGTTAATCTGGTTAATCACGTACCTGGACTTAAACTGCACCGCGCAGTTGTCCGAGCACATGTACAGGTTTCGCACCTCTACCCCTACTTCTACCCGCAGGGTTTCCAGAATCTTGCGAAGAGCGTATACGAGTGCGCGCTCGCCCCGCTTGATACTGGAATCCCCCAGGAAAAAGAAGACGCGCTTTTCCAGCTCGCCGTTGAGCCGATAACGCACGATCATGGGCATCAGGATGTGGCTGCGCTTGTGGAAGTACTGTGACTGCAGTTGGACGTAGTTGCTGTTCTCGTAGTTCTCGGCCCAGTCGCCGTGCACGAGCACGTCCCCCTCTCTCAGATTCTTCTCCCGATCCTTGATTGTATCCGCCTGCGACCAGGCCGTAAAGCAGTGCACGGTGAACTTGTCCCACCTCTTAAGAATCTCGTCCCGCAGCTCAGCTGGGGTGGACCTCATTGGGACTTGCTCGGGCCGCTTCACCTTCTTCGCCGCCCTGCCATCGGTCTCGCCCTGTTTCGCAAAGGTCCGCAGACAGTTTCGATTTGCAATAAAATCGCATTTCGATCAGATAACTGCAACTCACAAAGGGTCTCGCTGCAGCTATAGGTCACAAAAACAAAAAGTCAACAACATTTTAACGGAGAAATAAAATCGAAATCTACTCACCCTCACCCCTCGGGTCACAGTCTGCTCCACCATCTCGAACTTGAACCAATTCAGAATCTCCGTGGAATTCTTGTCCCGATCACACTGCACCCAGTTATTATGGATGCCGCATGATTCCTCAGGACAGAACCCCTCCACACACGCCATCTTCAGTATGCGGTGAACCCTCTCCGTCCTCGGCACCCCATCTTCGTCCTCCACCAGCCTCTCAGAAATGTCGAGGTCTTCCAGGTCCCGTCCCCGCCATTCATCTTCCCCCTCCCCCTCTTCCATCCCCCCGCCCATTCCGCCCCCTTCACGCAGCCCGTTATCCCTGCCGTCAGTCTCGGCGGACACCGGGCAGTGAAAGTGCTTGATCCAGTCCGTCGAGTGAATGGCTTTCCACATTCCGCAAGTACCGTCCGGCAGTCTGTACTTGGAGCATCCCGCACACTCCGCGCCACACTTGCAGTTCTTGCCGTGGTTCGCATTGCAGTGCTTGGTCCACGCCCCCATGGCCGACTGCATGGTGACGTGCTTCTCACACGCGCACAGGTTCCTCTCCTTCCACTTGCCCTTGATGCAATCGGGCGCGTATTTGCAGAAGGTCGTGTAGCCCACGTGAATGCCCACGTCCTTATCATACTGGTCACTCCTTTTGTTCCAGTACGCGTGCTTTTCGAGAAAGTGATTGTACATGTCCTCCTTGGAGGTCATGTAATAGCGCGCTCCCTCAACGGCGACGAGCACCCCGCGATTGCCATGACCCTCCCTGCTGTAAGTGCGCTTGACATCCTTCATCTGGGAGGAGGCGCGCGACTCATCATCGTGCATCCACGCGTCCACTATCGCGTCAATCACGCATTGCGGCAAAGGGCGCCCCTGGCGAGCCTGCGCGTGTCTGAGGTAGTCCAGCTTCTGCTGCCTTCGAATCGCGCGAATTCCGCGAATCTTCGACGTCCCCGTCAGCTTCTCCAACTCCGCGGCCGAAAACTCCTTCTCCAAGTCGTCACCACAGTAAAGCGTGGACATCAGCACCATTCTGACGTCTCTGTCTGGGTCGCTTTTGGTCAGACCATCAAAAAAGCCGTTAATCCGAGCCACCCAGAACCTGTTCAGTTCTGCCATCCGATCCTGATTGTAAAGTTTTTTCGCCTCCTCATGATACAGCCCGTGACCTAGTTCAGCGGCCCTAGAGTTAAAGCCAGCAATCATCTGCTCGAATGCCGGCCCCCGCCCCTCGGGTTTTGTCATCGCCTGAGCCGCTTCAAACGCCTTGTCAGCGAAAAATTCCCCAATAACCCTCTTGGCTTTCTTGTATTCTCCCGGCCGCTTGACTTCCTTGGCTTCAGGCTGCGCTGGATTCTGGTTCTCATCTCCGAAAACCCTTTTTGCGCCAGTTGGCTGCTTCGTCCCGGTGTTTAACTTAATTGCACTGAATCCTGGACGACCGGACGCAAGGGCGAAAACTCCCACCCGTTCGCGTGCTGCATGCCATGACGACCGGCATAACGAAATCCATGAAAATCGAGTATCGTTGGGAAAAGCGACAATTACAGACAAAGTTCGAAAGTGTATCATTTTTTACCACGATTGGGGTCTAGCTGCAGCTAGACCCTTAGAGGGGCTTTTTCCGTTAGACGAAAAGATTACCGGATGCGGTGAACTTAGCATACCCCAACCAAGATTGGGGTCTCGCTGCAGCTAGACCCTTCATTGCGGCGTGCGATTGATAATTCACAGACATCTGATTCATTAACTTTTTAGAAACCATAAAGAGGGTCTAGCTGCAGCGAGACCCTTGAATTTAACCCCTAAATGGTCTGGCTGCCGATTTTCCGCCTAAAACTGAGTTACAGCCGACACGTCGGCCCCTTCTCGGGGGACCAAATGCCGCGAAAACTATTGAGAATTAGGAAAAGTTTAGCTGAGAAGATCGAAAGTTTATAATTTTCCTCACAGCATGGTACTAGGGTTTGCATACTTCTGACAAAGTTATAGAGGTGTTCTGGCCGGTCAAAGTACAAGGGGTCAGGGTACTTTTTCACGTAGAACGTGCATTCCGGAAAACGACGACCTGGCCATGGCGGCTTGCGCACACGCATGGCATTTACGTTTTCGTTCGAATTTTCTGACCAAACTCAGGAAATTGATTTTATACGTCCTAAAGATGATACAGGCCAATTTTTGGTTCGCGGGAATGCCATTTGATAGGTGTCGGCAGCGTTCTTGCTGGAAAAAACTGCGATCAGGCCGGACGATAGAAACGTTGACAGCAATAACTTTCCGGCGTATTTTAAGGGATATATCGGTTTCTTTGTACTTTTTATGGTGATTTGTAGTCGTAAACGTGCAAGGGGGGCCAGAAATCGTCGAATCTAGCGACCATGCTGCACAACTTTGGTGTGCCGAAATGCGCCATTTTGCGGCCACCGCCTGGGCAAAGGTAATGCCAGCCATGCCAGGTAAAGCTGAGTTATCGTTTTCTTGTCGATGTTTGACGTTTATATATACGTTCTAGCTTGTGTAGCACATTCTTTCTTCATTATTCATGCTCTTTCTTGACCATGGCCTGGCCCCTTCCTAAAACACCATTCTTAGATGCTTCCCTCAGTCAGTTGACCTGCCATAGTGTGATGGTGATAAGTTTTAGAGGCTGTATGGGTTTGAATACCTCCATATATGTTTGTTATACATTTCCCACACACATATTGCATGAGTGTGAGGCAGTTGGCTGGTCTCTAAGGCATCATCAAGCATGTACCCGGTGAGTAGAAGCTTCCCATTGTCAGCATGTGCCACCAGGTGTGCTGGCCATCACCTGGCAAGCTATAGCAGCTTAGGCCTAGTTTATCCTTGCTAGGGCAAGCTGAAATAGGCTTAAAATCACTAGTTTGTTGGTGGCTGCCTCCTAGAATGCATGCCTTGCGTAGGGTATCCGTACCACGTTACCTACGTGCATGGACAAGGTGGCACCTGCACATAGGTGCCATGTAAGGGCAGTGTGATGATGCAGTTATGTTTCCCCATCATTGTGGAAGGGAAATGTATTGTGTGGCATGGTTGGGGGACATTTTTAGTAGGTATTAGTAGGTAGTATGCCCACCCCTACCCCCTTGGTTGCTTTTTACCAACGGTACCCCTATGGGCTGTACTGGGTGTAACTGCTGGTATACCCACCCAAATGATGACCCCAATGGCTCAAACTGTTCAGCAACTAATTGTTTATCATCCCTGAAGTGGTAGGTGCCTAGCTCTTACAACATAATTCAAAATGCACATTCTACCAAAAATGAAAACGCTCGTCTTGACCCCCCTGACTTTGACGGCAGTTATACATGGCCTACCCTGCATATATGTAAGGTTGTGATATACCAACCCGAAGGGCAACTCATGGACATGCTTGGCCCCCAAGGACAGCCATTGGATATGGGTGGGTTGGATGGCATCTGGTTTGCAAAATTGTGAAGTTACAGCCGATGCATCGGCAGTATTTCTGCCCATTTAGGGGTTAAGCTATTGCTTGTGGTTAGAAATGGTCTAGCTGCAGAGAGACCCCAATAAGGACGAAAAGATTTCAGGTTTTCCTCACCTTCGCGGCTCATTCTCTTATTAGTTCTCCCAGGACACTCAGATACCTGCATGGCGGGAATAACAAAAATAACACAGTAGCATTGATAAAATGGTTATCAGAAAATATATATATATACTAATACATTTTGCAAAAGATTTTATAATATATTGTGAATAGCATGGATTAATTTCCACATACTTTAATAATATGGTATGTTAAAGTATATAGAACCATTATTTATGAAATCTTTTACAAGAAAAAGTGGTGTACAGTATTATTATTTTATAGTTCGGCAATCTATAATAGTAAGACATACCGGATGGCAGGTTTATCAGCGGCCTCCAGGGCTATAGCGTCTCGCTGCAGCGTGACCGTTTGGTGCTATGACTGATTTCAGTAGATGTGCAGAAAAAAATTTATTACCATGACCACACCAGGAATCGAACCCAGAACCTCATTGTACATTTCTGCATGGTAACGATGTCAACCAAACATCCGAATGTTCCGGGGTAAATTGGCTGGAGGTCGTCTCTTTTTATACCTGCGGCCACAAGCACGGGTGACGGCATATTGGATGTCGTCCAATCCGCTAGCTTGGTGTCCAAAAAATGGGATCGAGCCTTTGCACCAGCGCCGCGCTTCCAGTTTTCAGTTCCGTGGGGAGGAACGAGGATGCCACGTTTCCAATTTTTTCAATACCGTTCAGCCCTGTGACGCCGCGTCCGGTTTGCGAATTGCGACCGTCCCATCGCCCATCGAAAAAGAAGCGCAGCCGCAGAGAGACCCCATAGCTGAAAGAGGGTAAGCTGCCACCTGCATGACGATACCTGCATAACGATACCTGCATAACAATACCTGCATAACGATACCCCTGCATAACGAAAGGAAATCGGTCTTCCGCATAAAGAAAAAAGGTGAGCTTTTTCCGCATCGTGGATGGTAGGCTGACAAAATTTGTTCTATCAAAAACGGCAACAAAACAGCGCATCCAAGCCGACGACACAGTTAGCCAGCTGGGCGACGACTATGTCTTTGTTGCCATGGCAAGAAAATCTTTATGTTGCAGCAAGAGTGATAAATCTGTCTGGCTTCCTTCTTGTCGTTGCTAGCTAAACCCTGCAGACATCTCGGTAGAGTCAGCTAAGCCGATCCTAATCCACATCTGGCATCCATCCCTTTAGTCTAGTTGCCATGGAGCGTTTCTTGGTCTCGCACATGTCGATCATGGTGGTGCTAGGCTTTCACTTGGGTCACCCTTTCCATGTTTGCTATGCCTTTGGTCTGGTTAGGTTATAGGTGTAGATGTGCACATACTGCATTTGCTGCGTTTCTAATCGGTGCTCCTGTTTGATGCTTTTTTCCCCCTTCATATCGTTTCGACGTTTGCATGCTACCTGCCGGATTATAACATCGGACGTTGCTACCTGCCTGCATAACGATAGTTTGCAAGAAATCTTCATTTTGCCGAAACACAAAAAAAGGTGATCTTTTGCCGCAACGTGGATGGTAGGCTGACTAAAATTGTTCTATCAAAACGGCGTTTACATGTGGGGGGTGCTGGCCTGAATAACTAAATGTGGGGGGGTGCTGTCATGAATGAATACATGTGGGTGTGTGCTGCTACGTATAAATACATGTGGGGGGGTGCTGCTACGTATCAATACATGTGGGTGTGTGCTGCTACGTATCAATACATGTGGGGGGTGCTGCTACGTATCAATACATGTGGGTGTGTGCTGCTACGTATAAATACATGTGGGGGGTGCTGCTACGTATCAATACACGTGGGGGGGTGCTGCTACGTATCAATACATGTGGGGGGGGATGCTATGTATAAATGCATGTGGGGGGGTGCTGCTACGTATCAATACACGTGGGGGGTGCTGCTACGTATCAATACATGTGGGGGGGTGCTGCTACGTATCAATACATGTGGGGGGGTGCTGCTACGTATCAATACATGTGGGGGGGTGCTGCTACGTATCAATACACGTGGGGGGTGCTGCTACGTATCAATACATGTGGGGGGGTGCTGCTACGTATCAATACATGTGGGGGGGTGCTGCTACGTATCAATACACGTGGGGGGTGCTGCTACGTATCAATACATGTGGGGGGTGCTGCTACGTATCAATACATGTGGGGGGGTGCTGCTACGTATCAATACACGTGGGGGGGTGCTGCTACGTATCAATACATGTGGGGGGGGATGCTATGTATAAATGCATGTGGGGGGGTGCTGCTACGTATCAATACACGTGGGGGGGTGCTGCTACGTATCAATACATGTGGGGGGGTGCTGCTACGTATCAATACATGTGGGGGGGTGCTGCTACGTATCAATACATGTGGGGGGTGCTGCTACGTATCAATACACGTGGGGGGGTGCTGCTACGTATCAATACATGTGGGGGGGTGCTGCTACGTATCAATACATGTGGGGGGGTGCTGCTACGTATCAATACACGTGGGGGGGTGCTGCTACGTATCAATACATGTGGGGGGGTGCTGCTACGTATCAATACATGTGGGGGGGTGCTGCTACGTATCAATACATGTGGGGGGGTGCTGCTACGTATCAATACATGTGGGGGGGTGCTGCTACGTATCAATACATGTGGGGGGGTGCTGCTACGTATCAATACATGTGGGGGGGTGCTGCTACGTATCAATACATGTGGGGGGGTGCTGCTACGTATCAATACATGTGGGGGGGTGCTGCTACGTATCAATACATGTGGGGGGGTGCTGCTACGTATCAATACATGTGGGGGGGTGCTGCTACGTATCAATACATGTGGGGGGGTGCTACTACGTATCAATACATGTGGGGGGGTGCTGCTACGTATCAATACATGTGGGGTGCTGCTACTACGTATCAATACATGTGGGGGGTGCTGCTACGTATCAATACATGTGGGGGGGTGCTGCTACGTATCAATACATGTGGGGGGATGCTACTACGTATCAATACATGTGGGGGGGTGCTGCTACGTATCAATACATATGTGGGGGGGTGCTGCTACGTATCAATACATGTGGGGGGGTGCTGCTACGTATCAATACATGTGGGGTGCTGCTGCTACGTATCAATACATGTGGGGGGATGCTGCTACGTATCAATACATGTGGGGGGGTGCTGCTACGTATCAATACATGTGGGGGGTGCTGCTACGTATCAATACATGTGGGGGGTGCTGCTACGTATCAATACATGTGGGGGGATGCTGCTACGTATCAATACATGTGGGGGGGTGCTGCTACGTATCAATACATGTGGGGGGGTGCTGCTACGTATCAATACATGTGGGGGGTGCTGCTACGTATCAATACATGTGGGGGGGTGCTGCTACGTATCAATACATGTGGGGGGATGCTGCTACGTATCAATACATGTGGGGGGGTGCTGCTACGTATCAATACATGTGGGGGGGTGCTGCTACGTATCAATACATGTGGGGGGGTGCTGCTACGTATCAATACATGTGGGGGGGTGCTGCTACGTATCAATACATGTGGGGGGGTGCTGCTACGTATCAATACATGTGGGGGGTGCTGCTACGTATCAATACATGTGGGGGGTGCTGCTACGTATCAATACATGTGGGGGGGTGCTGCTACGTATCAATACATGTGGGGGGGTGTTGCTACGTATCAATACATGCGGGGGGGTGCTGCTACGTATCAATACATGTGGGGGGGGGATGCTATGTATAAATGCATGTTGGGGGGTGCTGTCATGAATAATTAAATGTGGGGGGATGATGGCATGAATTATTAAATGTGGGGGGTGCTGCTACGTATCAATAAATGTTGGGGGGTGCTGGCATGAATAATTAAATGTGGGGGGGTGATGGCATGAATAATTAAATGTGGGGGGTGATGGCATGAATAATTAAATGTGGGGGGGTGCTGGCATGAATAAATGAATGTGGGGGTGTGATGGCATGAATAAATAAATGTGGGGGGGTGCTGGCATGAAAAAAATTTGGTTGTGCAATGTTTTTCATTGTTGTGATAGAATTCACGCATGGACGTAAGGGTCTCGCTGCGGGTAGACCCTCGGAATTTTGTTTTTGTATTGACGTAAGGGTCTCGCTGCAGCGAGACCCCTACGAATGTCGACTTTTAATGTTTGCAAGATGGGAGGGGGCTTTCTTCGCTCTCCCTTATGATTTGTTTTTGTATCGGTGTTAGGGTCTCGCTGCAGCGAGACCCCTACGAATGTCGACTTTTAATGTTTGCAAGATGGGAGGGGGCTTTCTTCGCTCTCCCTTATGATTTGTTTTTGTATCGGTGTTAGGGTCTCGCTGCAGCGAGACCCCTACGAATGTCAACTTTTAATGTTTGCAAGATGGGAGGGGGCTTTCTTCGCTAACCCTAAAAATGATTTGTTTTTGTTTGACGTGAGGGTCTCGCTGCAGCGAGACGCCAAAGTTTTGCAATAAAGTAAATGTCCCTTTTAGAATCCACGAAAGGGTCTAGCTGCAGCGAGACCCTCCCCATCGTTTTTCTGCCGGCGATTCAGATTCTGAATGACATTTGTGAAACTTGCTTTTTTAATATTGTTCTGCAGATGTCGTCCTCCTATTCCGATTCTGTCAAGGCCACTCCCGTTTCACCCAAGATGACGTCGAACACCTCGCCGGACCGAACGGTAACAGAGAATTTTCCTCGGTTGCCGGTCGGTCCCGTAAATGCTCTGGCGAGGTCCCCCCCACCGAGTCCCCCTTGCCCTCCAAGTCTTCCTTGCCCCCCAGCGAGTTGGACAGAATTTTACCCCCCAACTCTCTCGCTGCTGCGTCTCGCGCTCCGTCCCGCTCTCCGCCCCGTAAGTCTCCATCGCCGCCCCCCAAGTCGGCCGGAGCTACTGCGACCCGTTCGCCGCCCCGCAAGTCCCCCTCTCCGCCCAAAGTTCCCCCCGCTACCTCGTCCCGCTCTCCTTCTCGCAAGTCCCCCTCGCCGTCAACCAAGATCCCCGCAACTGCGTCCCGCTCGCCGTCCCGCTCTCCTTCCCCCAAGTCCCGCTCGCCGCCACCCAAGTCCCCCGCTTCTGCGTCCCGCTCGCCTCCACCCAAGTCCCCCGCTTCTGCGTCCCGCTCGCTGTCCCCCAAGCATTCCAGTTCTAAGCGTAAGCCTGCGACCGAGTGGGTAGAGGAAGACGACCACACCAAAATGCTCAGGGACCTGAGGAAGTCTATCAATCTGGCTCTTGAGGAGGACGAGCGCGATAAGATTAATGGGAGGCCTGAAGACCCGGACTCGTCGGTTCGGGAGTCGCGTCGGGAGCTGTTGTCCGGAATGTTAGCAAAGGCCGCAACATTTGCTGACGACTACGCGGCTCTCGACAAGAAGGACAAGGAGAAGGAGAAGGCGGAGAGGGAGGCCATCGAGAAGGCGGAGAGGGAGAGGGTGGAGAGGGAGGAGAAGGAGAGGCTGGAGAAGGCGGAGAGGGAGGAGGAGGAGAGGAAGTACAAGGAGAAAAAGGCTGCCCAGGAGAGGGAGCACAGGATCCTGGTGGCGAAGCAGAAGGAGGAGGCGAAGAAGAAGATGGAGGCGGCAGCGAAGGACCTTCTTGCGGAGGAGGCTGCTGTTTTTTTGCAGATGCGACAGGAGAGGATGAAGGAGGTCGAGGCCGCGAGGAAGATGGAGGAGGAGGCTGCGAGGAAGGAGGAGGAGGCTGCGAAGGCGGTTGAGGGGGAGAAGGACGAGAACGTGAAGAAGGGGTGGGCTCCCGAAGGATGTTCAGTCGATTATCAGGTATGTTTATTGATGTCAGTGAGACGTACATTTCTCAGATGGCTTTTGAACGGCGTGTGTGTATCGTAGAAAGGGTGGGATTTTATGTCATACATTGATCCTAAGGGTATAGCTGCGGAGAGACGTTGACCTAGGAGTTAAGGTTGTTGACGACGACGACGACGATGTGTGGCCTTTTTTTTACTCTTGTTGTCTGCAGCCCTCCACGGTGGCCATTCTGAAACAGTACCTGGCTCAGGCTGAGTCTGAGTCTGGGGCGAGTCGTAAAGCCGAAAAGGGCTTGATCGGCTTGATCCGCTTTCTTTCGGCCGAGATAGCGTTTGCAGAGAAGTCCGGTGTCGTCGTGGACCGTCCGGCGTCGGCACACATAATTTGGAAGAACGACCGCCTGGGAAGTCTTGCATTGTTCGAAGCCACACAGCGAGCCATTCATGGGAAGAGGGTCGTTGGTGACGACATTTATGAGGTTTTGAAGATCGCGCAGTCGTGCATCCTTAATCTGAAGGAGGATGTCGGACGTTACTTTCCCCGTCGTGCTTTAATATGGTCGACGCTCTTTGATGAGGTTGAAAAGTTCGAGGTCCACACGGGCGTCACATGTTACGAGGCTTCCTATATGGAAACCTTGAAAATCACTGCGTTGCATCAGCTCTTTAAACTCATGACTGGAGATATGAAAGCGGATTCGAGGGCTTCACTGTCGGAAGATGAAGTGTTTGATATTGTCAGGAAAGGATTTGTTGACATGTCCAACAGTGACTTTATCGTAATTGTGCCGGGAAGAATGAATCACGTAGGAGGATTGGAGAAGCGCGCACATGAAGTGATCGCGCATTTGGACATGACAAGAGACCACTTACTGCAATCTTTTGTTAAGTGGCGGACCGACTTTCTTGTCAGCCCGGACGCCAGCCTTTCGCGGGAAGCGGTCGCTTTCTTTTTGGATTGGGCTGGACAGGTGTCAGATCCAAAGTTTCCGGCACCGGGCGGACTTCCATGTTATTCAGACATATAAGCCACACCGGGAAGTCGTCCAGGAATGGTTGGATCAAATCTCGTTGGTTGATTGTCTCCAGAGTACCCGAACCAAGTTAGACACGGAGTGGTCTGATTTAGAGGCGGGAGGCCATTGGCAGTCCCTCGAGTTGTTCTTCGAGGCGGAATTGAGGCGTCATCTGGAAAAGGAGAGAGCCCATCAAGTGCCGATATGGCCTTTGGGGAAGATTTTGAGGAGGTGGAAGTTCTACGTTTCGGTACGTTAACTTGCCGATATTGTTTATCGATTTGGTTTGTTTCCATTCCCTGAATAGGGCTCTATATGCTGACCAACCTTCATGGTTTGTCCTGTCATATCATGCAGGGGGGCTCCATGCCAGGGGACGTATCGGAGGATGTAACGAATTTGTCAGACTTGGTTGATAAGGTGGGTGCTTGTCCGTCGAGTTTCCACGAGCATCTTACATGGGGTCTAGCTGCAGGTAGACCCTCACCCTTTTATTGAGACTGACATCTTCGGCTAATTTCAACGGTGCCCCCCACCAATCTGTTGTCTTTTTTCAGGGGGCGGCTGCGGCGATGGCTGTTGACAGTGCTGGTCTTTGGTCTGGGGCTCGAGATGGAAATGGTAAGCATTGAACGATATCCGGATGTCTGCATTTCGCCTGAAGTTTTAGTGAGCGCATTATGCGAAATATACAAATGTCGACTAATTTTGATTTCCAATGAGCTGTCGTATTCGGTGTTGACAGGTGGGGGGTTTGGCATCAGCAGGCGCTGGCGGAGAGGAAGAAAACGCTGGAGGAGATGAGGATGGGGGGGATGAAAACGCTGGAGGAGATGAGGATGGGGGAGACGCTGAGGGAGAAGTGGCTGTGCAGGTACGTTCATCCGCCGCGAGTTCGTGCGATTTTTTTCGTGCTGAGGGGTATCTCCGCAGAGAGACGATGGTGCAACAATCGAACTGAGGTCAAGTCCCTTCTTGTTGTTGTTTTTTTGTCATGCAGGCGGGGGCTGTCGCTGGGGGTACTGCGGGGGGGAAGGCGGCGAAGCCCGCATTGACTGAGCATGAAAGGGAAAAGCTTGATTCCCGCAAGAAGATTGCGAAGGATCATATTATTGCTGTTGGCAAGCTCATGCTTGAGTCTCCGCCCGATGGCGTCGATAAGGAGGGACCTGCGGGGGCCGAGTTTCGCAAGTACCTGACACGACTTGAGGCGGAAGTCGATGCCGATTTCGATACGGAGGTGTTGGGTGCCGCTACCTTTAACCCCTAAATGGTCTGGCTGCCGATTTTCCGCCTAAAACTGAGTTACAGCCGACACGTCGGCCCCTTCTCGGGGGACCAAATGCCGCGAAAACTATTGAGAATTAGGAAACGTTTAGCTGAGAAGATCGAAAGTTTATAATTTTCCTCACAGCATGGTACTAGGGTTTGCATACTTCTGACAAAGTTATAGAGGTGTTCTGGCCGGTCAAAGTACAAGGGGTCAGGGTACTTTTTCACGTACAACGTGCATTCCGGAAAACGACGACCTGGCCATGGCGGCTTGCGCCCACGCATGGCATTTACGTTTTCGATCGAATTTTCTGACCAAACTCAGGAAATTGATTTTATACGTCCTAAAGATGATACAGGCCAATTTTTGGTTCGCGGGAATGCCATTTGATAGGTGTCGGCAGCGTTCTTGCTGGAAAAAACTGCGATCAGGCCGGACGATAGAAACGTTGACAGCAATACCTTTCCGGCGTATTTTAAAGGATATATTAGTTTCTTTGTACTTTTTATGATACATAGTAGTCGTAAACGTGCAAGGGTGGCCAGAAATCGCCGAATCCAGCGACCATGCTGCACAACTTTGGTGTGCCGAAATGCGCCATTTTGCGGCCACCGCCTGGGCCAAGGTAACGCCATCCATGCCTGGTAAAGCTTAATCATCGTTTTCCTATCGATGTTTGACGTTTATATATACGTTCTAGCTTGTGTAGCACATTCTTTTTGCATTATTCATGCTCTTTCTTGACCCTGGCCTGGCCCCTTTCTAAAACACCCTTCTTAGATGCTTCCCTGAATCAGTTGACCTGCCACAGGGTGATGGGGATAAGTTTTAGAGGCTGTATGGGTTTGAATACCTCCATATATGTTTGTTATACATTTCCCACACACATATTGCATGAGTGTGAGGCAGTTGGCTGGTCTCTGTGGCATCATCAAGCATGTAACCGGTGAGTAGAAGCTTCCCATTGTCAGCATGTGCCACCAGGTGTGCTGGCCATCACCTGGCAAGCTATAGCAGCTTAGGCCTAGTTTATCCTTGCTAGGGCAAGCTGAAATAGGCTTAAAATCACTAGTTTGTTGGTGGCTGCCTCCTAGAATGCATGCCTTGCGTAGGGTATCCGTACCACGTTACCTACGTGCATGGACAAGGTGGCACCTGCACATAGGTGCCATGTAAGGGCAGTGTGATGATGCAGTTATGTTTCCCCATCATTGTGGAAGGGAAATGTATTGTGTGGCATGGTTGGGGGCCATATTAGTAGGTATTAGTAGGTAGTATGCCCACTCCTACCCCCTTGGTTGCTTTTTACCAACGGTACCCCTATGGGCTGTACTGGGTGTAACTGCTGGCATACCCACCCAAATGATGACCCCAATGGCTCAAACTGTTCAGCAACTAATTGTTTATCATCCCTGAAGTGGTAGGTGCCTAGCTCTTACAACATAATTCAAAATGCACATTCTACCAAAAATGAAAACGCTCGTCTTGACCCCCCTGACTTTGACGGCAGTTATACATGGCCTACCCTGCATATATGTAAGGTTGTGATATACCAACCCGAAGGGCAACTCATGGACATGCTTGGCCCCCAAGGACAGCCATTGGATATGGGTGGGTTGGATGGCATCTGGTTTGCAAAATTGTGAAGTTACAGCCGATGCATCGGCAGTATTTCTGCCCATTTAGGGGTTAAACGTGAATTGGCATATGAATTTGTAAATCTGGTGAAGGGCTGAAGGCGAAAGCCACCAAGAATTACAAGTGGCAGCCTAAGGAGTACTCAGAGGCAAAGGTTGACAAGATCGAGAAATTCATGAAGGCTGATTTTCGTCGTCGGGACGCTGAGGAAAAAAGGGCGCTGAATGCGGTTGCAAAGGCTAACAGTAAGAAGAACGCGGAGAAGAAGGCGGCGGAGAAGGAGGCGAAGAAGGCGGAGAAGGAGAAGGCTAAGGAGGCCAAGAAGCAGCAGAAAACTGGACAGGTACGATTGTTGTGAAAATTTAGACCTCTCGCTGCGGGTAGACGCTGACTGGCTGCGGGACTTGGTGTTTAGTGTCAGTAAGGTATTATTCCAACAGAACTTTGTTCGTCCCTGAACAGGATGTCGTGGTCGGCCTAAATATTACTGACTTGAGCAAATCCTGCGGTCCTTTTCGATTTTTTACTTCAGGATGACGGGGGGACGAAGACGCCACGGTGGAGAAGAAGTTACCTGGTCATGACGCCGTGTTCGCGCTGGTGAAGGATATGCTCAAGTACTGCTCGAGTAGGCGGATGGCGGACGTCGATGACCTGCCAAACTGGCCCGAGTTCTCCCCCTTTCTTGAGCTGCTCCGGTCACTCAACAAGCTTTTTAAGGAGGGGGTGCTCACGAGCAGTGGGAACCCGGACACCGACCCTATCATTGAAAGCTGGAAGCCTTCGAAAAAGGTCGACTCGAACAAGGAGGTCAGGGACCAGAACATCCGGAAGGCCAATTCTCTCAGGGAAACGCGTTGGATTCGGCCGGCCGATTTTAAGCAGACCGGATGTTTCAGTATGCGGATCCAGACGGTCAACGCGCTTATTTTGCCAGAGGCTTTGAGGCAGCGGCGTTTAAACCTTGAAACCATTAAGGAGAACGGCCGCATTCTCCTCAATGCGCGGGACAACAGCTTGCACTTCAAGGTTGTTGTCCCGGTCTGGCAGTTCCCTTTCCAGGCGCTTGCCGAATCTCAACCTGACCTGTTCGACAAGCAAATCTTGTGCATGCCGGATTTCGTCAAGTGGCTGAAGTTTCACCACGGCGCCAAGATTGACGCGGAGGATGTGGGGTCCAGGTACTTCCGGCCCCTTTCGGATACTGAAGTCGACGTGTGGCTTAACACGGAGTCCACCACCTCTTTCCTCGCGAGAGGACTTGAGTGGCGTACCTACGCCAGGGTGGACGAGGTGGAAGCAGTTTTGCCTCAGGACATCCAGGGGAGTCGGGATGTGTTCAACCTGCTGTGCAATACTGCGATGAAGTCCTACGATCCGAAATTTTTTGAGCAACGGGTACCGGTACCGTATCTGGTTCTCCGGTACGCGGTGGTGGATGGGAACCACTACTTTAAGGGGTTAAAGTCGTTTCTCAGGGGGCCGGATGGCGGGTGGGGAGAGGTTCGGGCAATGATGTGCGAGGGTGGGGCGGAGTCCAATTTCGCAAATACTCCTAAGGAGGCGGAGCACGCCTTCCAGGACCTGTTGCGGAAATTCCGTGGTGGTTACATGGGTACGAATGTCATTCTTCTCAAGGGTGGCGACCTGCTCCCGTCGTGGAGTGAGCTGCGAAATCTACCTAAGGCAAAAGAAGATGTAAGCTATCTATTTTGGCAGGGTCTAGCTGCGGGTAGACCCTCGGAATTTTCGTGGTTGTTTTTTGTGTGCGCTTCAAGTTTTTTGCGAGGGTCTCGCTGCAGCTAGACCCTCTCCTTTTTTTTGTTGGAATTTTCGTTGCGTATTGTCGGCCGTTTCTTTTTCGAATTTTGTTAGGGTCTATCCGCAGCTATACCCCTCGCCTTTTATGACTGAGTTTTGTCGTTGCTCGCTCGATGTTAATTGATGTCGCAGGCGGTGCTGACCGGCAAGCTGGAGAAGCTGTTCGACATCGCCAAGGGGGCGAATTCGGAGGACTTAGCCGTGGCGGATCGTACGCTGGGCCAGGCGTTGCTTGACGTGTGGAACTACAACAAGCTATATCTATACGGCAAAGTCACGCGTGGGAAGGGCCACTATATTGCGGATGGCCACTATACCAATCTGCTCACGTACATCCTCCCGGCTATGCGGCAAGCGGGGGGAAGGGAAGGGAATGTGGAGCCGGCAGCGGTGGATGTACACGAGGAGGAAGCAGAAGGAAAGAAAAAGCCGGCCCACAGCATTGCTTCAGTGCATTCCGCTTACAGTCGCACGCTGGCCAACACGTTTCTCCGTCTGACACAGGAGCAGACTGATGATCCTGCCTCAACGAAACCCGCGCCTGAGGAGGTGATGATGCAAAGGTGCAAATTCGCGAATGCAGAGGGGGAGAAGAAAGGCCAGAAGGTCTCTTGGACTTCTTTCAGGAACTTGGCCAGCCTTCCTATGATGGACGCCGTGATCGATTGCATCATGAGCTGCCAGGTTGGACCGGAAAAGCTCACCAAGTTGGTGGAGTTCGCCAAGGATGTGCTGGAGTGCCTGCGGCTGACCATTTGCGCCAGATTCAAGGAGGATGTGACGCTGGAAGCGCGATGCAAGGACGCAAATGGCAAGGAGTTTGTGGCGTCTCATATTTTCGAACTCGTCTTCAATCTCCATCCTCTCCTCGGCCGGTCGGCAGGAAGGAGATTGTGGCCAGATACCGGGAATTTTGGGATGTGGCCGTCATCATAACGAGGAACATCGCCTACCTTCTTAAAGCCAAAAAACACGCCGCACATCTGAGGATTCCGAGAAAGGATCTCAGTAATGGCAAGATCGACTTTCAGGAGATTCTGCTAAAAGAGAGCGAGGACAAGACGGTGGGTTTGGCACTTTTGGCTCCGGAAGCGTTCAGGAAGTACGCTCCAAAAGTTGGATTACTCGAAGGGGGGGTGAAGGAGGCGGCGATGAAGGGGCCGGTGAAGGGGCTGGAGAAGGGGAAGGGGAAGGGGAAGGAGACGGAGGCGAAGAAGGAGGAGGAGGCGAAGGGGAGGAGGAGTGGGACGTGAAGTATGAGTGGCAGAGTGTGGACTGGGGCCGTCGCCGGGTCTGGTTTTGCTGTCAGTCCTCGGTGATGATGATGACAAGTCGCTCGTCAAGCAGGTGGCAGGCGAGGTTGCCTCAGCTTCAGCCCGCCCTTTCCCTTGGGCAGGTCCCTTCCGTGCCTGAGCCTGCTGAACTTGGCGAACATTTGGGGTGATAAGTGGAGTAACTTTCAGAGGTGGTGGGCGTTCGGTCCTTGCCCGCAGAATCGGACATTCCCCAACCGGGCGGGATGTACGATCATGTGCTGAAGGCTTGCGCCCACGAGTTTTTCTCCAGGTTCGAACCGATGGTGATCGTGTTTGGTACCAGACGGAGATTAAGGGGTTTCAAGAGATAGTGGAAAGGATCGGGAAAGGGAGTGAATTGTGGGAGCGGCTTGAACAGGGGGAAGGTGATGGGGGGCCTAGGCTCGGAAGGGCGAAGAAGCGAAAAGCTTCCCACGAAGCTGGGGGATTGTCCGCCGTGGTGGAGAGGGATGACCAACAGTTGTTGGAGGGAGGGGATGGAGGGGATGGAGGTCCGGCAGGAGGGTCTAACCGCGGAGAGACCCCCGTCGAGGTCAGAACGCAGCAGGCCGAACAGATGACGGGGCCTGAAGGTGATTCGGATCCGCCTGCGGCGAAGAAGCCCGCTTCTCAAGTGACTCGACGGGCAGTCGTGTCACTTGTTGAGGATGATGGAGGTGGGCCTTCCAAGCCTGCCGCGTCGCAGCCCGTTTTTCAGGTTCCGAAGAAGCAGCTTCGGGTTCCCGCCGACTCTGCCCACCCCGGCGCCTCTGCCCAGTTCTCAGGTACCGAAGAAGCAGCTTCGGGTTCCCCCGCCGACTCTGGCCATTTCTCAGGTACCGAAGAAGCAGCTTCGTAAGCCAGTTGTGGCAGTGGCTGATTCGGACGACGATGCTGAGGAGGAGGAGGAGGAGGAGGAGGACGACGATGCTGAGGAGGAGGAGGAGGAGGAGGAGGAGGAGGAGGAGGAGGAGGAGGAGCAGCACGTTGCTACCAAGAAATCCGCCAAGGGTGGGAAGGCTGCGGAGCACGTTGCTTCCAAGAAATCGGCCAAGGTGGGGAAGCCTCCCAAGCCTGCCCTGCCTCAGAAACGGCGTCGAAAAGCAGTTGTGCTTTCAGATTCGGACGATGAGGAGGAGAAGGAGGAGGAGGATGGCGGCGGAGAGGAGGAGGACGGGGGAAAGGAGCGCGTTGCTTCCAAGAAGTTACCCAAGACCGCGAAGACTGCCAAGGTTGCCGAGCCCGCCAAACCCGCCCCGGCGCCTGCCCCCCACCCCCAGACGGGGTCTACCTGCGAGCAGAGGTCGAAGGAAAAGGCCAAAAAGGGTAAGAAAAAATCTGCGAGTGAATTCTGGTATGTAGAGTGTTTTGATTTTTTACGGTTGGCAGTCCGATTTCTACTAACTCGATTTTAGTCATGCGTTGATGGCATGATCGGTTTGCTCGCAGGTAATGAGGATGTGGAGCAGTTACTTCGCTTGGCTAATGTGGCGGTGGGCTTCGGACCAGCGGCTGTACATGCTGACACTTCCGGACGGGAGGAGCCTAAGGGGGCGGAAGACAGTCAGGCGGGCGATGAGGATGATGACAAGCCCACGTTGGAAATGAGACTTATGGACGGGGAAATGGGGTTCGGAGCACCAGAGGCCTTTTGGTGTGATGGGTGGACTTCAGCCATTATGCAAGCAGGGAACAAGGATACGGCTACGCCAATGTATGCCAAGCTAGAAGACGTCATGCTTTATGGGCAGGTGTCTGGATACGACACCAAGTGGAGGGACGTCGCATTTAAGTTTTTCGCTGAGGGGGAGAAGGGAGGGAAGTTGAAGAACAAGTTGTGGTGGATGCCGCTGGACTACGCGATGAAGGTGGTAAAGCTGACGGATGGCAAGAGCTGGAAGGATGTGGAAGTCTGGGCGCCTGCAAAGGAGATCGATAAGAAGAGGAGGAAGTCGAAAACGGAACAGCAGATCGCGGAAGCGAAATTACGGAAGAGGCCCTCGAAAGCTTGAGGGAAAGTTAGCACTTGGACATGCGCTGGCAATGCTCGTCCTATGGTCAATACAAAGGTTAGGATGATGTCGAGTCTCTCCACGTAAAATTTACATGAATTACTAACTTTCAAGCCTCTCGATGTGGAATGTACGCTCAAATTGACATGAATTAAGCATTATGACACCAAATTAGCTCGAAAATACGCGATCGGACGCCAAATTCGCGCGAAAAAAAGATATCGGACGATTGAAACTAGCGTTTTTTTCTTGCAAAATGCGCCAAAAATGACCCCATTCCGCGTGGGACCTCCCAGGGTGCTCGTCCTCCTTTTGTGCCTATGTACAGGATGGGCCCTGCAGAGATGGCAGAGCTGAAGACCATACTTATTGGCCTGTTGGAGGCTGGTCTGATCCTCCCAGCTAACAGTCCTTTCAGTTCTGGGTGTTTGCTTGTACCCAAGCATGATGGGGGGTGGAGGTTGTGCATTGACCTGCGGGGACTGAACAAGGTGACAGTCAAGTCCAGGTACCCTCTGCCCAGAATTGATGAGCTGCTGGAGAGGACTGCAGGAGCTGCCTTCTTCACCAAGTTTGACCTCAGGCATGCTTTCTGGCAGATCAGGGTGGCTACTGAAGACATCCCCAAGACGGCCTTTTCTACTCCATGGGGACAGTTCCAGTGGACAGTAATGCCCATGGGTGCCTCTAACAGTCCTGCCACTATCTATGCAGATGTTTGTCAATGCCATCTTTGGCCACCTGACTGGCAATGCCCTGCCCCAGATCTCACCTGATCTTCGCAACCCCAGGTTCAAAGACATTGCCCACTTGTGTGACACTACCAGGGTGGTCTTCAGGACTTGTGTGGTCGTCTACCTGGCTGGACGACATTCTGGTACACTCTCGTACCTTCAAGGAGCATCTGGAGAACGTGGAAGAGGTCCTCAAGGTGATCCATCAGTATCATCTGTCGGTGAAGAGGTCCAAGGTGGAGTGGGGCCAGGAGGTGAAGTTTCTGGGCTACCAGCTGAGCGCTGCAGGTATGACTCCTGAGGCCAGCAAGGTCTCTGCTGTGTTGGAGTGGCCTGTGTTGAAGTCAGCTCAGGATGTCAGATCCTTTCTGGGCCTGCATGGTGGGCTGGTACCGACGGTTCATCCCTGACATGGCGGCCATCTCTGGTCCCCTGTTAGCCCTGCTCAAGAAGGATGTTCCCTTTGAGTGGACTGCAGCATGCCAGCAAGCTTTTGATGTGTTGAAGCAGAAGCTTACCACTGCTCCCTTGCTGGTGGGCCCCAACCCAGACTTGCCATACCAGGTTAGGTCTGATGCCTCACAGGGTGCTATTGGTGCAGTACTAATGCAAGATCATGGCAAGGGCCCTCAGCCAGTAGAATACATGTCCAGGAGTATGACGTCTGCAGAACGTAACTACCCTGTTCATGAGCAGGAGCTGCTGGGATTGGTGGTGGCCTGTCACAACGGTGGGAACACCTACTGAAGGGGGCTCAGTTTTCTGTGGCCAGCAGCGCCAGGGATGGACAGCGCAACGAGTCTATTACCCTGATGACTGACCACAGACCATTGGTACATGTGTTGGAACAGACCCGGATGAGTAAGAGGATGGCTGGATGGATGGAGTTCCTGGGAGGGTTTGGACCTTTCTCTGTGAGGTACATTCCTGGTACGCAGAATGTGGTGCCTGACGCCCTGTCCAGAAGGAGGGATTTGATGGGAGGTTTTCATGAGGACTTGGACATCTGTGCTGCCCTGATTTCTGTGGTAGAGTGTGGAGCTGTGACTAGAGCTCAGGCCAACAACCAGAAGGCTTCTCAACTGTTGACACCACCTGTAGGGAATAACGGTGGTCCCGTGATGCTCATCGACCAGGGCTCTGTCCCAGAGTTGACAGGCGTCCAGGAGGGTGTCCAGTCACTGTCTGACAGTCTTAGGAGAAGTCCTGATGGTGTGGTGCCCACTCCCACAGTGCAGCCAGGTGAGGGAGACCCTGCTAGGCGCAGCAGAGGTAGGCCCAGGAAGTGGGTCATGGACCCTGCGTTGGTAGGCCGGTCCAAGGTGTTGGCCTCTCAGGTGATGGCAAGGCCAAAAGGGCCTATAGCTACTACTGTCTCATCCAAGCAGTTGGTGGCTAGCCCTGGGCAGGAAGAGGAGATGCAGATGCAGCCCCTGGGACCTGACAAGGACCTGGTGTTGCCTAATCCTTTAAGGGGAGGGGATATGCCTAAAGGGCACTTTTCTGGAAACCATACCTATGCATGTGCTAAAAATCCAATTATGGTTGGGAACCATAAATATGATAAAAAAAAAATTTTCCAGCCACTTGGGGGGGGTACTAGCCCCCACCATACACCGGTTACGCGCTAAAAATAGAAAAAGACGCTACTTTAGTCACATTTTTCCTAGGACAATGGGCAAACATATTGGGACCAAATCATATATTCCCGCATAGTTCCCCCACTTTTGAGAAAGCCTGCCTAATTTTGAGCACAAAATAATGATGTTTAGACACATTGATGGATTTTCCCGCAAAAAGGGTCCTTTTTTAAACAAAAAAAAATAAAACAAATCATAAACACATGCAATAGTGCCAAATCATATATTCCCAAATACTAGAGAGGGGGGGACATGCAGCCCCAAATTTTCAGGTCATTCTGACAAGCGCAGCCCTATTTGATGGATATTCCTAGATTGCCACCTGTGATGACGCTGACGGAGGTTTTAGCTAGTATTTAACCACACTAACACCCCTTTATACATCTAAGCCACGTGAAAACTGGCCAAACCACACACTACCATCCTCTGCACATATGGTACCTCCTATGTTCCAGGTTTGACGACGTTCCGACAAGAACTGCCCAAGTTACAACCATTCCAAGACGGCCACCCATGTAGACACTACAAGGAAATTATAGTAACCATTCAGCCACACTAGCACCTCCTTCTTCATCAAAGACATCTGCAAACTGACCAAAGCACACATAATTAACTCTTGCACGCTGACGGCAACGCATGCTCAACGTGGGGGTCATTGTGACAAGAACTACTCAAGTTGATGGGTTTCCTATATGACCACCTGACAAGGCGCTAAGGACCACTCAGTAAGTCAGTAACCCCACAGTGCCACTTCATATGCCATCCAACATGCACCAAAACCATGCTGAGTATGTTTACAATGTACAAAGGGGTGGCCACGCACCTCATACGTCTTCATCATCCCTCCAGCATGGCCAGCCTTGTAAATATGTTCATAGCCTTGACGATGGTAGCCCTAATACGCCTAAGCAGCATTTCCTATGTTTCTCCCAGGTTAGAGTGTAAGGTTGATGCCAACCAAGCTAATCAACTCAACAACACCTCCTAAACTGGTATCCCCGGCATGGATGACAAACTGGGACTATGGAGGGCGAGGAACCAAGCAGGAACATGGTATATATAGCTTGCATGCAGTCATGCATGTCAACCATGGTTGGCTCAGCACATTGTAGTCTTGTCACATCATCATAACAAAGGAAAGCTCAAACAACCATTGGTGCCAGCTATCTACATGCAGTCACACAAATGCAATATCTCCAACATCATCATCACTAAAACACTTCCATCCCTGCACGATAAAATGCAAAGAAACCACTGGCGGCCCTTCAGCGCATGAGCGCTGTGATGCCGCTGTGGCCTGCGAAGAGAGGGTGCGTCACTCTTAAACAACAAGAAGCGTCCATACGCACAACATCCTTGCCGGAACGCGTTTTATGAAATGCCTTATACCTTCCCAAAGAACTATTGGCTGCGACTGAAGCGGCCCTGACCACGGCATCAACGAAAACAATCTAAAGCTGCCAGGTATTCGACAACACAACGGCAAGCGACGGCGAGCTAGCTGGCGGAAACTGCCCAAAAAGAACGCAAAAAACCTCGAACGATGAGCTCATAGAAGAAAGCACTGATAGCAGATAACATTCGCAACAAATCTGTACCTCGCACTCGTAAATCCCTCACCCAGGCGCGCAACAACAGCCGTTCTTCCATGGACAGGTCAGACACGCACTGCGCAGGTCTGAACAATTACTTACCGATAATGGCCGAAAATCTGGCAAAAAGCACCAGATCGGTTTAGAATTCGATGCAACCGATATTAACGCCTGCTTCACGGTCAGAAAAACCCTTAAAACCGCGATTTTACAGCCGCTATCATGAATTCTATTTCATTCCGCGCGACCAAAAAATTCAGATTACCCCCCATGCCGATGGCATAAAAAAACAACAGCGATATTGTCAACCAGCTGATTTCCGCCACAAACTAACATCATAAACGCATCGTCTTTTAGATTCGAGTAAAAATTTTGCATTTCGCCTGCCCTGGTGTGGTAGTTTCGCCTGAACGCAGTCGCCATGGCCACTTCCGCAAGGGGTGCGCGCACCGTGCACGTGAAATTTATGACCTTCGGCTCCGGCGCGAATTTTTTGGCGCCAAAAAATTCGGGCATGTCCCGTCCCCTTAAATATTTCCCTGCTGGACGTCATCAAGGCCTTCACCAAAACGGAGGACATGGCTACTGCAGCTATCCAGAGAGGCAACTTTGGCAATAGACCTGTAGAATACTGGGAGGGCGTTCTGTATGTTCACACTCATGATGCAGAGCACACGGTGACTAGAAAGGTGTATGTGCCTGAGATGGCCATTCCCACAGTGTTACATTGTTTCCATGACGATGTGACTGCGTGTCATCCTGGTTATGCTAAGCTACTTCATGAGGTGCAGCAGAGGTTTTGGTGGCCTGGCCTTTATCAGGATGTTAAGGCCTATGTGGATTCTTGTGACTCCTGCCAGAGAAATAAGGTCAGGAACCAAGCCACGCCCATCTTTCCCATGGCGATGCCCATTCCCCTGCGCCCTTGGATCAGTGTGACTATGGATTTTATCTGTGGTCTGCCCATGTCAGATGGTGGCAATGACAGGATCCTTGTGGTCATGGACAGACTTTCCAGGATGTGCCATCTGATTCCTTGCAATGCTCACCTCACTGCTGCACAGTGTGTAGACTTGTTTATGAAGGAGATCTACCGTCTGCACGGCATGCCTAGAGTGATCATCACTGATCAGGACCCCCTCTGGTTGTCAGGGTTTTGGAAGTCATTCTTTGACATCCTAGACACTAAGCTGGCCTTCGGTGTGGCATACAGGTGTGCCAGTACTGGGGCGGTGGAGAGGATGAACAGAATTGTCAGGGAGTGTCAAAAGCACTATTGTACCCACGACAACAAGGACTGGGACAAGAAGCTACCTTTCATAGAGTTCGCAATCAACAACTCTCCTCTGGCTCCTCACCAGATGTCCCCCTTCGTGATCTGCAATGGCCAGTGTCCCCTGACACCATTCGACTTGGAACTGCCTGACAGAGACGCTGAAGGCCCTTTCCAGCGACGTCTTGGTTCAGTCCAGCAGTTGTTGGCTTCCTTCCAGGAGGCTCACAGCATTGTGGCTACCCAGCTGTTGAGGACACAGGACAAGTACCTGACTAACGCCTGGCAGCAAACGGTGGCCAGTCATTCCTTTGTAGCCCCCGGGGACTTGGTGTTGTTGGAAGCCAACAGAGTGCTGCCTGAGAAGGAGCAATGCAGGAAACTGCAACCACTCTGGTTGGGTCCTTACCCAGTGTTGGCCACCTTTCACTATGGTACCGTGGTCCAGGTCCAGGTGCCTTCTCACTGGAAGCTCAGGAATAATATTTTTCACCTAGCCCAGCTGAAGCTGTACAGGCGTAACACCTTGCCAGGCAGATTGTCTGCCCCCTTGCCTTATGAGTTGGATTCTGAGGGGGAGAAGATCTATGAAGTGGAGCGGTTGTTGGCTCACAGGGTGAAGGGGAAAGGTCGTACTAAACAGCTGCAGTTTAAGGTACACTGGAAGGGAGAGCTAGAGGTGACTGCTACGTGGCTGTGGTTGTCTGATCTCACCAACAGTCACTCTGCTGTACTAGATATTGTCAGCGTCATGGGATCACCTTGCCTGAGTGGTATGTCATGGGCTCTGAGCGGTGTGCTCCCCTTCATAGCTCCCAGTGAGCACTGCTAACTCCCCTTTTGGTGCTGTGTGTCTGTGGTTGCCAGCCATGGCAGACTCCCATCCTGAGGGGACACCCAGGCCACCTGCCCAACTCCAAGAGGACGTGAGGGCTACGTATGTCTTTCAGCACGACTACGCTGGCCCCAGAGCCACAGGTACTTCGATCCAGGAAGACGCTGGGTTTGTGGAAGCCCATTTTCTCAACCTGTTCCAGCGTATGGTACATGATCAGCAACGGCACGAGCAGCGTCACGGGGCCTTGATACAAGGTTGATCATGTGGAGGGTCTGGTTACTCAGATGGCAGAACACTTGAGGGCTGGGCACATTCCAACTGTGGGTTCTGCTGTGCCTGCAGCCTCTGAGGCTCAGGTAGCTCAGGAGGCTATCCCCACCCCGGTGGCCTCAGTCCCCTCCTCTACGGAGGCTCCTCCACCCCCTAAGGTGGTGGTACACTTGCCCAGGTCTGTTGTCCCAACAAAACAGGTGGAGCAGTACTTGGACCACCGTAAATGTGTTCCTGAACAGTGCGAGTGAGTGGTGTAAATCCTTGTACACAGCCATGCAGGCCTTGGACCAGACAGTGGTGGAGGAGGGTGAACTAGTACCTGAGGGTATGGTAGAGTTGGCCCTGGACTGTCTGCCCCCCAGTCCTTGTGAGATTGGTTCACCCATGGTGGCTTACATTATGCACACCGTCTTTGCAGTGTACCCGTGGCCTTCGTTTGACATGAGGCCGGTGGAGGGCCAGGACTTGATGGCGGCTCTGCCCAGTGATCTGAGACTCGCCTTTGCAGAGCTCAAGCCAGTTGGTTATTCCCAGACCTACTCTGAGCTGATCGAGCAAGCTGTCAAGCAGGGAGAGTTTGACATGACTCCGTCGTCCAGCTGCTCTGTGATGTCATGTTTTCCACACAAGGACAGCACGGTCTTCGTGGGGCTGCAGTTACCAAAGTTCCCTAACGAGCTGAGGGCCAGGCTCACGCCCTTGAGGGTGCTGGTACCCATCTTGGGGCCAGGTGGGGGCCTATCAAGGCCTTTCTACAGCTGTGGTGGGCCTATAGCAGCTGGCTATGTCGCCATAAGACTGCCAGTGGCTGGGTCTTCGACCCCCTCCGACAGGCTGTGGTTACTCTGTCCTACCCTGCCCAGTGCAGTAGGTTTTCAGCTGAGTTGGGCAAGGCTGCTGAGACCTGCCTGGCTATTCAGGTCAGCAGGAACTGGCCAGATCTGGTGTCCATGGTGGAGCATTTCCCAGTGTTTGGAACGAGGGGGAAGGATACGAAGAAGGGGGATTGGTTCACTCTGTGAAGGGTTTCCAGGATGGTTGGAGATGGGCTGTGGAGTGAGGTGGGGATCCAGAATGGAGGAGGCCAGTTCTGATGTCCAGTCCAGATTTCCAGCAATGACAGTTCTGGTTCATGGTAGTCTTGCAGTTGTATTATCCAGGCATGGTTGCCTGTGTGTTAGTCACTTGATGACATTTCATCTGTGGGTGAATTTGTCTTATTCAGGGTTGACATGATCAGATGATAATGAGATAGGAGGCCCTTTGGGGATGTAAAAACCCACTTGCTTGTCCCAAGAGGTGGTGGACTTCCTGTTTATGTTGTGTTGTTTTGTGGAGGTTGTTGTTTATTCTTCTTGGCTTCTAGGAACTGGGAGTTCCTGTCTTGAGGGGGAGATATGTAACAACCAAATGTTACATCCAAAGTTTTCCTACTGTTGATCTTATTATGAGTTCTTTAGGACAATTATTTGAGAAGTTAGGAGGCTTCGACGTCTGATGGATATTGGGCCTGCTGAGATCTGTCGAATTTATTGTTCTACCCTCATTGGTCGTGGCCTGATCCACGTAGGGTACTTTGCATGGTTTTGTTCAGTCAGTCATAGATTCTCCTTAATACCGTTGTACCTGGTGGATCTGGTTCCAGGTCATGGAGATTCAGTATGTGCTGGCTTTGTGCTGTGTTGAGGATTCGGAGGATAAGATCTTATCTTGAGTGATCCTCACTTTTGATTGGTCCTTCCGGGTTAGGGTTGAGCCGACTCTGCGAACACGCTGACTTTTATCCTGTTGGTAGTGGTCGTGCATGTGTGCGTACGTGAGAGCTAAAGCTATGGTGTAATTCAAGGGTTTCCTTGTTTCATCAATCAAACAACCCTTGCTAAAAGTCAACTATAACTTCAACAGATAGTCGACTTGGATATAACTTGTCTGTTGTGTCTAACAAGGGTGGGGACTCATTCCCTTGACTGTTGAAGATCCATCTTCATTGCTTCTCTGGACGTGAAGTTAACTGTCGCGACTCCAACCCAGGTATAAAGATCTTTTCACACCAATGTTGATACTGAGGCTGTTGCAAACACAACATTTTTAGTCGTTACAAACGCGATCTGCAAATGAATCCAGGCCGGAATCGAACTGGGGACCTCTCGCACCACTTTTGCTGACTATAGGACGGACGTCTCCAGATCCTAAGGCATCGCCAACTTACACCTACAGTCATCCGCAAAAGTTCTTCTTTCCGGGGAGTGATGCAAGCCTTTCGGATTTGGTACTAGATAAATCATTCGAGATCTGTGTGTAGGAGTACTACACACGTGTCTGCACTCGAGACTTGTTCAGTCTCGAACATGATGTGTTCATTGTAGTTTGTTGGAGAAAGATTTCCATTATTTAAAAGATTCCAAATGAGATAGCAATTGTATTTGATGTAGATGGCGAACCCTAGGAAGTGTATTTTACATTTATACTATTTGTGGCTGTTACACCACCATCAAAGTGGTAAAAATATGTTTCAAGGCCATGCTCATCGAAGGAGCTATCCTTGTAAGGCCACTGATCAAATACATGGGCTTGCATAACTCATTAAGATGCAGCCCCGACGTATATACACCGAACGAGCCTTCAAGGCCACTGTGGCCGCCGTTTAGGGCTTCTGGACGATGATGGAAGAGGACTGGACCTGCTTCGTGCGGTTGAAGCCGAGGACACGGATGTACGCCTGGGGGTACTCCTTCTTGCAGTTGGAGATCTCCTCCAGGACCTGGTCAGGGTTGGTGCAGCCGAACATGGGCAGCTTGTACATCGTCCAGTAGCGGCCATCATAGTAGCATGGGCCGCGGTTGTTCTCGCGGTACACCTGGCCGGTGGAGTCGAACTCGATGCAAGGAGCATCACCGTTCCTGACCATGTAGGTCACCTGCTTGGCGATCTGAGCAGGGGTCATTGGTGGCAGGTAAGACATGGTCTCAAACTTCTGGTTGGTGAAGGGGTTCACCACCTGCATGCACTTGACCACAGCACCGTTCTGGACGGTCTTCTGGCTCCACTGGGATGGGGCCACGGAGGTCTTCTTCAGGCCGGTGAAGGCCGAAGTCATGGGGGCCAGAGCAGCGGAAGCCATGGTGGCAGCCATTGTTTTAGAAAGGATAATTGTTGGATAGAGGTGGGTGAGTGAAGAACCAGGCAGCGTGTTGTGCTGCGGTGGTGTTGAGGGCGGCTCTCGGCAGCCTCATCCAGGCTTTTTGACTTTTCCCGTGTGATCCATCGTCACCACAAGTTGTGGTGGGGCCGGCGCGCCGACCCGCGCTGATGAGGCTAGTGTGCAACTCAGACCGCACGAACAAGACGTTCTGGGCTGGCGGCCCCAATCCCACGAGTTTGAACTGTGGACGACCGCACGCACGCACGGCCTCCTCGTGCCCACCACGCGCGGCGCCACGCTTCCTCGTCAGCCAGACAGCGGCACAGGCCGCACAGCCCCGCCGCTTGGACAATGCGTGGGCACGTCAGCATGGATAATAATGACGTGGCTAACGTTCGCGCCGCGCCGGACCAGGCGAACCGTCGCGAACAAAGTATTTAGAATATCCCGAACCAGGGGAGCCTGGGGAGCAAAGTACAGTACAGTAGTGCTACTGTAGGGTAGTCAGGCTTTGTCAACTTAACTTTGGCGCCGCGCCAGACCTCCGCATTCCCAAACTTGTTGCAGACTGCGAACTGCGGTCGCATAAAAACCTTCGTAACTGCGGCGTGCTTTTGCCAGTCGTATGTAAGAGTCTTACGAGCGATGGAGACATCAGACATCCGAGCGCGCGCCTACGCTGGCACGGTGGCATGTGATGGGCTCGAGAAAGGTGAGCATTAGAAAGGTGAGCATTAGAAAGGTGAGCACTTCATCCTAACCTGCACGTCCTCATTAACTACTGGGACTAAATGCCTTCACAATAAGAACCACATTGTGCTTCTTACATCGTGGCGCCAGGGTAACCAGTATATCTTTTGTGAATCACAGCAGTAACTATCAGCGTGTCTTATAGTTTATCATGAGGATTTGCTCGACATCCTAATATTGTAGCTTGACTGCCGATCAAGCGTCGGCGATGGCGCCACGGTTCAATGGGAAAGCCCTGAAGGATTTGAAAGTTGCCGAGCTTCGCGATGAACTCAAAATTAGGGGATTAGATACTTCTGGATTAAAGCCGGTTTTAGTGCAGAGGTTGTCAGACTATTGCGCAGCTAATGAACCAGGAGGGACACCCGTGCAGACTGGCGCGCCCAAGGACATAGTTTCTCCTGGTGGGGTGTCGGTGCGTAGTCTTGGTGATGCGTCTCCTGAAACGCTGTTTTCGTCACCAGAGGCTGCGGGCAGAGGTCCATCCGAGCCAGCGGCTGAACCTGCTCCCGAGCCTGAACCCGTGCCGGCTCCGACGTCCGTTTTATCGCCGCCATCAAAGGCAACCCCGGCGCCCGTTAGTTCTTCGGATGCCTCTGCAGCGGGAAACAGTGAAACCCGATCATCTGGGGCGAAGGCGGAAGCGGACGCTGCGGTGAAGGTGGCGGACCTGCAGACCTCGCCGGCTCGCAAGCCCTCGAAAGAAGATGTCGAAATGGTCAGGCTCCCACCGTCAGGACCGCCTTGGTCTTTAGTTCTAGACCGTGAACTTTTAGCTTGGCGCGGCTTGGAGTCTACAGTGTCCAATGCTAGCGTTGGTGGCAAGTTAGTGCGGTCATCAGAAGCCAGGCTAGCATGGAATCTCTCTCTCTCTCTCTATATATATATATAAATCATTCCATGTCGCTGCCACTTTCCCTATTAATCTTGCGTGTCCGCCCAACTGTTAGCGTCGAACGACCCCCCCCCCCCCCCCCCTGCCCTCCCATCCCCATGCGATCCCCGTGGCCACCACCACATTTTTCCCTTTCGGAAAAAGGCCCGTGGCAGCTCATCTCCCGGCCTTTCTAGTGGTCTGCATGCTTGCTTGGACTGTGCATAAGGTAGTACAGGAACTGGGGAACAAATGGGTTTGGGTAATCTGTGGAAAGCTGGTGGTGAGAAAGGTTGGGGTGTGCGTTCCCTCCCTTTGTGGGGGCCTGGTGACATGCGTGGGTTGGGAGGATAGCGCGTGTTGCATGGTTGTTGTCACAAACAATGGCCTACATTATATACTAAACTTGGCTGCGTGCAGTACAAGAGGTGAACGGGAACTTTGGGGTGGGTGGGTTGTCCAGGATGGGACACGGCAGATGGTTGGGCGCAGATAGACTCTTGGTCGTAGCGCTGGGGCAGATCACAGGGGACGTGGAAAATTTGAACAAACCACCGGGGGCGGCTCCACCGCATGCCGACCATCGGTGGTGCGGAATGGAGGTGGATTCCCCCCCTTGATCTTCTAAGGGGCCGCTGCACCTCATGTTGGGCCACGCACCTCTACGGTCTCGCCTTGCCTTGTTGCAGTCAGCAGCCGCCCCGCTCAAGCATGCAGCATGGGGTTGTCCAGCAATTTCTCCAGCAACACCAGTAGTGCTGGGCCGGGCCATGTTACTGATTGGCCACAGTACCTAGTGGCCTTGCCATATTTAGGGCACAGTACCTAGTGGCCATGCCATATATAGGGCACGGTACCCAGTGGCCATGCCATATATAGGGCGCGGTACCCAGTGGCCATGCTATTCATAGGGCACGGTACCCAGTGGCCATGCTATATATAGGGCACGGTACCTAGTGGCCATGCTATACATAGGGCACGGTACCTAGTGGCCATGCTATATATAGGGCACGGTACCCAGTGGCCACGCTATTCAAGGCCTGCTAGCCATGACCAGGTGCAGCATAGGAGGTACCCATGTTTGTAGTTGATATGGCTTGTACCCTTGTACCTCGCTATCTCCCTTAGTAGCACGTGTCCATTCAGAAGCGGCCGCAGCACCTCCGTTCTTGATGTCCTGGTTTAGTCTTTGATAGCACTGTGTGTGCCGGCCCGCCCGCCGGCCCGCCGGCCCTGGCCATGCACCCAGTCACCAACGCCCGAGTCTCCCCCAACTTGCCCCTCCCCCCCCCTCCCCCAGCGCAGATGCACGCACTCGCGCGCGCACGCACATGCACACACACATGCGCATTACATTACATCTCTACTATAGTGAACACGTACACACACTGCCTATCTTCCCCGTCGCTGTCCAGTCTTGGCACACCCGTTATTAGTTGCATTACTAGCCATACCCACGCCTCCCTCGCTCTGCCCTGCCCTCCCTCTCCTCGACCCCAACCCCCCACACCACGACCACGCACGCAGGCACCCACGCACCCACCCACCCACCCACCCACCCACCCACCCACCCACCCACCCACCCACCCACCCACCCACCCACCCCACCCACCCACCCACCCACCCACCCACCCACCCACCCACCCACCCACCCACCCACCCACCCACCCACCCACCCACCCACCCACCCACCCACCACCCCACCCACCCCACCCCACCCCACCCCACCCCACCCCACCCACCCCAGTCACGCACCTACTTACCCACCCGCGTGTGGCTGCCACGCATCCTGCTCCCCCTGTGCCACTTGTGTGTCGCCACTTTCCTTTGCTCTCCCCCTGTGTGTCGCACTGTCATTGCGGGGCACTCGACTGATGTCGCCGCCACATGCTGTGTTGCCGCGCACCCCAATATGGCTGCAGACAAATGCGTCACCAGCGGCAGCCCCTGCTCCAGTGACCAGCAAACGCAAGAACGAAGAAGGTAATGGGCCGCGCCAGCAGTACAGGATCGGTCCCTGGCACACTCGTATGCGGCTGGTGTCCCATGGAACCCCTTGTTTCGTACAGGCCATGCCCAGCGGTCTTGTACAGCCCGTGTTTGACGGGTTTGTTATGGCCATATATATAAGCTTTGCACGGGTTCATGTCTGCTTTGCCTCCTATCTAATGTCTCTGGCGCAAGTCCTTGGCACCAATCACACGGCCGCCATGGTCTCTCCAGCTCTAGCGCCAAATTTAGTTTTATTTACTTTGTATCGCTTCAGTTGGTTGGTTAGGTAGAATCCCTGGGACGTTCGCAGTACGCCCCGTGCCTGCGATTGCACGATAGCCTGTTCATAACACTTGGGCCACTTGGCGGCCATGCCTTGTCCGTCGCCCTTGCATGTGCCCTCCATCGCGCGTACAACCAACAATTTCCTAATCCAACCCCCTCCAAACTGCTCGGGTCCAACCTAACCATCCTTATCCCTCGCCCACCCTGGTTGCCTGCTGGCGCTTGGGTTGCCTGCTGGCACTGTTGCTGTGGGCTGGGGATGCCCGTGTCCCTCGCCCTTGTCGCGACAACAGCGCCAGCCGCCGCCCAGGGGGCGCCGGAGCGTCAGCCCACATCCCAGCCTGGGGCCCCCGCCGCTGAGGTTTCGGTGCCCACATCGGCGCCAGGTGGCGATGCCGCGGCCCCCAAGCGGCAACGGACAGATGTCGCGAGCAGGCCAGCCGAGGCCGGTGACGGCGGCGCGCATAAGCCTGCGGCGACGGCGCCCGCGGTCGTTGCACAGGGAGCAACTGGTGCCGAGAAGCAGGAATGTAGTGCAGAGAAGCGGGAAGTTGCAGCTGAGGGGAAGGAGGATAAGGTCGGTAAGGGCGGACCGCCCAAGGTCGCAGCCTCGCTCGGGAATGGTGCTGACCAAGGCAAGGGCACCGGTACCCCTGCCAAGGCACCCAGGGCCCACCCTGGTGATGTCCCCAAGAAGTCGGACGAGAGGAAGGAGCAAGACTCGGGGGCCCCGAAACCCGTGGGGGGGCCATCAGCGGCGGCAGCAGCTGCGCACGCGTCGGATGCCGCCCCCTCCGCCCCCTCGGACGCAGCATCGGGTCCCAGCGGGTCCAAGGCGGTGCGCGTGGACAACCTGGTGCGCCCCTTCCAGGTGCCCAAGCTGCGCGAGCTGCTGGCGCAGACGGGCAGCGTGGAGGGCTTCTGGATCAATAACATCAAGTCCTTCTGCTACGTGACCTACGCCAGCAGCGCGCAGGCCGACGCCACGCGCCTGGCACTATCTGGCCAGCGCTGGCCCAAGGACAGCAACAAGCTGCTGGCCGTCACCTCGGTGTCCGAGGAGGAGGCCAGGGCCATCAGCGCGGGGGAGCCATGGCCACCGGTGACAGCAGCGGCAGCCACCGCGGCGCCGGCGGCGGGCCAGAAGAGCACCATGCCTGGGGGGGGGGGGCAGAACAAGGGGGCACCTGCGCAGGGTGGGGGCAAGCAGCCCCCCCTTTCTCAGAAGCAAGGGGCGGCGCCTGCAGCAGCACAGGACCGCGAGCCGGAGCTCACGTTGGAGCAGGTGTTCCGCAAGACAGAGGCGGTGCCGTCGATCTACTTCCTGCCCCTCACTGCGGAGCAGGTCGAGGCCAAGCGGCGGCAGGCGGCCGCCGCCAGCGCCGCACCAAGGGCGCAGCGCGTGTAGAGAGATGACATGGGTGGGTGCTGTTGAGACGTGCGTGGGCTGCGAGCACCGTCTGTCTTGGTGGCGAATGAGCTGCCCAGCTTGAGCCATTGGGTTCAGAGTCGGGTACCTCGCTGAATATATTGCTCCAGTGAGGGCATCTCGCACGTTGGCAGCTCTTGCCTTGGGCAGTGTGTATGTGTTGCCAGGGGGTTCCCAGTCCATTCGGGGCTGGGCAGCTAGCTGAGCCCTGCACTGCGGCCCCTGGATATCAGCGCCCACTTGATGCAAGCTAGGTGCCCTCAGCCCTGCTAGTTGTATCAATCAATAGGACATCCTGTGCAGGCCTGAAATCTGTGATATCAATAAATAATTGACACAACGATTCCTCGCATGACAGCTATGGAGTAGGACAGCTATGCTCGAGTTATGAACGGCGTGTCCGAAGTCAAATTGATGTGTAACTCCACCAGAGCCTAATTAATTAATTAATTAATTAATTAATTAATTAATTAATTAATTAATTAATTAATTAATTAATTAAACTCGTGCTCCCGTTGGGGAGTCACGGGGCACCGAAGTGCTTTTAATCCCTGTATGTGCAACAACACGAAGAAAGGGCAGAGACCCCCTTTCTCCTTCATGCCTGAGGCATGCATGCCACAGCAGCAATCGGACACGATAAACGATCCGGCAAGGTCTGTGGGTGCAATAAGACCCGCGTGAACATATCAAAACAAGGAGCGTGGGCAAGGAAGCTAAGCATAGCCAGGGCGCGTAGCATGGCTGGCTGTACAAAGGCTACTAAGCTAAGGCTAGGGCTGGTTGTGTACCGGCCGTGCGTTAGCGGTGCACGTGACTAGGTATGGTGGCAATTAATTAATTAATTAATAAGCACGTGACTGCGTCACGTGGGTGCCAATACAGAGTAAAGGAACCTTCAACCCTATATACACAGCGAGAAGGAGGGAGGGCGCCCTAGCTTCTCTCACTGCCGCAGGTGGGCAGGCCACAGAGCGCTCTCTCCACGGCATGGTGCATCATGCCGGGGCGCAACACTGTGGGTGCAATACAACCAGTGCAATACCATAGGTAGGCTGACGCATAGCTTATGCTACAAATTTGAGGTGGGCTCAAGACGTCGGCTAATTAAGGCGCAAGCTGATGGCCACAAGGTGCCACCAGAGCTAATCAATTGAAGGTACTATAACGCTGTGCGCTAATATCGTTTCAAGTGCTGTAATGCCTAAGCTATCCCATCATCGATTGCCCCCATCTAGACAACTAGCTGGAGTGCTCTATCCCGGGGAAGCCCGGGGGGGCTTCCAAAGTTTCTTGTTGACATAGAGGTCCCCGCCCCGCCAGTACACTTAGGGCTTCTCGGGGTTGGTCTTGTGGCGGATGTAGTCGGGCCACTGATCGCGGCGTTGCTGCTGCTGGGCTGGCGTCAGGTCGTCGTCAAGCGACCAGGAGGTGTCCACCAGCTTCTTGCGGTGAGAGAGGAACCCGGGCTGTAATGTCGCTGAAGGTGAGGACCACTGGAGGGGGCCCAGCCATGTCCCGTGGATGGGGCAGGCGGTAGGCGCCCTGCAGTGCCGCAACTGGCAGCTCCATGCACGCCAAGAGCTGTTTCTTCAGCTCGTCGAGAAGAGAGTCTGGGGTCTCCTCCGGCGGCAAGGCTAGGCAAATAGTCTAGGCAGTGACTACCAATGATTAGCTAGGGCTATTCTAGCCCGCAGGGGGCGTCCACATGCATCTTGTGGTTGATCATCAGGTCCCCGCCCCTCCAGTACACCTTGGGCTTCTGGGGGTCCTGCTTGTGGCGGAGGTATTCCAGCCACAGGTCGTGTCACTGCTGCTGCTGAGCGGGGGTCAGGTCGTCGTCCAGCGTCCAGGTGAGGTCGTGCAACCTCTTGCGACGAGAAAGGAACCGCTGCTTGTCCTCAGGGGAGGGGAAGGTGAGCAGGACTGGTGGGGGACCCGCCTTGTCCCGTGAGTGGGGAATTAATTAAACTCGTGCTCCCGTTGGGGAGTCACGGAGCACCGAAGTGCTTTTAATCCCTGTGTGTGCACTACAGGAGAAAGGGCAGAGACCCCCAGTGAGTGGGGAAGGCGTGGGTGCCACCGCAGTTCTACCTCACCTACCAGGCCCATGAGGGTAAGGAGCTGGTCCTTGAGCTCGTCGGCAAGGGTGGTTGACGTCTCACCTGGCTTCTGGGGGAAGCGACGCAGCACCACTCGGCACTCGTGGCGAGCGCAGTCGGTGGCCTCCCGTTGTTTTGCCTGGTGAAGGTCTTTAAGCTCCTGGAGTTTCGTAGTGATGGCGTCTAGTGGTCGAGGCGCGGTCGCTGACCGCAGAAGGTCCGCGTAGGAGTGTGGCGAGAGGCTATCATCTGCCGCGGCCGCCGGGTGGGCTGGGCTGGGCTGCGAATTTAGCCAAGCTCTGCCTATAATGGGACTCCCCATGGATGATGCATTAAGAATTCAGCCAAGCTCAGCCTATGCAGAGAGCTAGCTACTCTCTGCTGAGATGCCATGCCTAGCTCTAGCCTAGCCATATACATCTTCCATCCCACATGTATGTCATGCAGGCCTTCTAGGCCATCTCCCCATGTTGCACCTTGCGAGCATGATCGGGATGCAAGATCCATCATGGTGGTGCAGGTGCACATCGTGCACCCTGAGCAGGTGACAGTTTACATCCTCCACCTGCAGGTTGTAGCCCAGATTGTTTTAAAAACCCATAGACGCCCCTTCTCAGGGCTATGTGCTACATGTGCTCCCCACAGAGCTATGCACACGCTACGTATTAATTAATGCAGGGCACCTGTGCACAAACCAACGACTAGAGGTTACATCAATAGGCATCCGTTTCATCCCACCGGCCACCCATTTCATAAAGGATTATTTAACTTTCATAAAGGATTATGCTAACATATGAAGCAGTCTTCGTACGTGTTATTAATTGAGGAATCAACTGCAGAGTGCATATTTGCTTCAATTGCCTCTCGACATATCCTGAACAAGCTTCTGTGTTATCTGTGACGCATCTGTGCGGACGATGACAAAATCCGGATTGCCACCATGGCGGCACCATATCCATTGTCGATGTTGACCACAGCCACCCCAGGTGCACAAGACGTCAAATTAGCCATCATAGCCGTGAGCCCACCCAAAGCAGCGCCGTAGCCGATGCTGGTAAGTAACATCAGGCATGAGGGATGAGGCAGGGTGCACAGGAGTTGGGTGAGCGACTGTTCTTAGCAGAGCAACAACAAGGCATCAATGCAGGCAAGGCATGCATGCGGGTAGAATACGATTACTACATCCAGTTCACGGGTAGTCCTCACCTACCCATTACCTACCCCGCTACCTTGTGAAATTATATCTTGAAATCAAGTTTAGGAACACAAGCTTGTGATAATAACCATGCGGCATTGATGGCACATCTACATCTTTCTACGCTCTACGCAGGTTGTGCAGTGTTATGCACATCAGGAGCTCATAACTTAGCAGCTAGATGTCAATTTATAGATCGATGCAGCGCAAAACTAACTGCGTCGATTCCAGATCCTTCCACAACTGGTTGGCACCCGCATATCTGGACGGCAACAACGTACCTGGTAGGCACCGCAAGCACGTACCTGGTAGGCACCGCAATCACAGGGATGTCCACAAGTCCCGCCACGACACTGGGCAGCGCCCCTTCCATGCCCGCGACCACGATCGCCACGTCAGCCGCACGGATCTCATCCACCTGGCGGGTGGGTAGCCCACATCGAGATGTCCATGACATAACAAAGATGTCCATTAAAAAAAGACGTATTTGGCCCATATCAGTCCCACAGAGCCACGCGTAGATAGGAAAGACATGTGATCCGGGCAGGGGTGGCGGAAAACATAGTAAGCTGATTACCAACTTATCAGACCTCATCACGTAATAATACTATAATAATATGTATCAGCTGACGTAGCCAACAGAGTGTAACGCAAATTCGAAGGGGTACCATGCCAACGGGCATTGCCCCTTGATAAGGCGATAGAAACATCAGGTCAGAAGGACAGCAACTGCAAAGACAAGGCTCAACCTCATATAAATCACAAGAGCCGCAAACCAAAGTTTGAGCGGTACAAGTAAATCGAACACAGCACACTCCTGCATGTCAGACTAGGAAAAATGGCACGCTTCAGCTACACATACTCATCATTATATAACTTGTCAGGCTGCACTTGTACTACCTGCGTGCCCCCCGCCTCTCCGCGTGCACGACTTTGACTTGACATGTATGCCCAGGCACACATGTGCAGATACACCCACAAATGCACCCGAGGAACAAACTACTCCCCCAGCGACTGTTTATGCTATCTGACGAATGCACGCTAGGGGCAACCATTCACACTGCTACCTGTTTATGATATCGAACCCACCCTGGCAAGCAGTCGGTGGATACCAGCCACGCCCACGTCGTTGATGCGCGACACCTGGCAGCCCGC